>OX461810.1:33875532-34178274 GCA_949802685.1 Dicyrtomina minuta | reverse complement strand
AGAGACGGACGGCTAACTGCCAACTAAAGCCAACTGCTCAACGCAACTTCCAGACCGCCGTCACCTCCATCCACACTACTCACACAAAACCCAAACGTACTCTCCCAACAACGTCTCAGTCACTCTTCACCTCAGTCCGAAATCAACAACCTAACAAACACATTACCAAACAAATTACCCTCACTTAATTCTCATTAACACCATCCAAATATCAACTGATCTCAACATCGAACGTAACTCCACTCCTCACTCATGCACCCACACTACTACTCCTACTACAACTCTTGTCGAGTCCAAACCACTGTCAACGTCAACAACGACTCCGTTTACAAATCATTATTATTCTATTTTTATTTGAATTTTTAATGTTTACACATTATTTATACAAATTAAGTAATTTCTCCGAGTTAAAGCTCTACTGTCCAATGTCCAAGAAATAATTCCTTCGTGTCAACTACAAATTACAACGACCAGCAACTCGGTATGAAGAACATGTGCCGGTTCAGTGTGAGTTCCTCTGTCACTGTCGTTCGTCTTAATCTTGACCGTCTGTGTCAGCCACCGTTGTTCCTTAACCAGTAAGTTTAGTATAATTATAAGGTCAAGTGTGAGTGTGAACAGTTTCTTGGAGACATTCATTTAATTTGGATTTGTGAGAAATTAAACCCAAAAGATTACTCAGACTTTTGACTGAATTGTGAAGAATTAATTGTTGTTGGAAGATTTTGAAGATTGTGATTAAATTATTGTGGGATTTCGGATATTTGAGATTCCATTGATCGGGTAGATCGGTGATCGGGTTCGGTTGCCCTAAGTGTGTTATTTTTGTGTGCCTGTGTGTGTGAGTGTTTGGATTAAATCCTTAATTGGGTTTTAATATAGAAAGTGCAATCGGGAAGTAGGAATAAATTTATTATGATGCCGTTGGCACCTACGTCGACTGATTTACCCGCAGCTCACCGTCCGAAAATCGGATTCTCCATCGACTCGATTGTCGGTGGAGGGAAGAAGAGTCGGTCCGAGTCCTCCACTCCGCCACTATCACCGGAACCATCCTCCACCGCCGACTCGTCTCACATCATGACAAAACTAACGTCCCTCCCTCACTCACATCATAATCATTTACATCATCACCATCATCTTCACTCCGCCAACAATTCAAATAATAGTCATCATCGATTATCCTCGTCCTCAAATAATTCCAGTCCAAATCATGAGCACACGACGACCAAGTCCCCAATTTTCTCCCCACCCAATCATCTCACACATCATCCCCCACCTGAAATGTCTCATACCTCCGCAGCCTCTGCTCAAAATCATCCTTCACATTTACCACAATTTGCCACGTATCCTCCTGGTATTCTCAATTTTGCGGCGGCTGCTGCCGCAGCCGCTCATCATCATCCCGGGTTACCATGGATGCAACCTCCCCCACCTCCCCATCACCCCCACCATCCATCCGCACATCCTCTCTACCCCTGGCTCCTAGCTAAACACTCAAGACTTTTTCCTCACCGGTTCGGTCCAGGTAATTTTAGAATAAATTACACAGAGATTAACAGTTGTTATACTAGTCAAATCTTAATGAATCTTTACTGTACTTTTTTCCATAACATTACAAAATTTTATGACTTTCTCCATCATTTCCTTCGGTTAACTGATCTCATACGATATCTCTCCACGATATCAACAAAAAAAACCACTTTAAACTTGGACCAATCTAGATGTATCAGAAATAATTATCAGCAAGTAAAAATAGAATGAGTTGTTAACTTCAGTTGCATATTATTATGTATGTAAAAAAATATGAAAGTACCTATACATGCATTCATTTCTTGTCACACGTTGGACATTACACGTCAGCTCTTTTCATTTTTTTTTATTTTGACAAGGTCTAAATAATGGTCATAAACTTGTAGTGGATTTTGTAGAAATGAGATTATGTGTGGGGACGGGGACTCAAATCAAGAGCTAAGTGGTGTACTTGGACATGGTCCGATAGTCCGCCGGTAGACCTCATGAGGAAAGAAAATAGGAAAATTATATGGCGTTGTGGTCATTTGACGAGTTATTACGAGTATTGATAATGTTCCAAAGAGTTATTCCAAAAGAATACTCTGGTTTCTGTGGTCTACAATTAATATTAATAGTTAAGAGAAAAGAACATTAAGACAACGACAACGTGAATTTGATATTTCAAATCAAATAATATCAAAATGATGGAAATAAAAAAAAGTCATAAAATAAAATCTTGAGTAAATATAATGAATACCTATATGTTTTTGACTATTAAAAATATTATAAAAAGCAAGTGTTTGATTTCATGTGGTTTTTTTTTTCTTTCTTTTTTGTTTGGTTGTTGACAACAGGACCAGAACTACCGGGTTTCCTTCTACAACCGTTTCGGAAGCCGAAAAGGATTCGTACGGCATTTAGTCCTTCACAACTTTTGAAATTAGAGCACGCATTTGAAAGAAATCACTATGTGGTGGGCGCTGAGCGGAAGCAGCTTGCCAATTCTCTCTCACTCACCGAAACTCAAGTGAGCATTTTAATCTTGTTCCTTCTCGTTGTTCCTTACCCACACAACGGCCTTCTACATAAATATTATTACATACGAACGGGCTCTATTTCAAACGATAGGGCTCTTGCCCAGAGTCAGAGTCAACCAAGTGACAACATGTCACAGACCGTCTAATCGATTTCACGTAACGTAGTAGTAGTAGGTTGTAGGATGCATGTACAATTTCTGAACTAATAAACTCCGAGCCCGAGTTTGTCGAGGGAAGTACGAATTACGAATACGAATATCGGATTAATGAGAGTGGAAAGTTGAGGAGAGAGAGAGAGAATGAGTGGAAAGGAGGCTAGTCCTATGAAGTCCTAGTCACATGTAGCACACTCCTTGAAAACTCTTTATTACCCTCTAATTAAACCTTTTAACTTGCCTGGTTTTACTTGAACAGTCCCATTTATACCATTTATACACCACATCTAATAAATCTACCTTACCTAAATGCCCATTTACTCTTTGACTACTCCTTGTAAAGTTGCCCAAGTCACCAAGTTATTCCCTCCATATATCTAGATCGTATATCACATGAGAAAAAAGGGGAATATGGGGGGAAATCACTAAACTCAAAAACTCAAATCATATCGTACAAATATCATATCAAATCATATTGGACTTGGTTTTGGCTCCTTCTCTCTTCACTTCTCGTTCCTTTTCGCTCCTATATTATCGTCGTCCAGTTAGTAGTTAGTATCGTGTTCATGTCCTTTGATATAATTATATACGTACTCGGCAAATATATCGCTCGTGTCCATGCATAGCCGGCTACTACATATTCCTTCCTCACAGTATAGTACGGTAATATTTCATGGGGGGAAATTTATAAGATTATGAAACTTTATGAGCTCATTTTATGGGGTAATAATACCTGTCTCTCCATCATTATCAATGTACTTTCTTGTATACATAGCATGGAAATATATCAGTTATAAAATACACACAGAGTACGCTAACATTATTATAAAATACTACTAAAAAGAACTTAGACTCCTATTATTAACTATTACATATAGCAACATAGCAAACTGGTTCGAAAATAAATCGCTCGAAATTTCCCCGTTTTCCTTAACTTTGGCGTTACCTTGACAATACTATATAGAAACTGGGAGTAAGTAAATCTCCGAGTTAAAAAAGAACCAAGTTGATAAAAAGGAATAAAATCGAGAGTATAGAGAGTGTATTACCGACGTACGTAATAACGTGTACAGATTACTCATGGGTTTCGTTTTGGTTTTATGGTTTTTGGCTAGGTCAAAGTATGGTTTCAAAATCGGCGAACGAAACATAAACGGATGCAGCAGGAGGAGGAAGCTGGAGGAGGGAATAAGTCTGCCAACAATGGGAATTCATCGACGGGTTCAAATTTATCGGGTAATTCCACCTCAGCCATCTCCGCTGACTCCTCCACAAGAAACTATGCGGATGGAGAAACGAGTGATGAAGAGATTCTCATGGATGAGGAGATGACGGACGATGAGGATGAGGAAGCCCTTCTCATGCAACATCAGCATCAACTCCTTCAGCAACATGGACATGCCGGTCATGGGGCTAAGTGACCTCCTCAAAATCAATATCATCCTCAGTCGAACTGTTCCAGTCCCAACACCAATACCATAATCAAAACCAATGCTAATCGAAAAATAACACGGAAACAATTACAAAAAATGACAGCTACCACCACCACCACCAACACCACCACAAACTAATATTATCGTAATAATTTAAATTTTATTTCAGTCTAATTACCACGCAACTCCGTATTGATAATTAATGAAAGTTCAGTCCAATACCTTTGCCAGGTAACCACATTTTGCAGCATGAATATCATCGTTGAAGGTACAAAAGTCCATATAAGTAGATACTACATTCGAATTATTCAAAAATTTAAGTCAAAAACATTCTAATTACCTTTTTTTGAAATGCATAATGTCGTATAATGTATACAATTTATGTACGCTGGATTTTTATAAAACCAGGAAAAAAAAGCATATGTAGACATACATGGGTAATTATGAGCTCACGCTCTGGACATCTATTTTCAATGGATGTAAATAGCATGTCCCTTGCAAAAATGTAGATAACATATTTTAAACCTTCACCGATGGTATACATACTATATGTATGATGCGTTACGTAATTACTATAAACTATCACATAATCATAATCATCCCTATAAATTATATATACCCTCTAGACCATAGAGAATGTCATTTACATAATTGCATTTCTAATATAGTGTCTAGTGTTTTATAATCATTATCCATTACAACTACGCAACATGGACACATCACCTTAAACTCCTCAATTTAAATTTAAATTTATTTATTTTAATAATTATTATATTAATTTATTGACCACGAACGAACAAAAACATAAACACATTTAGAGGAACACACACACACAGACTTGTCCTGAAATTTGAAGTATAAAATATTTAATTTAATTATGATACCTATTCATATTTAAATTTAACATTGAATTTATTATTGCTTTTTTTAAACACTTAACGTCGTGAGAACTCCATGAAAGCAATGAATAGTAAATTATGACTGCAATTACGATTACACTGCGATTACGCTATACAAACTTACTTAAGGATTAGTGCATTATTGCTTTTGCAAATATAATTATGATTACATTTTTTTTAACGCAAATCCGAAATCCACGTTTCCTATAATATAGTATAGGCACCATATTATATGTAGGAGATACACTCAATGTCATGTCTATTACTTTTTTGCGTTGATATAACTTAAAACGTATCCGTTGTAATCATTTTAATTATATTTCATTGGAAATTGGTGAGAAAAATATATTATATGGGAGATTTGATTTAATGATTTGAATCGAGGCTATAGAGAGAGACAAAGGTTACAAGAAGTGAGATACACCCTTCTATATACTAAACTAGTACTAATACCACTCCTGTACACATCCACACGAAATACATACTTAACTACAGAGAAACAGAATACTTAACGAATACTTAATGCAAAACTTATAAAATAGATGCACACATATTATACAAATTTTATTACTAGTAATTTTAAGGATCAAAAGAATTATTATCAGTATTTATTGAGTGTACTTTTTATTACCAGTGATGATGATGAGATGAATATGAATTTGACTAGATATGAGATTAATGAGATGTTATATTAAATGAAATATGTGAAATGATATGATTGGGCTATCTAGTATCTGTAATTTACTAAAAATATTTTCAATGATCATTTTCTATATAAATAATACTACATACTACATAGTATATATATGTACATATATATTATATGAATCCATATGAACTAACTATAATTAGTATATACACCTATAAATAATATGACTATATACCATACATAGTAATTACTATATATACTTATCGTTAGTAGGTATATACTTATACTGCTACCACCTAGACAAATTACTATTACTATAAAATAATGTAACGTTAATGTTTACGTTCACGATTAGGAATGCATGAGAGGAGAGAGAACTGGGAAAAAACAGTAACCAAATCAAATCATCTCAAGAAATTTAATATATAAAAGAGAGTTTAAACTTTTAAAACTGATGATCGTGAGTAAACTCTGCTGTTAAATAATAAAAAAAACGCGAGCCCAATAATGTTTGACTGTTGACTGTGTGTGTGTGTTGAGCGGAGCGTGTGTGCATGCTGGATGGCTGGATGGATGCATGGGGAAATGAATGAGAGGATGGAGTGAATGATGTACGTGCTCCTGTAATTGCATGGAAGGGGGGAAAATGATTAATTATGATTATGTATGAATAATACACACCACTATATACAACTCCCAAACTACAGTACATATATACAACCTACAGATACGGATATACCATGAGTGTAAATACACGTAGATTGTGCCAAAGTGTCTATTATTAAAGAGAATCAAAATGTTGATTTAATAATCCTGAAAAAAAAATTATCAGAGTCAAAAGTGTTTTCTTTATTAATTTTTGGGCTATCAAATTTAAATTGCTCATATAATTATAAATTAGAGATAGGGAGAGAGAGAGAGAGAGCTTATTAAGTCTCATCAAAGATCAAGCAGTCCAGATACATTACACATTCATCTAAGATATATCTATAGACAACATCTCAAGAGTAATAATTATATCATAACATCCCATATATCCTGCTTACGCCTATTAAATCCTAAGTCAAAGGCATATTATAGTGCATATAGTTCTCATGTATGTAACATACACAATGTATAAATATGGAAATGAGACTTAGAACAAAGCACAGGGGAAGGAAGGGGATGATGATTATATGATTAAATATGCAAAAGGTGAAAATTAGGTTCGAGGTAGACATAAGAATTAAGAAGAAGAAACTGATGGTGGTGATGAGGGGGATATTACCCTTGCTTCAAGTCAACTTGAAGAAGATGCGTTAGACTCACTGAATGACTTGGACAGAGAGACTGCGGGTTAAAATAGTTAAATAGTAATTCGTCGTTATCGTTATCGTTAGTGTGTTTCTCCTGTTCCGTATTCTCTTCTCTTCGGATGTTCTTGCGGTTGTTTAGTTTGCATTTTGGTTTGGTTTGCTTTTGACTGAAGAAGAGAGGCCTGGCCTGGCCCAGTCCCAGTCCCAAATCCCAAATGAGAATGAAATGAAGAGGAGGCGAGCGGGGAAGAAAGGTGTGTGAGGTGAGGAAGGGAATTAATATTTTCCAACAAGCTCATCATTTTCCTGATGGTCTAAGTAGAGTCATAAATTGGCCCCTTATGTGCTTCTAAATGAGCTTCATTTTCTTGGGCCACTTTATCATTTTAAGGCCTGTGAGGGGTCAAGGGTCAGAAGAAAGATTCAACACTTTTTTTACACCCCTCGTATGGAACATAAAGAAGGCTTGTCAAAAACAGTCCAGATAATAAGTTTCCAAAGAACTCTCTCTCTCTCACAAGCCAACTTGTTAGTATATGTGTGTGTGTAGTCATAGTAATACTGATAGTTTAATAGTATTCTCCTCAATCTCCATTTCCAGCATCATCCTCCTCCTCCTTCTCCCTTAATACTACACAGACTTATTGAGGAGATACAGATATTTCACCATATCTCATCTTCTCTCCAGACACTCGCGTACTACACTCTCTCCACTGAATTCCATACAAAAAGAGATCCATGACCATAGGACCAAACTCCACTTGACTTTCCTCTCCTCGTTTAGCTCAGGCAGAGTTTGTGTGTAAAAGTTGAGGTTAAACTATCATATCAGCCAAGAATCTTCCAGTTCAAACTTCACAAAACCTTCCTTCCTTTTCCACCACCTTCATTTTTTCTCTCTCCTTTTTTTTCTTAGTTGGCTTTTCCTCTATGACTCTGATATGATAATAGAAGAAGTACGCAGTGTTAAAGTCTCATATAGGTTTCCTATTATGTCAAGTAGGTACGGCATAAAAGCAAAAGGAAAGGTAGGTAGGTAGGTAGGTAGGTAGGTATCTTTCCAAAATAAAGGTAGTCACTTCAATCATCTTTTCAATTTACATTTACGAGTCTTCCTTCTCTTTATATCTTCCCCACTACGAACACCAGCACCAGCACCACATACATAGAGCATCCAAGACGAGGAAGATCCTCGGTCCTAGTCTACATATGTTCACTCAACAAGACTCAACTTCACTTGTTAACTGTTAACTTCACTTGAGACTTCAAATAATAATAAGCAACACCTTTTTATGACTGTACAGTTTAACTTGGAACGGATATCTGTATAACATTATTATTATCATCGTAATGGTAATGGTCAAATGGCCATCTCAAGCCTCAATAGTCAAAGTATAGCTCCGTCTCCGTGCCCGTCCCACTACATCATACTAAAAGTACCTACATATCCCGCTTATGCATATATCTATAGCGAATTATATTCTATATAGTATATCTACACTGGCAATTAGCAGACGGAGAGATATACGCCATGTACATATTGAAGGTAAGGACTTTACAGTTTACAGTCAGAGGATGTGAGTGTGTGTGTGTGGAGAGAGAGAGAAAAACAATAATAATAAAAAAAACACAAAAAATAACAAGAACGTTTGGAAACAAGAAAGTTTTAATTGACTTTGTTAACTCTGGTTCTGATGGTTCTGCTCAGTGGTAGAAATAATCAATAGAGTCAAGTAAATATAATTTTGTAGTTAATTTAAAATGTTTAGCGCTGTTATTTAAAGTTACCGGATGATTAGCTAAACTGATGATGAGGCTTGTTAGAGAAAGGGAGGAATCCATAATGATAGTCATGAGAGAGGTTGAGCGCACTGTGTACGAAGACGAACGAGAGTCCCCATTGTAATTCTATTATATACTTGTGGCTATATGTATATGTTATTCCTCAATACTCAATGGTGGATGTGTAGTTTAAATGGTAAAAACAAATGATATGTGTAGAGCAGACATTATGAAGTCGGAGAGTGTAGGATTATACTTTTTGAGACGAGGGAACTGCATAGGTAAAAAGGTTTGAAGGAGGGAGTTGGAAGAAACTTTAATGTGCCTCTTTACATTACCCTATAATTTAGTTAATCGGCAATTCATTATTGTCTCAAAAGTTTCCCACCCACTTCACTTAAACAACAGAGCTATAGTGTGAGTCTGAGTGTTCTCCTTTAGTCTCCATGTCTTCCCTTTCGTCCTATGCTCTTCCTTTATGTATTTTCCCTACCAAACTTCACTATATGTAGGTGCATACTATATGTACCATGCACATGTTCTATGCAGTCTTGGACTTGGACTTCTCTTTGGAACTTGGAGTGAGCAAACTTCTTATTATCTCAAACTGCACAAGAACCAACACATCATCCTCTATCCCCATCCTACATGATGTCGTGTCTATAACGTGCTACACATAACATTTTTGGAATATTATGGGTTCGGGATATAGTCACCTACCTATCTACGCTTATATAGAACCGAGTAACTTAGTGAGTGCAGTTAAAATGAAAAGGATACAAAGAGAGACGCAGATCAGAGCATTTTTACTATTAGACAAACTGCAGACGGCCACGGCAATGCAAAAGTCAAGCGTGTATAGTTATGGGCACAGACACAGGTATGAGGTACATGTTGGAATTGCAGTTCCTGTCCGTTGCCGTTTACCATGTCCCGTATGTTATTTTAGAAGACGTGTATTACGTTGGCTTGCTCTGTTTCTGGTACTGGTGCTGGTTCTAGTTCTTTTCCTCGTCTGTCTGGTCTGGTCTTGGTCTCTTTATACCACATGACGAGCATAATATTAGTATTACGATTACAATTACAATTACAAAGAACTGTATAAATTCCCGTGCCTTGAGTATTACATAGCTTCCCGTCAATTTCCCTTGTCCAAATGTCTTTAAAACTCTTGAGAGAGAGGGACAGATAGAACGTGGAAGGAGTTCGAGTTAAAAGTTCCCTTGTGTCTTGTGTATTTTTTTTTCTACAAAGACCTTTTACAATTACCATAGGGATAAATGACAAATTATCCATGGACCATCATTGTGTACAACCAATAAATGTCATTTAACCATTTCTCTCTGTACCCATCTTCCTTTTGCCTACTACTACCTACGAATACAAAAACGATAACGAATGCCTTCCCAGTACCAGAAGTCTGTCCATGGCCCATCATCATGCTATGGTGGTACATATAGTAGTGGCATAGGGATGTGTCTACATGAGATTATATTACACACACTTCCACTAAAGACAGACACATTCTTGAGTGCATATAGTAGAGACAGACAGCGAGCAACTGACTGCCAGCCGGGGAATATGTACTATATAGCGTTTTGTATTAGGTAACCTATAGCTACGTAATTATAGTACAGGTATGGTCGTATGTATGTATGGGTACGTGTTGGATGGAGCTAAGGCAGGAGATGGAGAAGGAGAAGAAGAAGAAGAAGTTGGAGGAGTTTAGGAGTTGGAAAAGTTGTTTAGATTTTTGCATAATGTGATGGGTTGTGGTAATTAGTTAGGATGGTAATAAAATCTCTCTCTCCCTATTTTTAAACTGGGTTTATCATGAAATAATTTACGAGATTGATTTATGTGTGCGTTTACATGGCTAGCATTTAATTATGAGTGGTTTGGAGTTGTGCCTCGCGGCTCACTCACTCACTCACTCACTCACTCCTTCACTCACATACGGAGAGACTCTAATTATTCCTATCTTGTTCTTCCCAGTCCGAGTCATATACCTACTGCCTACCTACCTATCTACCTCCCTACCTCCTTATTATATTATCTCCATGTTCTTATTACCCTTACCCATTTCTTAGTGCCCACCATCATTACCACACTACCTCTCCTCTTCCTTCCTATTACACACACACACACAGGCCTTTGGAGCGGTAATCTATACGGATGTATGTACATACACATCCACCAAGTTACATAAATGCAAAAGAGCCAAAGCCCAACAAGTCTCATAGCAAGAGAATACCTTTTTTCGCTCCACACACAAACACCATAGGCCTACTAATAGCTAAATATATTATGTACATCCCATCTACAGTTTGTGCTTATGGAGTTGGGACTACGTATACGTTTTAGTTGAAGAGGAAGGAAGGGATGATGGCCGACATGGAAAACCGGTTTTCCTCCCCATTCCACGCATTATTTATAAATTAAGGCACCTTAAGACAAGCCAGAACTCTTAACAATTGTTTAAATTACGATCAAAATAAATTACACCCTAAATAAATGTTTAACTAATAATTATCCTCCTCCTCCTCCCTATATCATCCACCTATCTCCACTCGTACGTATCTTTTACATCCATAGTATGTAGGTACGTCAGTCTACTATGTGTTCTATAGTGTCATACCCTACATACAGTCCCATGATTTCATTGCCAACAACAAGGCGAACAAAAAAGGAACAAACAAGCTCATAACAACTACACACAATGCAATACTAATATGACTAGTACATGTTATGTATACTGTTAAACATTGAGCAGGTATGGACGATTAAGTATTAAAAATGTAAAATCTTGTAGGTGATTCTTCGGCTTTGGCTTCGGCATCGGCATCGGCATCGGTAGTATATATCTATCCAAGACCAAAAATGATGTGGATATACACAAAACTTACATACTATAGTCTCATTATAGGAAACCAATACAAAGTAATACATGAGCCCATGAGCACACTAACACTAGTGGAAGTAAAGCTTGAGCAGTTTAGTGAGGGAGAGAGAGAGAGAGAGAGAGAGAGAGAGAGAGAGAATACAAAATTCGATGAATGTTCCATCTTTCTGTCTTTTTCTCTTTAGGATTTTGATAGATAGCTATATATCTTGTGTACAGATACCAAGTGCGATAGGGACTGGATTAATACGATAGAATATTATGTGATGTGATGTGATGCGATGTGATGTGATATTTGGATGGAAAAGTTGTTGAGCAGATGTTTGTTAGTCGTCGTCGACGCTCTTGCTTCGTCGTACTCTTTTCTCTCCCATTTTCCCCCCTTCTATCTGTCTTATACGCTGTACTTGCTGTCTATATTGGTATGTTGGGAGGTAGTCACTAATATTGGTGAGGATAATATATAGGTGTAGAATCAGTAGAATGCTAATGTATACATAATATTATGATGTTCTTGTGGCTGGGCATTGGCGTTGGAGTTGGACTTGGAGTTGGTCTTGGTTTTGAATTTTTTTTTATATTTTAGCTTTGAGGCTATGTAATGTTGTTGTGTCTTGTGTGAGTCTTTTGAATGAAGGAAGAGAGACTATATAGCTCCTAGCTTACTTATTAGCTGCTCCCTGCTAGCTGGAAATTCCTTCATGTACGCCTCTATCAACTTTTTTTCTAATGGCCATCATTAACCCCTGCTCAATTACGTCCTACATTGAAACAACTTTAATAACTCTCCTCGATTACCAACCATTTAGATTAAACATTCTCAACACATAGACAATTATTACATTCCACAACCACAATTATCATATACTTACCCATTCTAATTATCACACTAATCTCACTGTAATTAATTAATACATCTCCTAATTCATTACAAAATATACACACACACACTCTCTCTCCCTCTCACTCTGTCTCTCTCTCCTTCTTTCATTAAAATACCAAATACAACAAACTTGAAACGTTCCAACGGCAAACTTCCAACTCCAACTCCAACCAACTAATAACAAAACTCAGCCTCATCAACAACAACAGCAACAACTGCCACAAAAAATATGTACAAAATACCAATAACCACTTAACTCAATTTACATATATACGCATATTATACTTTTTAAACTTTTAACTTTATCCTCCTAATTTCCTCATGTATAGAATCTTATAATATAGCCTTATCCCTCTACATATATTATATGGGATCAACACCGCATCACCATCATCACATTCATAATTCTAATGATAATTGCTTGACAAGCAGTGGCTGATTTCAATTATATGTAAGCATAACTTGGTATGTAATTACATACGTCCCTACAGTCTACAGTCTACTGTGCATTCTTGTGTTGATGTTGATTTTGGCTATATGCATAGCTATGCTCAGATTCTTATGATATTTTATAGTTCCCATAAAATCAGAATAAATTATTATTAATATTAAATTTTATTATGTGGATATTAGTATTATACATATTAATAACGAATACCTTCCTCTCCGTCTGTCAAACCTACATGTACATCCAGCCACCACCACCACCAACAACAACAACAACAGTAAAATAATAAGCGAGCTAGACGACTCCGACTCCTCATGCTGATACAAGCACAACGACATGTATGTTGTACATACAAGAAGAAAAAAACATGCTCGTCTATACAGTAAGTGAAATAATAAAGCATAATGCAATACAATGCAAGAGATAATTATTATTATATTTATTATACAAAGTGTGGTTATCATCATGTTGTTCGTCTTATGTGGTTTGGCTTGACGTCCGAGCGGACTAAATATGGTCTGGCAGTCGATGATCAGGTCTGGTTCTGGTTCTGGTTCTGGTCTGCTTTCTGGCAGTGTCTGGGGTTGGACTTAACCACTTAGCACGTTGGACTTGGACATATGGAATGGTCAAAAGTAAGTAGGTATGTGGCTCTCTATTATTATTATTACTACTACTATGTGCTCCTGGAAGAATTTCACACTACAGGCTAAAGGAAGAAGAAAATTGGTTAGAAAAAAAATATATTCGACAAGAAAAAAAAATCAAGTAATCTGACTGTGGGTATCTCTCCCTCCTTCCCTTTCCCTTCTTCCAAGATTACGACTCCGATTATGATTATGACTACGATGACGATAGAAATGACGATGGCTCTGATTACGATATGGACTCCAACCTGTCATATTATGCCTGAGAGTATTTGGGAGACGGGGACGAGATGAGCGGACGGACAGGCAGGGCAGGACAGGGACAGGTCCGTTTCAAAGTTTGGGAATCAAAATGGTCAAATGCAAGATTTAATGTAAAAAAAGTCGAAAGGAGACTGAGGAGAAAATGGACTAGGGCTCTGTGTATCCTGAGTAGAAAGTGTAGTAGTAGAAGTTGGCCGCTGTTGTGAGCTCTTCATAGTTGGTAGGGAGTAGGGAGTAGTTTACTTATAGAATAGAAACAGATAATATTTATTATATAAAGTGAGTTGGGGTTCCAGGAGGTAATCTGGTTATGAGCTGACACTTTAATAGGCATTTATGTGTAAAAAAGTGGAATGGAGTTGTGACCAGTTTTTATACCTCACTACTTCATTTAACTCCTGACCAACCTACTCATTTATTCTTTACAAGTAATAAACATGATTATTTTATTAGCTGGACAACAATGCCAAGACTATCCCACGTGGCCACAACAACTAGTCAACTGCCTCTGCTCTCCCTCCGTACACACACACATGTAAGTGCCTATATCATAATACGGCTCGACTCTACAATTATCTCACATGTACCCACTACACTACCTCTACCTCTGTCCGTCTCTGTCTATAAACTATAAACTATAGCTAACGATAAGTAATCAACATCAACACAAGACATAACAAGCTCCACATATTCAAATTCTAGGAACAGCAGCAGAGCAATACACAATCAAGAAGAACGGTTTCGAGAACAAGAACAAAGTAGCTGGATATAAAATTGTGCATAGTATACCTATACCTACCTATATAGAAAAAGTATGGAGTGCAATCTGCATCTGTCTGTATACGGACTGACAAAGTAGTTGTAGGTATGTAGTATGTAGTAGTAGTACGGGTCTCGGGAATGGGGATGGGAGGATGAGGCTGAGGATGGGATGATGGTGTACGTACGGTGTGCAGTGAGAGCAACTCCTAATTCCTTAAACATGACATGACATAACATAAACATAGCATAATATCATAGGACAACAAACTTAATAAATATTCTGAACAAAAACAAGAAATGCTGATCATGTTCATGGAAAAAGCTTGCTGCCATCACCATGTAAGTTAATAGGTGGTACTTAGTACTTACCTACCGGTCCATGTACGTACACAGGCAGAGAAGACAGCGTAAGACGTTGATTTCACTAGAAAAGTTAACCATTGTTAGCCTTAAGAAACTCGCTTTCAACTTTAACAATGGTTAAATCGGAAAGCGAGTTTCTTAAGGCTAACAATGGTTAACTTTTCTAGTGAAATCAAGGTCTAACTGCATCGTTTTCGGTAGGTAGGTACGGTACAAGCTACAGTATTAAGACGAGGAGAGACTCAAACTCTCCTTATTATTATTTGATCTTTTCATCCTTTTGATAGTTTTTTGAGATGTTTGATCGCTTGATTGGGATCATGATGATGAGGATGATGTGGACGTGAAAACATGAGGGAAAATAGTGAGAATGTCTAATCAATCCTGTCGATGATCGTAATGACTCCAATCAATAAATATGATAATTTTCAATCTGTCACACACACACACACACACACACAAACCCATTAGTAATTTTTACATTGAACAGAATCATTAGGAACAAATGATTAACAGCTCAAGGCCTCTCTCTCTCTCTGTAGAATTTATTCATTTCTATTTTAATTTAATTAATCACTCCGTTTTATTTCACATCCAATCAATTCCTTAATTCATTTCTCTCGCTGTCGATCTTTTCCCCCCTTTATCTCCTGTAATCATTTAGCTCACTCGCTCTCCTCTCCATGTCGAAGGAAACCCTAAATTATTGCTCAACATTATCTCGTCCCAACTTTTACCACTCATGTTTCTGAAGCGTATTAAAATTATAAATCGACTCATTTACTCTATTTCTTTTGAACTCTCAGAGGCATGACTGCTTCGTCGTCTCCTTCTTCCTCTGAAATATACAACTATAGCTACTTAAGAAAAAGGTCACAGTATTAAAATATTATTGTACATTAATGCTAATATTATTATCCCTAATAATCATATTAAGAGTAATAGTAATAGTAGTTTTAATACTAGACAGGGAATAAAGTACACACAAAAATAATAGCATACATAATATAGCATCTGCTCCTTTCTTATCTTTAAGTTGGTATAACTTGCTTAATAAATAATTCTATATCCTTTCAAAGCTATAAAATCAATCAAAATAAATCATATAGGTACCTTACAAGTATGATTGCATAAATTATAAATACTGACAATATATATGTACAAGATAGGTCTAAATTTAAAAAAAAATAAAAGCTAAATATACAAGTGACTAATAAATAAATAAAAATGAGATAATTTCATCAATGTATGAATATTGATGAATAGTCAGTTAATAAGTAATTTCTTTCACACGAGAGAGACATCATTTGTGTGTGTGTGTGTATGTGCCCACTCTCAACTAGTCACTCTCCCATTATCAAACCTCCTCAATTAGCTGTCTGTTTAAATTTTTCACAACAACCGTCGTTCACATTTTAGTTTTAAATTAAATACAAATTAGACTGTACATATATAGTTGGTCTTGTACTATGAGCCTCTTACACAGTGCAAAGTATTTATTTAATTTTTCTGTCTCCTTTATCTTAATTCCTAATGTTCTGGATAATTAAGTGAATAAATGTGGAGCAATTAAAAATTTGCATCTCATGAATCCTGAGGCTCCTTATTTATATTTAGCATCTCCAACTTGTTCATATTTCATGCTGCAAGAGCCATTGCAATTCCAATGCATAGTATACACTTCCTATTTTTTTATCATTATTATTTCCCCTTTCTACAAACGTTGTACTGATTAGTACTGATACGAGTATAAGAACGAGAACGAACTAACTGTAATGTGCATATATTACGGAGATAGAAATAACGTACCTACTACTACTACTAATAATAATATTATTATTATTCCTATAGACAGAGTGGTACTGGTACGGACGTATGTACGTGGAGTGAATGAGCCTGTCCTGTCAACCCCCATTAGGCGGAACATGAGGCAACATTTGGATTGCTAACTACAACACTGTTTGTGTCCATGATTATTGTGAGTGAGGAGCTCACTGAGTTCACTTTTGATTCATTCCAAACTTACAACTGTACTCGATATATAAATTATAGAGATAATTGTGTGGAATGTATTCATACGTGCGCGTATGTTGTTGGTCTGGGTCTCGGCTTCGGTCTCGGTTTTGGTTGCAGTCTCATGGCTCTGACGCGGAGAGATAAAGCTGTGAGTTGGAAGGAGGACTGAGACGGCGGGTGCCGGACAGATACTGATAACTAAATGCTGTGCTGGATGAAACTTCTTAAACATCTCTTCTCTCATCTGATCTGTCTCCGCTGCTCGTTTCTCCTTCTTCTGGATTCTGGACGACGGAGTGTACATCTACATTACATTATACTTGAGCATATCGCGCAGATAGTTGAGTTTGTATTTAACTGGGACTGGGATGCATTATATGCTGCTATTTGTGAGTGAGTGTATGTTTTATTCCTTGATACGTGTGTGTGTGTGCTCTGGTGTGGCGGGGAATCCGGTTGGGAGCGACGGGAAGCCATCTCGGCGTGCGGAGGAGAAAAAAATGTTGACGGCATGGGTTGAATTGAATGCGGATTCACCGGCCGACAAAATCCACGCAATTAACTGGCCAACTACGAAGAAGTCATAGGGAGATGTCTACGCCATTATATTGATAACTCTATTATTCCAATGGATAAAACGAGACAAACAGAACATCTCTAAACACGCTACCTAAACCAAATCACTTCTACTACTACTACTACACATACTCCATTGTGCATACTCACGACGATTACGATTACGATTACGACTACGAGTACGGCTACGAGTACGGCTACGAGGCTAGGATAGGAGAGCAGGGCACATCACATCACAGATCCCTGTCTCTGTGTGTGTGATGTGCGTAGAGTGCAGTATAGAAGAATGAGGATTACCTCCTGAAAACTTTTTTCATAACTTTCTTTCTTGTTCTTTCTTCGAGGACTCGAGAAGTCTGTGAGAGCAAGTGGGGAAGACAGTCGAGGAGAGTTTCTCAAAGTTGAGCCAACAACGTGAAGGGAATATTACGGGGAAGCTCGATCTCATGGGCTGCCTGCCGTTGCGTTGCCGTGGCCGTAGCCGTTGCCGTTGCGCGATGGAAGAGTTGATAGTAGTGATGTGATAGTGTAATATATTAAGTGTACATTATTATCATCATCATGAAATTATGATTATGATTCCCTTTATTATGCATTCACTCACTCAATTTCATTCTGGATTCCAGTCCACTCTCCGCGTATCCACTGTCATGTGCCCATATATACACTAAATGTGTATATAGGCAGAGTGTTCCGTCACCGTTTATATGGAAATGGAACTTGTATTCTATATACAATATCCTAATCTGCCTCCTTGGGTTTTTTAGATTATGATTTGGTTTCGGTTTCGGTATCGGTGTCGGATTTTGATTTCCTCTTCAAGAACTTCGTTTTTTCCCTTCTTCTTCTTCTTTGCTCTCTGTCTTCTATTATTTTATACATTTTTTTTCGTGTGGACGTTCTTCTCTCTGATCGTTATATAAGTTTTTTGTTTCATCCTGATAAAGTGGCAACTCTGAGACCATTAGCATATTTCCAATAGATCACTCCTCGTTATTGATGTTTCCGGGGGCCAAGAATTAATTCTCTGTCAGACTCCCCTCAATCACCACTCTCTCTCACTTCTCTCTCTCTCTCTCTCTCTCTCTCTCCGCAGCCTGACCTTTCCTCCCTGACCCAATCCCATGAAACTTAGGGAGGGGGTGAAACTTGAGAAAATCTCTATTTCATGTTTTGACACTCGAAAAACAATGAAGTCTACAGAAATGATAGGGTCACATGGATCAACTAGCCTTTTCAATGTCCAAAACTCACACAGAAAGAGATCCACGAAACTCATAAAACCAACAAGGAAGGAATACAATACTATATTATGATACATTTACCCAGGGATTTATTTGTATATATATATGATATTCAATTCAATAAATTTACAACAATCCTTCCCTCTCTCATTCTTAGAAAACTTGTAAACAAATGTCAATGTCAATTTTCTATTTCTGTCTAACAATAATAATACAACTCTATTTGGTAACAGTAAATATTTTTATTTCTTAATAGAAAGCAGACTTCATAAGAACCACAAAAAAAGGCACACGTGGTTACAAAGCATGCAGTCTCATTCATAATACCATCTTGGATATATTACCTGTAATTATGTACATACAGGAAATGGAAAAGCCATAAAACAAAAAATAATGAAAATCTTTTTCTAAAAACCTTCTTCTTATTTTCTTCAAATATTCCACACAAAAAATGCCATACGGAATAACAGAAACCGATCAATCGGATTCAATGTTTTTGACGGCGATAATTCGACGTTTCCTTCTTGAAAAGCTCATCCTCCGAGATAACGTAGTGTCTGCCTATCTGAGAATAATTAAATGTTGATGATGTAATTGAGTGAGTAGTTGAGTTTAAAGGGGATAATGACTATGGAGGTTGGTTGTGAACATTGGTTTTTTCACGCCTAATTACAATAATTAGCTAAGGGTAGGAAATATTATGAGCTTCGACTTGTTTCCCTCACTCCCTGTCCCATGTACTTATCTCACAAGTCAGGAGAGAGAGAGACGCATCCTTCCTCAAAGATATAGAGATGAGGAGGAAGAAGAAGAAGAAGAAGAAGAAGAAGAAGAAAAAGGCTCGCCTTCAACCAACCGCTCTTGAATGCTCGGACTCTGGAGAAGAAGTACATAGAAGAAGAAGACGAAGAAGAAGCCCTTGGGATGTTATACGTACGTTGCGGAAAAAATATTTCTGTTGACAATAAATGTCAGAGTGATAGATCACTAGGAGAACAACAAGTAAAAAAAGAAAAAAAGGGCTTCGTTCCTTCTTTTTCGTCTTCTCCTTCGTCTTTCGTTCGTTCGATGCTGGAAAGAATTCCGTCCTTTGCATGCAAAGTCATTCCTTTTACACATGTAGCCGTCCACATCTACAGACGGAGAGAGATAGAGATAGAGCCCTCGCGCGTCTTTCCCCATTCTCCATTCCCCGGTATCTGTAGTAATAATGTGTGGTGTGTATACCTTCCTGAGCCTTCTTACCTTGATTCTTCAAAGATATGTATCTCTCACTTGAGAGTCCCATTCCAATTCGAATATCTATCTCTGCTGCTCTCCGTAGTAGACAGTAGACAACACGTTACACCATGTTCAACTCAGGCATAACTACACATACAGATAAAAAATACCTGAGTACCTGTACTACATAATACGTGAGCATAACAAGATGAAGATAATTTTCCTTCAAAACCATTTAGCCACACAGTTCTATTTACTAGTTTGGACGAAAAAAAACTTCTTTAGTATACTGTATTAAATGTACACACGTATGTGAGATTTTGTGTCTCTGTATCTGGTTCTAGTTCTGGGGACGTTCTGTGTGGGTATTGTTCGGGGTTATAGGATGTGCTCCGGAGAAGAAGAGGAATGATGATGATAAGGACTAGAAAACAACACAAACAGTTTATTTGAGTCATACTACACTAGTACACTACCCTTTAAAGTTTTAAATAATAGACAGAGATAGATACGAGAGCTGTATTATGTGTGCACAGGGGTAGAGATAGTTGTTTCTGGATTAGTACTGATAATCCCTTTACAAGTGTTATGCAATACCTGTATACCTGCAGAACGGGCTATGGTCATTCTTCCTGGATTTTTGAATTTACTTTTTGGACTCACCTACAGACTACTTGATCTTCCGTCACTTTCGTCTCCTCACTCCAACTTGTTCTACAGATATCCGATCCGTATTTCGTTCTCTTTTTCTTGATGGGCCCAGAGCCGCCGCGTTAACGAGGACCAAAGCGAAGGCGAGGAATTCGAAGTCGAATTCGAAATTGTAGAGCGACAGCCTATATGGTATATCAGCTGCTTGAGTGTATCGACTACATATATACGGACAGATTTGAAGAGTGAAAAGTGGGGATGGAGAGAAGGCAGGGAGAGACACACGGAGAGAGAGAGAGGTAAATAAATACAAGATGTGAATTCCTCGTGTTACCAGATAAATTTGACAGTAATCATGATGAGAGATTAAATGAGCTATCATCATCCCAACCACTTTTTACACTAATTAGCCTCCTGAATAATCACCAACATAGAGCACGCAACCAGCAGACGTTCCATTTTTCATTGCTAATTGCAAACTAGAAAACTTACAAACCATTTTTCATTACTTCTTCTCTGCCCTGTATGCTGTAGTGTGGAGTTGGAGTGTTTAGTACTCAAGAATTGTTCCTGTTCCCTTTACCTTCGTCTTATGGCTTATGGTATACTTAATAGCGCTCACGTTTTTAACCCATCTTCACTGGTCTTCACATACTAATTATACATAGGCACTGTAGAAGTATACAGAAAACATAACCATTAACCAAACCATCCACCAGAAAAACCCCTGATTTTTTTCATATTTTTCTAATAAATACTAGTCACTAGTCGTGTTGTTGTACTATGTGATGTACCTATAGGTACTTTGCAACGATGCCATTACCATAATGTACCTAGCCAATAAAACGCATTTAACACTATCTACTTACCTATCCCTCTTATTTGTTTTTTAAATGCTGTATAGTCTTTTATTTTATTCCCTAACATTAATTTCCCCATTTCCATCACAATGCTGACTGCTGATGAAAGTAGGTAGGTACGCCTAGGTATCTTTAATAAAAAACAAGCAACTGTATTAAGAATAATGACAATTCAATTTAGTCATTTGATATTTGCCTAGCCCTCGACATTTATGTTTTGAGTATAATATAATGTCAGTGTCCTAGTCCCATGTAGTATTGAACTTGTTTTTTTTAGTTTTATTTTGTACATTCTTATTGTTAGAATTAGTATAAATACTCAGTACATGTTTGCAGGGCCGGACGAAGGAATTTCTTTTAGGCAGCAATTTTGTTTTCATACGAAAACCCCATTTAGATTTTATTGATGGTTTTCTTTGGTAAAGCAAAATTAGTTTTTAGGGAAAAGTGTTAAATGTTTTATTTCCATGTTTTTGAAATGTACAAAAAAATTTATTTCCATGTTTTTGAAAAGTCAAAATATTTTTTTTTACATATTTTTGAAAACTGCAAAATGTTCTATTTACATGTTGTAGGAAAAGTGTTAAATACTTTATTTCAATGTTTTTGAAATGTACAAAAAATTTTATTTACATGTTTTTGAAAAGTCAAAATATTATGTTTACATATCTTTGAAAAATGCAAAATGTTCCATTTACATGTTTTTTTGAAAATTCAAGCAGCAGGGGCTGCCTGGATAATGGGCTGACCGCATTATCCGGCCCTGCATGTTTGCATGGTGTGGCGTTATTATTGCTATCCGTATTGTGTGGGTTGTGAATCCTGTAATAGGTGGGTAGGTACCATTACAGACATCAGTAAAATGTTTCAAATATTCCAATTCAAAAGAATTCAATCATTTTACGTATTTTATTTTATTGCATTTTATCCTATATCAATACACCTAATCATAAATAATCGAGCAAAAGAAAAATTATTAAATATTATGAGCAAAAAGAAATAATCTGAATGAAAAAAAAACAAGCTCTATACTGATATCTTCCTTCATGGTTCACCTTCATATTACATGTGATTATGATAATCCCAATCCGAGAATAAGATTTGAAAAAAATGAACCTTTGAAGACCTATACACATTTGACTAATAGTAGTAGTTATTATAGTATGTTGAATGAAGTGAAGGTGTAAAAATTGAAGAAAAAAATTACCGAGAATAATAATAATAATAAAAGGGGAGAATAAATAAATAAAAAGATGGTAAAGATGAGAGAAGAAGGTGTTGTAATGGATGGGGATATGGGGATGAGCATCGTATCGTTTTCTTTGAGCTCTCTCTCTCACACAATCAGTGATATGATAATATACACCTAACCTAATATACATCCCAATAATCCCTCCACCACCGTCCACATATTTAACTGACTGACTTGAACACATATATAAAATAAAATGATGATGAACCGTATGAGAGAAGGCTCGTCAATAAATAACTTGAAAGTGGGTAGTGTGAAAGAGTTATTTGCAAATATTTAAATTGGTTGGAGGGTAAATAGATAGGTGTTGGTAGGATAATAATGCTATGGTCATTTTTCAATCAGATGTGCCTGTCAAATGAAATTGTTATCGCTTTTTACTCGCGGAGCACCAACCAAATCCAAGGTTCGTCTCAAATTGGTTCTCTCGCTCGCTCTCCTCAAGACCAAACCAAGACCCGATATCTACAACTAGCAGTACCTACCTGCCTACGATACGATAGGATAGGATAGGCAGGTAATAGGCCCGGTGCTATTCCGATGTGATATGTGATCGTTCATCGGCTTCGGCTCCGGCTTCGGCTTTGGCCTGTCTATATTATAAGCACTTTTACTATTACATGCGTACCTACTCCCTTTTTAATCCCTACAAGTGTCTAAACGTAAACCTTTTTTTTTCTGTGTCCACAACACTGCAGTAGTCTGCTGGAACATGGCGAGGCGAGCAGTGCTTCTTTAAAAAGAAAAAATGAAATAAGAAAAATAGGAAGCACATCTTCATAATAATCTTTACTCTTCCCAAGCTCCATTTATGCTTGAACAAGCTACATATGGAATAAAGTTAAATTGACTGGGCCATAGCGTTATATTATGAGAAAGAACCCTGCATACCTGCATATTGCCTATATATGATGTATATAGTGCAGTGTATGTAGTGGTTAAGAAGTTACTTTTGTGAGATTGAGATTTGTTGTGGGTCTTTGTATAGGCTGTCGACTCTACGACTCGGGACTGGGACTGGGAGCATATTATGCGTATGTATAAAGTAAAGTTTAAAGTCGTGAGTTGAATCTGTTGAATGGTGGCCAATTAATGTCTTGGTTTTTCCTCAGTGATATTCACTTGGCTGTCATAATGGTAAATGTCTCTCAGTTTGAAATATGTCGTATGGATACGAGTCCACACGGGTCTAGGAATGAATTTTCAATAGTCATAATCGATACTATAGAGATAATAAGGACATTCAAGTATAGGTATGGGTATAGGGAGGATAACGAATCAAGTGCATCTCATCTCATCCCATATACTTTGAGCCCCTCTCTCTTTATAATGTCTATAATTATACTATGTGTGCATGTGTGTATCTCACGGAATTGGGATGAGTTAGCAAAATAAGAAAAAATGAGAGAGAGATGGACAGAGATATATTTAATGGCTACATCCAGCGCTGAGAGTTATTAATAAGTATGAATAATAATCATATTATCTTATTAGTGTCTCTGAGTGACGTTACTTACATAAAATAGGAGAGACAGACGGAGAGGTGAGAGCAGCAGGTGTTAGTTTTATTATTGGTTATAAAAATGGGTTTGTTAAAGTTTAATCCAGAAAAGCTATTTGTGCACGTGCGTTCCCCCTTCATAAGTACAGTATACTTGAGGCTCGCTCTTCATCCATCCGTGCATTATTATCGTAATTGTTATGTAGGTAGTTAGGTAGGTAGGTATAGGGAGGTACATTTTGCTCACTTTATTATATCGCTATCATTTTCGTACTATTCAAGCTTTTGTGCTGGTGCTGGCTATGAGCAGATATATTATAGAAAATTGGACAGACGTGAAACGTGTAAATAGAGAATAGTTAAAAACAAAAAAACAAATAAGTAAATATGACTGTCTGTCTTTTGTCTGAGTGGCGAGTGTGAATTGGGTATGATTTGTATTTAGTTATCTTTTTACAATGCCAATGATAGTGCAATGGCCACGACCATGACAATGGTCGTACTAACTTTAGTTACTAATATATAGCAATATATTATGAGTGTGTAATATAATATAGTCTTTCTTTGGTTTGGGATCTTCCTTTCCATTTTTTTAGCTCTCGCTCTCTCTCTCCATTTTATGCTAAGCTGTCTTTTTTCTTTGCATATGAGTCTTAAGTAGTTTGTCCATTAAGTAAAGTGGGAGCGAAAGAGTGAAACTAGTAATAGTAATTGTTCTTGTCCGTAAGTCATGTAAAGTCAATGGGGGATGTCCAAGGGTTGGCTTTCCTTGTTTCGTTCCGTTGTTTTGTTGGCTCATTCCAAAAAATTTTATGTTATATTCATCCCCAGAAACAATTATACGACTCTCTCACCGAACACACACAACACCACCAACCACCACCACCATCACCACCACAAAACAAACTATCTCCTCAGTCGACTACCTTCGTACCTACATAAATACATACATACATACCGCACCATGCCAGGGAACGCAAGGGAACTCACAGCAATGAACCCATCCATATCCATCTTCTATCCCCATCTTATGTAAAAGTACATAAATTCCTCCGTCCCCGCTCTCCCCCGTATGTATAACAATCACAAAAGAGTAACAAGAACAAGCAAAACAATTTACAAGTTTAAACACCATGAAAATGAAAGAAACAAACGATGGGCTATCTTTCTAATAAACCAGAGCCAGTACCAGAGCCAATGCCAGTGCCAGAGTTAGTTGCCAGCATTGCATATATTGGGCAGAGAGTCCCGATCCCGATTCACGTATACAGCCAGTCAACAATATTTATGTACACAGAAAACACTCTATGGAAGACCCAAAGGAAACAAAGAAATAAAGAAGGCAAAATCCAGATATTTTGTATAAGATACCGACGACGGACGGACTGCAAGAGCTCTCAAATATACACCTATACCTACCTACATATAGCATAGGTATAGCCATGTAACGTGTGTGTACAGGGAAGAAAGACTCCAAGACTTTTTTCAAAATGAAGAAATGGATGATGGAGTAAGTAATTAACCAAAAGGATCTGTGGATTTTTATGAGGCCTGAAATTTTTATGTGTTAGCAAAGGCGTTAAATGGAAACTATACACTCCTGCCTGCTTCCCTCAATTACACTTGCTTTTAAGGGTCAATTAACCACAAGTTGTCTAGAAAGAGTATCTATGCGAGTGTAGTTAAATATATTCCTCATCCTCAACCGTTCAACCCAGCACACCATGCACTCCCCCCCCCCACACACTCTGCCCTCCTCCTCCCCTCCCCTCGCACATCTCCAAGACAAGAAGAGATGGTCCTACAAGAGACATTATATTACACAACCACCAGCAAAAGTCTAAAAGTCCAAAGTCTTGTTACGTTAGTAATACAATATCAATATCATCTGTCATGTTTAGTACGAAAAAAAGTTACAAGACCAAAGAACACTTGTTCACAAAATAAAATAAAATAACTATGTACCTACCTACTTACCTATGTCTGCTAAATAATGCCCGCTGTCAAAATAAAAACTGTCGGATTCTCTGCTTTGTACACAGATATTTGCACATTACACATATAGTAAAAGCATTGATATTTGTTGAAATGTATTTAGTTGAAGTCGAACCGAGTGTATATAGCATTGTACAAAATAAAATGAATGACCACAATTAGGAAAGTAGGGAGGCGTAAGTGAGGACTTGAAAAATTTGGAGAATTTGAAATCCTACATTCTTAAAATTCTACTGGAAACAATTTTTTGATTTCGATTTTTGATTGAATTCCACTGACACAAACTTTTATTTTAGTTTTAGTTAGAAATAAAACATTGCTGCCATCCATCTGAAATACCCATAAACAGATTACAGATATAATATGTGTAGGAATTTAAATGAAATTGAAAATATATAAGAAAAAGAGGATAGGTATATTGAGTAAAAGTAATGGAGTGAGTGACTGAGTGGATGAAAGTTAATACATACTAGAGAGGACATAGGGAGGAAGGCTGATTAGGTAAGTTGAGTAAAAGATGACTATCAGGAGATACTTTACAGGTGGTAATTATAAATGCTGGAACAAAAGTGGGCTCTGTAACGACATAACCTTTTCAAATCCCTGCCTCATTTCATCGTTTTTCCTAACTCAACAACAATTGTTATTACCTCATGTACACATTCCTTTCCTTTCCTTTCTCTCGCCCTATATATCCCTATATACCATGTACTCTTCCATATAATATACGTAAATAACTATACAAATAGATTTCTACACTAGAAATAGAAACCAATCCCAAAACCAACACCAACACCAGTACCAGCAAGCCTCCAGATATCTCTCTAAATTCTCCTTTTCAAAACATACTCATTGTGCAATATGTACGACCCCTTTAAGTACCTTCTATATTGTATTGCTATATGCATAGGTACAACTATTCCCATTCCAAATATTCCAATTTCAATTCCAACCATAAACCTTATTACAAACAGTTTTACCCACACACCATCACCACCACCTTCCACTGCGTCCACCGTCAGTCCCAAAACATATAATATAATAATACCAGTTTATATGATTATTACAGCAGCATTGTACTGCATTACACACTGCATTGTTGTTGAGTAACCCTAAATCCAGTTATTAAACTAAACTGATTGTGAAATGTACATGTGGGGGGACTAACTAACTATAGAGGAGTCAACACGTAAAAAAGGAGCATGAAGAGAGGGAGAATGATCCTTAGCCATGGATCTATTACGTAATCCTGTACATAATAACACATCACTATCTCTCTCTCTCCCTCAACATCAACTATCCTTAAGTAATCGTTTAGTTTTTCACTGGTGTACAAAATCGTTTAAATCACAGATCTGAGCTTTGTAACAAGCAGGTATTGACGATAAAGGGAAGATACTGAGAGGGAAAGGCAGGTTGTAAGCCAAGGTATTTATTTTCCTGGAAGGAGAACTTACACTAATAATTGTTATTTCCCTGACGAGATGAGTGTGTGTAGCCTACACAACACAGGTACTGACACACTTCTATCGTGTCTATAGACGCAGGTAAATAGACTTGCTACTAGCCACTAGCAAACCAACATGGCAACCCTACTCCGCACTACGTACAACACACAATGCGCCTACCTACATAAGTAGGTACATCTCTTCAAGTATCTGTGGACGCGGTGAGGATGAGGATGGAGCATCCCTATATGGCTACCATTGTGATTATATAACCAGGCCCAGAACCAGAACCACGGCTTCACTTCGATTGTGAGACCACCAGGTAATTTAAAAGATAATTCGGCTCAAAATAATCTGTATAAAGTGAGTAAATAATATCAATTATGATTAAATGCTAAATGGTTTAGCAGTCTCAAGGGAAGCATCAGATCCGAGTGGAGTGTCTTGGTCGGTTTCGGTCGTACTGATAAAGATGGAGTGGAGAGGATGGAGCGGCAGCTTCATTGTTCAGCCTTGATTGAACAACAAAAGAATAACCCGAGGATGGAATGATAAGTAGAAATTACATGGCACATTATTCTCAGTCATTATGACAACAATAACTACCCCCTTGCTTGGCATGGCATGGCTTTGACTGACTGACTGACTCGGCTTTTTGTGCGGCAAGACATCCCCTCATCCACTTCCCTTGGTCAGCAACAATAACAATAATAATAATAATACTCTGATCCTTCCACAAAGTTCATGGAGCATGTTTTTGTGAAGTGACTGCATCTGGAAAAGCGCAACTGTGCGGAGTGCAGGTCCAGTCCAGTATATACTTATATTTGTACACCCATATCCGAACTTTCTACGGTTCTACGAAAAGTAAGTAGGTAGCCGCATGCATTTTTACATGTTGCACTTTTTGATCCGACGTCCGCCATCCGACTTTGAGCGTCTTCCCATTTTTGATCTATACTTTTACTGTACTAAAAGTGTTTACAAAATCATCGCTACTTTGTGTATCTTTTTTCTTACGCTAGTTGGTATTCAATTCGGCGCGGTGTTGGTGTCGGCATCCGAGACGCTTCTGCTCCCTTAATAGGCTCCTGCCAAATTACCCAGTCTTTCTTCACAGATATTTTTCAATTTCATTTAGGTACCGCATACCTCTTTATCACAGCACACTAATGGTAATGTAAATATTATAAATGTCATAATTGGCTTTCTAACGAGAAATTAATAAAGTGCAGATACACATAAAGTTGAAAATCCATTTATCTGTAAGAAGGTAGCTTCACTGATCTGTAATATTTAGTTTTCTAGTTTCATTCTGCTAAGGAAAAGGTTAAAAATTTTTTAAAAAGTAGATTTCATAATATTATTAGAATCTGTACACCACCACCACCACCGCCAGAACAGAACAGTACATAAAATTGCACTTAATTATATACAGATATTTACCTTTACTGCCCAAACATATGTAGGTACACTTCTAAAACCGTTTCTGTCCCTAGCTAAGCAATGCAATATGCAATGGGATATGTGGACTCACTAGTCAGTCCCTGTAATAATTATAATGACTGCTTCAGTTTTTGTTGTGTTTATCTATCTTGTAAAAGATAATGTTATGAGTGGGTAATTTATTGTAGGAAGCTGCATTAAGCTGTAAAGTGTACTTAAGTACGTAGTGATAGTGATAAATTGAAAAGATTTTCTCTATGTCGGCATGTACGCTTGAACTTTGCACCAAATCATCAGCTCATCCTCAAGTCCAAGTCTTCACTATAACTGAGTGAGTGACTTGGCCTGAACGTTTTCTTTCTCTTCCCTCCCATCCCTGGTTAAATCCTCTCACATTAGATACTTACCGATCCACCATATGTACATTGAGAGAATGAGAAGCATCTCCTCCTAATCTTTAAAAATCCTCTGTGCTTTGTTTACTATTTGGTTCGTGATTCCATTCTACACACAAACACGAGAGCTACAGTCTATACAGACAGTAGTAGTAAAATAAAAACTTGTAAAATCCTACCCAAAAAAAAAGTTCAAGTCAATCTACAGAGAGCAGAGGGAAGTTTAGAGAAAAATCTACACGGACGTGATTGCACTGTAGTAAGTAGTACTGTGCGCTATACAAGAAGACGGAAACCAAGTGAGTCGCAGATCTTGAGAGAGGGAGTCCCATAGTAATAATAATAATAATGATATAGATTAGAGACTTTTTAAAGACTTGAGTGCGTTCTGGTAATTAAACAATCATCATGAGAAACTACGTCTGTGGGTGATAATTTCTGAGTGACTTTTAAAACCAACTCCAATTGGTCTGTTGGTTGTTGGCTGGGGAGTTGTTGATGGGAACCCATAACCATCTGGCTAATATCCCATCGCGCACACATCTACTCAATACTTAGGTAGCTCTTCCTTTCTCTCTCCATTTCACACACACACAAGGACCAGTCCCAACCTCCTTGGCCGCTATATGCTATTACATGAGTTTCACTCTAAATCCTTTTCTCTATTTCACCCCTTTAAACTCTCATCATCATCTCTTAGTGAATCTCAAACTTGGATAAAATATAACCTTCTGACCTGAACAATTAACTAGGAAAATGTATACATTACCCAAAACCAATACGAATCTCTCTATCTCTCTCTCTTTCTACGCAGGGCAGGAGGAGATGGGGATTGAAAGATGAGGAAACTCAAGCTCCAAATAATACTGATAGTTTAAGAGTAAAACACACTCACATATTATACCGACTGACTAAATGTACAAGCTCCATTTCTATTTCTAAACTTGTATCGTAAACAAAGTAAGAAAGGCACATACGGCCCTATATATGTACCTACACCCCTATATAGTTTATGTGCATGCATCCGTGAATAGAGTATAAATTGTAAATCGTAATCAGGATATGGATAGACCTAAAGGTACAGTTGGTGTTCGGTGAAGGCGGGTTTCTTGGTTTTATTCTAGTTTCAGCAATTAATAAGTGTCCAACGCCTGCCCTAGGTTAAAAATACAAGTGAAAACCTTCAGTGCATTTCTGCGTAGGACGTACATATGGAAACATAAACAACGCTGGTTTTGGTTTTGGGTCTGGGTATGGGTCCTGGTCTGGAGCACATGGAGGAGGAGGGCGCGGAGGAGGAGGAGGAGGTAAACGGCGTGACGATGATATAGTTATTTGTGGCTACATAAATACCCGTACCATAGTGTATGTAATTACTATAGAGTAGTATATAGAATAGCTCCAGATATATAGTCATGTATATATAGGCACATTGGTAACTGTAGAATCCAAGATTAGGAAGCAAGAAGAAGTGAAACTGATGTCAGTTTGATCTCTCGTTTGAGCACCGTGAAATTCGAGTAAACATTTTTTCTTCTAAGATTTCTCTGGAATTAGAAACCTGGTTTGGTTTTGGGTTTTTTTTCTTCTGTCTTCTTCTCTTTACGCTGGATTTTCTGGTCACTTTCATGGACCATTTAAGAGGTAGACGAAGACTAACTGGGAGAATTATCAAGTGGGATCGAGTGACACACTAGACTCTATCTGTAGAGAGCATGAATATATTTTTTTTCTATGATTATATAAGGCAACTACCACAACCACTACCACTCCACTAAAACTATGATGAAACTAAAGCAGAAGGGAAATTAAGTCTGCGAGTGTACTGATTTTGTATAAGATTCTAATGTGAACCCTCCACCTACCTACTACATTGGTAATATTACATAAAGATGCATTATTGATATTATTATCTGCAAAACATACGCACACATGGACGGACCATCACACTCCGCATAGTAGTCCGTATAGAGACAGACCAAGACCTAGACATAGATATCTGTGGGATGATGGTGAAATGGGAAAAGTGGGAGACGACGACGACGACTACGACGACGACACATAAGATTCTTGGCCAAGATGGGCAGTTGATTTCAAAGTAGAAATATCTGTGTCACATTTGGAGCAAATCATCATTTTTTCAGAGTCATAAAAAACAAGACAATGGGACAAGTGAGTATGGCTTATCAGTGGAGGACGAGTCACTATGTTAGCATGATTAGGAGTTAAAATAAATGGTCATGTCCAGTCCTTATGCCTTCCCTTATTATGCTCTACTCAGGCACATGGAGGATTCTTATTCTTCTCCACACACACTATATTAGTACCTTTATTATGGATGAAAGGAGGAAAACAATTTTCTGTCCAACCCCTCCACCCCCCCCCCCCCTCTTCCCCTCCTTTTACTCTACCGTCCTCCACTACACTCTACACTCTCCTAAAAAATCCTCCTCTTTCATGCTATGTAATGTAACTTAATATAAGGGAATGAAATTAAATGAAATCCAAATCCAAAGCAAGTGAGATAGTATAGGTAGGAATATGGAATGGATACCTATCTCTAATCGCTAACTGGCATATTACCTATAATTTATACTGGCAGATATATCAGTCACTCAGTGGAAAGCTTATTTGAGACTTGAGGCCTATATACGTACTCGGGAGGTACGCACACTCACTGAGTGACTTTACTATCTCTTCAGCTTCAGAGCATAGGAGAGTTGGAGATGAGAAGATATCTCTTGGTAAATATCTTTTGAGAGAGGAAGACAAGAACAAGAGGAGAGAGAGCGAGAGACATAAAGGTAAAAAAAACTGGAGAAGAAAACAGTTTCTCAAAGTCAACTAATAGTCAGTGAATGACACGAGCTTCTGTACTTTACCTACCCTCATTTTTCATAGGACGCAACTTCATATCAGTCTCCTCTTGACTGTAATAGTTAACGACTTCCATATTGATCAAAGCGACCGATTATTATTTATTAGCATTATTTATTATCTGACCACATGACAATAATCTCTTCATCAACCAACAACTGAAACCATATTATCACAGATCATCATTTCTTAATCATTTTAAATGACGGACCTATTGAAACCATATACACCTACTACCGTACCCACCTTCACGTCACGTCACATCTGTACTCCTTTGCTGGCCAATGAAGGATGTCATCGTCAACTCTGTCATTTATTATTATTTTACTCATTTTATTTATGGCTTTTTCATCCTTATTATTTTATGGTGTCTATACATTCAACATTCAATCGTAATTTTTTTCCATATAATACAGGTACAGGTACTACTGGTATGCATTATTATTTTATTGTTTTTTATATTAGTTATGGTGTTAGAATTTGGCTTTGGTGTGATAATCTGTATTCAGGTACATACTTTGACATTTTTTGGTTTTTATTTGATTTCAAATTCAAACAAAAAAATCAAAAGACTGCTCTTTGTTTTTACATAGTATGCGAGCTGAAGCTGATAGCAGATTTGACTTGTTTTGCTTTAGGAAGATCAAGGAGGTAATGGTCTCCGTTTACGCTTACATTTTGTGATGAATAAAAATGGGAAAAGTGTCTTTATGACAGAAGGTGCGTACACAACACACACCCTCTTGCTTCCAATTTGGCAGTTAAGTTACTTGATAAATAGGCTGAAAAAAAAATATTTTACGTGTAGTCATTTTATGGGTGAAATCATTGAAATGGAGCTGATGTGTGTGTGTGCTTAGTTCTGTGTGAATGTATGAACTCTGTCTGACGATATTTTCCAACAGGGAAAATATGAGGAAGAAATAATAACAAGTTGGCTGAGTTTCAAGTATTGTATTTTTTCCAACTTGAAGCAAATGCAAACCAAAGGTAAAATTAAAGCTACCTACCCCGTAGTAGTAAGTAGGGAAGTTTGTCTCTATTTTTCACTATAATACTGGTGTCATGACTGATGCTTATAGGGTATAGCGTATAAACACAGAGAATATTATTATTAGGCTTTGTAGTGGAAGTCGACGTCGACATCGACATCGTCAAAAAGTGGAGATTCTGCCTGCATATATGCGAGTTGAGAAGAGACGTAAAGTGGAGTGGAGTCTGCCGGAATAAAAAGTGTCAAAGTTTACAATTGCTTTCCCTCCCATGGGATCCTCAAAGTGGCATTCATAAATGTTCCAGTCATAATCATTGGCTGGAAAAGATTCAGTTTCCACTTTACCCCAGCCCCCTTCATCAAACGCATGAATACGTTTTTATTTGATACCATGTTAGTTGTCTCGTAAGTTGTGAGGTTTGTTATAACATCTCTCCTACTCGTACTACTCCTGTGGTGGCTTTTTCTGTTTAGCTACGCAGATCATGTTGAGCACTTAAATGCAATGTAGTGTAATGGGAATGGAAGCTGTTTTGGAAGCGGTACATATAGGTATACATTAACATTGTTTTTGTATTTACTATTTACTCCACTATACCCATACTATTCTATAGTATATTGTCATGTGCTGTGAATATTATCTGTATGAATAGATGCTATAACTATATAGCTACAATGTCATAAGTTGGGCTTACTAAAGAGATTTATAAATTCAGAGTAATATAATAATAGGAGAACTAATAATAATAATAATAATGTGAGTCTGCTAAGTCTGCTTCCCTCTGATGTGAGTACAATAATGTAATGTATCATGCCACCTAAGGTACTTACAAAAAGAAACTATTTTCATTCACTATTGACTCCTATTGAAATGTAACCATGAAAAATACAATTGAGCACTTCATAAAGTCACAAAAATTCATAATGGTTCAGTTCATACCTATGTTCAAGGAAAATGTGTTCATACTCCTCTGTTAAAGGAGATTGTTCAGGTGAGATTTCAAAATCAAACGGAGCTTTTTCTATAACAAACAACATACCATACAGTAGGCAACATTGCTAACGAAACTGAAAAAGGTACTACAATAATTCAATAGAAAACTGCCAAGTGCCAACAACTAACACAATTAACCTTTTTCAGCATCCCTGAATTTTTACAAATAATCTCAAAATTACCCCTTGAATTCTTGATTCTATTCTATTTAATTTCATATGCTATACGCTGTGCTTAATTTTATTATTAAAATTGCCGGTACTAATACTATTATTTATTTTATTAGCTCACTTCTTTTTTCCGCGAGATTTTGAAATTCCTTTCAGTAATTTACTAATGTTAATGTTAAATGTACAGTACAAGTATGCACAACTGTACACAGCAGATGCAGATTTTCTAAGGCGCGATTGCAAATACATAGTGGAATTTCGGTCCGGAATTTTGCTCATTCTCTGATTGTAATATGCTTATAATTTTTGCAAGTATAAAGCATTCATTTGCATCAAAACTGCCGATATATCCAAAGATTTTTAAGTATTTTGGGTCTGAATTTAAAGTTTTTCATTTTACTACTTATTTGAATGGAAAGTTTGGCAGGTAAAATAGACGACGGTGTACGATCCGCAGCAGTGTTCGTTCTTGGAATTTGAATTCAAATTTTTGTGTTTAAGTTTTAAGTACTTACAAATCATCTTTATCTCGTACATATCTTTAAGACTTTAAAATTGTTAGTGATACTGCTACATAAATACATAATGTAGGTTAAATTGCCGGAGCATTAGCATGTGAAGTTGACAGTACAAATAACTCCAGGTATTTAGAGCGAACTCGAATGGACATAACACGTCACTCGGTCCGTTTGTAAAATTATCAATGTAAAAGCTAAAGGTGATCCTATCCCCCAAGTACCCACTTATTCTTAAGTCAATTGTTATGTTGTTGTATTTGTGTATAATATAATAGACAAAGGCTGTCGAAATAAGGAAACAAGGATGACTATTGACTATGGGCAAGCGAGGACGGATAATTTTTTTTCTGGATTTCTGACTGACGTTCTCTTCGTTCGGAATCGGAATCTGATTTTCACGTTTTCAAGATTGGGTTTTTGAGCCTCTATGTCAGTACCAGCAGCCAGTGAGTGGACACTGAGAACGACACAAGGTATAGCAATCTGGTTATTTCCAAGCTAGTGATTCTTTGGATTGGGAATATTTGAGAAGGATCTGCATTTGGATTTGGATTTGTGCATTTGATTTGGTCGAATCTGTATGCATTTAACTGGAACTTCTGTGCAGGTACGACTGCCATGTACAAGGACCTATAGCTACATCATAAATTCAAGCTACTTCAAGTGGGTATTATCTACATATTTTTTTGTGTATGTACACCGTCTGATGGATCATGTGCGATGTCAACTGACTCTCTGTCTGTGTATCTCTGCTGAGCCCGGTGTCTCTTTCCAATTGACAGACCTTGGAGTTGAAGTTTGGATTGGACTTATTGGAAAAGTCAACGAGAAAAGAAGTGGCTCCTGGGTCGTCCCTACTATTTTGCCTCAAGTCTATCGTTTTTCAATTTGTTACTTTTCATATAATGGCTCTAACTCGGCCCTCTGGACGTGCTCTCAGTGCTCCATCAGTGTGAGTGAGTAAAGTAAAGTGACTGACGATCAGTGAGAGCGACAACGACAACAATGGTGCTTTATGGTGTATTGAGTCTTTTGCCCATATCGTATGTAATGTATATAAGTGAGGCATATACTATATGCACCTACCTTTAGGCATGTAGCTCCTGCCTCTATTATTGTCAATTGTTAAGGAAGCTTACGGTGCGAGTGGAAAACCAAATCTACCATCATCATCATCAGCATCATCATATCATCATAGAGGGAAATAAAAGAAAATGAAAGAAGAATGGCTCACACAGAAACACACAACACAGCACTCCGAAAGGAACATTGAGCATTACTGATACTGATTCTGGATTCTGCCGTGTGTATTGTACCCTAAAAGTACAAAGTTACATGGTATCTACCTACAGAACTACACAAACTGGGAGGATATTAAAATGTTACAATGGTTGAGAAACTACAAAAACTACAAAAATAGTGTAGCTTAATACATAATAATAACACGCGCACCCTTCACAACCACGACGACCAGAAGAAAAAGAAGAGTGAAGAAGAGGCTATATAACCTTTTCCCATTTTCCTCGGCAATCATATTAACAAAAGTCCGGATTATCTCAACAAAAATGTTTTTCCAATTTTCCTATTATATCCCTACTTACCATCACCCCTTGTTAACTCAACTGTATCATTCCTCTTATACGCTCTCTGTCTATCTACCTCTATCTCTCTCCGTGTTCTGTGTATCTGATCCTCAAGTCTGAAGTGATCCCTGATCCTCTCTTGACTTGACTCCTATCCTCTGTATGACTATGACTCTTCTCACTCTGACTTTCTAATAACAATTAAATAGTCCGAAAACCGCACCCGTGGAAAATCCTTCTTGGCTCTCCTGTATAGTACCTCTTGGCAATATTTATTATATTATATTTTGTATGGTAACTTTGTATGAATTTTCAGCTGCAACCGCACCAGCACCAGTCACCAGTACCAGGACCAGGACCAGGACCCATCGTCATTGTCAGTAGTTTTGTACAGGAATGTTAGGCATTTTAATTTGAAAAAAAAATGTCCAACATTTATACACACATTTGGAAGATATATTCATATGACCACCATAAAGTAAGTACTTGTGTATAATAAATGAAATTAATTTTTGGAATGTCATTATTTAATAGTTACTTTAATTATTATCTGTAGCTGTAGAGCTGTCTTTAGTAGTCTAGGTATAATTATATAATTAGATATATGTATGTACGGAGGATACTTTTAATAGTTATACATATAAGCGTTTGGATTGACTTGGTTTGGCTATTTGGTTTGGTTTTGGTGGTAACCTACACACAGTAGATGTTGATACTTGTTGTTCGTTTTTATTAGGTTGCTGTTCCTACATAGTTTGGAGTTAATTCATTGTTGGTTACTATTGCTATATTGCTATATAAAGTTGGTTGAGTAATGATGAGACCATTAGGCTGTAATTTATGGTTGAGTTTGTTCACTTGGAATTTCTTAACATGTTCTTGTTTATCTGGGACATTTTTATGGTTGCCCTCCCGTAACTATAATCGACTCAGTTTAAGGAAGGTGAATGAAAATGGATATATTTTATGCGTTATGTATGTCTCTCTTACTGAGAAGAAATAAGCCTATCGTATGTTGTTATGTGTAAACTTTAAAGGACAAGGTTTTTGGTTGGAGTTGGAGCATCACGTATGTGTGTTTGAGATGCTGTACACCTTCTTCAGTATCTCGTCTTCTCCTCTTCTCTCTGACTGTCTCTCGACAGACTGTTTTGTTTAACTTGGAAGTGGAAATAATGGAACGTAAAAGACTCTATATACTCTACGTGGTCCAGTCCGGTCATAGCTATACATGGCCACAGTATACTGTGTTCAACTGTGGAATATCCAATAAGGGAACTGTACTGTACCCTGCGTCCCGTGTTCGTATGTTTGTATGGATGTTGTGGAAGTGATGGGTGAGAGATTGTGGAGTGTGAGCCACATTCCAGGGAGGCACATTGCTGGTTAGCTGGAAAAACAAACAACTTCATCGGACAAGCTATTATTGGGAAGGTAACTTGTGTTGAGGAAAGGCTATCTAGTCTGGACACATGTACGAGGACCAATCTTACATGAAAAGGAGAATGTCAACTTTCAATTTCAACTCAAAAACTTCGACCGCTAACTTAACTGGATTTCTTTCACCTGTGTCAATTATCATTAAAACTCTGTCATCGATATCAACCGCCCTCCCACCATCAACATCAAACAACGAGGAAAATACCACCGACAAATCAACATTCCAACCCATAGGACGTAACAGAACACATTCCACTCAACCAAATACCGCAAATAATCTAATAGACAGTCACAGTACATTCTTCCCTCTTTCCGAACGCATCTTTCTTTAAGGAGACACACCAAACCTTTAAACCACACACACCTACACACACTCCCAGAACCTCTCCTCATCGCTGTATTTTGATGTAGGTACACCTCAAGGGAGTCCAATCCGAACCTGTTCCATCCTCTCTCTCTCTCTCTCTCTCTCTATGTCCTTTCCCATTTAATCCAATCCAGAATGACATTCCCACCCATTGTATTTATATGCAATTTAACTGTAAATCTCTAACCGATTCAAATTTAAATACCACAACGACATTTTTCGGCTTCCTCAACTGTGCAGTCAAGTCAATACAGTAATTATTACAGACGGCATCCGCATACAAACAAACACACAAACGAGACCCAAAGTGTGAACAAAACTGATGTATTTCCTACTACCTACTACTACTTTGTGTTTACCTTGGGTGTCCGTGCGCCGTCTTTGAAGATGGACACTATGCTACATTTTACATATTTCTAAAATTCAAGATGTCATATTATTAACTCATTTTAAAAACTTTTAAACCTACTTTACTTTATTATTCCGTATGAATCTTATTGTGAGTGGACAAACTTTTACTTTACTATAAATATAGTTTTAAATTTCAGGTCATGATAATTGGGATATTTGTAAGGCGCAAAATCTTCTAACTGCTTGCTCATTAGAATATAAGTTTATACATGGTTTTTACATTTTTTCCATTAAGTTTAAAGTAGGTTAGTAGAAGTTATATATAAAAGTGTCAAGAAGTAGTGATAAATATCTGTTTTTAAAAACCATTTAAAAATTATAATTATGTCGTTTTGAGAAAAATATGTCATTCATAACACAGTAACTGACGTCACTTATTTTAAATTTATTACTTCTAATGTTACTAGTGTTATTAAGTGCTCCAAAAAGACTTGTAATATCATGAATAATTAATTGACCTTGTAGTTTATAAGTTGAGGCAGTACGCAATTTATTATTGTTACATATTTGAATAATATATTGTAATAACGTATTTTAATTTGTTGAGCAATTGAAATAATTAGTTGCGATTTATAAATAACTGTAGGTCAAATTTGTAATAAATCACTTTAATTGCTCCTAACTACAATACACTAGCTATAAGCTATGCGCTAAAATCTATTTTTTACTTTACGCTACGCAGTTTATAACACCATAAGGCACGTAAACATTCACTATTGAATAATTTTCATCGACCTTGTTTGTTATCATTATTACCTACATTCTACATAATTTACCGGAATTTTGAAAATTCTGCAATACTAGACCGATTTCATCGAGCCATATATCGTTGGAAAGCTAATCGCCAGTAGAATTCAAATTTAGGAACGGGCCTCCATTATAACAAAACGTTTTCAAAATACCGGTCTTTTAATTTTTAAATGCCGCCAAAAATGTGTTGCATGGGTCACAATCAAAAAACGAAAAAAAAGGTCCCTGCTTATTTTTGAAGAGCTTTCCAATGATATATCACTCGACACAATCCGTTAAAAATTTTTAATTTGCAATTATGTTATTTCGAAACCATTTAAAAACTAATAACAATCGTGCGTGCACACTAAGTTATTTACATTTGCCAAATTGTTACCGTTCGAATAATATAACAAGTTAGTTTATTTTCATTGACTAACCGGTCGAAATATTCATTTAATACAATATTTAATGTTTTAGCGGGAAATTCAAAAATTGGAATTTTGAAATTTTGGTTGCATTACAGAAATTAATTATGAATAACAACCAACAACACATTGTGCGGCCTTATTGCTTCCCTTAATTTAAAACCTGTAAATTGAATCCAAAATTGGGCGGCAAATTCAAAATGCCTAATTTTGCTGTTAAGGCCGCCATGAAACAAGGGCGTAAGCCCTTGTTTCTTTGCAAGCATAATTTATTGTTTAAAAACCGTCAATTAAAAACAAATAAATGTTGATATTATTATTAAATGTCTTAAGTGGATTTTTATTGTCTGTGTACTGTATATTATATTATACTAAAAAACTAATTTTCTTGATCTATGGATTGTATATGCGTGCAGCATTTTCTTAAGATAAATACCTAGGTAGTTTTTTCAGTTTAATTTGATGAAAATTAGACAGCTTATCGTCGGCATCGTCGACATTCAACATTACTGATATGAACCTAGATGCTTTAAACTAGTACGCTATAATATATATACAAACTTTACGCACTCGATTATTTCAAGAATTCCAAGACGCCTCTTGTAGTACTCGCTCGTCCCGGTTCATACAAACTACTACATCTACTACAAAAACCGGACGAAAAAAAAAGTAAAATGACTCCACACACATTATGCAACATTACGCAGTGATCATAATATAAGTGGTGGGCGCTCCGCGGCTGCTTCCCTGTGAGCTGTACATGGGCTGGATCGTCATCGTCGTAGTCGTAGTCGTAGTGAGTATAGAGATAATTAGTTATTTGTAAATCGTGTGGTAAACATGAATTTAAAATGTACAAATGTTGTTGGCGTTATGAGCAATTGAGAATGGAGGATTTATTGCGACTGCTCTTCCACAGCTCTGGTAGACAGAGAGTCGAGAGGTTTCGTGCAGTGCCAGTGCAGTGGTTGATATTATGGGGGACTGCACTCATCCTTAGATTTGGGAAGGACCAAAAAGAGAGAGAGGAAAAGGCAAGTAATTTAAATGAAAGCAGAGGACATGGAAGAAGAGTCATGAGCAGAGAACAGGATAGAAAATAGAGTTACAAAGTGGTGCCGTTTGTAGATAAAGTTGTTGGCTAATGGTAAAGTATTAGTTAATGGGAAGTGGCCAGGACGGGATTTACTGTCTATTCTACTATGGTCTCTCGTTCTGGTTCTGGTTCTTTCTATATAATAGTACGGGACGGTGCGGTATGGTACTGTATATAGCATGGCCTGGTATATTGATATATGACAGGAATAAATGAGTGAAATGCCTGCTCGTAGGTTTTCCACAGAGAGGAGGGTTTCAACCAAATGGTTTTGTCACAATAAATTAGTTGGCCGTATCGAGTTTGTCCGTGTTAAATGATTCGAGACGGTCGGAGGAAGAACTCTTTTCAATGTACATAATTGAACGAGCTTATTATTTTCTCGTAGTCCACTCTCCTCTCCGCCCGGCCCCGTATGCTTGTCCACATTATAATATTATATATTTTTATGTTCCTCTGATTTAGTTAGTTGAGATATAATGTGGTACAAGAGGGACACGATATGATACAAATGAACGGACAAGGAATGACAAGGAACACCACCAAAAGCCAAAAGCGCACCCATTCAAACTTTTAACTTTTAGTTCAGTTTAGTTCACCCATGTCATTCTCTCCTTTTTCCACTCGCATCATCTCTCTTTTCTTTTTTTTTCTTTCGTTCCCGTGTCGTCCTTTCGCCCTTGCTCTTGTCATCTGTGTAATACATGCATAGAGAATAGCACAGGACTAACAACAGTAGGGCACTGGCACCGGCACCACCCTACTATACACATTTTATTCTATTGGTTTGGAGTTTCGTGTTTGGTCCACGCTACTCGCACTCTATCAAATGGCAGTCTATTTTTTTTATTTGAATTTGAACATTACATTGAAATTTCCACGCTACCCCTCGGCTGAACAAAAGGAAATTGAGAAAATAAGAGAGTCGCCGAGTCAAAGAGTCAACTCAATAATCACATAATAGCAGTTGATTTTCTTCCCATTGCTTTTGGATGGGAGTCATGGTCCCGTCGTCCCAAATGTCCGAGCAATATAGCATGCGAGAGCTTTTATCAATAACAACCAAGGGCAACATACTATTATTATTATGTATATTATCCAGAATCCAGCCAGAGTAAAATGTGTAGTGTATGAAGCTAAACAATTAAATTAGGAAGGAAACTATTGATGGGTGTCAGTGATGCGTATGTAGTTTGTAAGCTTTGATTCCATTTTTCGATTGTTCCGTCCTCAATTGTTATACTCTTAATGTTACTTAGGACGTAAGGGTAGTCGTAATGGGAATGGGAACAAGCTGCTTCTTATTTGATTTGTAAACTACTGATATATAGCACTTTTCCACGAATGCCCGAATATAAATTAAGTGGTGTAAGATAGCCGATAATATGTACGTGTACCTTCTCTTTAATACCTACTATAGGTCCTATATGATATCTCACTTTTAGTATCTTCGGTCCGACGTCTACGACTCCGATTAAGCTCTGACGTGGAAGAAGGTTGTATAGTGGTTTGTGTTTGTAGTAGTCATTTTTATCTATCTGTATAATAATAACAGAGATATAGATTGTCCACAGTGTATAGTAGTGTGTAGACGGGAAGAAAAACCGGGCCTTCATCATTTTATTTTCATGATGATGATGATGATGAGTGTCAAAGGAGACGAAGTTGATATGTTTTTGTTTGTGTGAAGCGTGCTATTAGGATTGGCTGGAGAGCTTCATAATCGAGATGACTGGTTCTATTTCCATACCAAATTTGGTCATGGATTCCACTATCAACTGTGCATAACGATAAGTAAATTACCGAGCGGATACAGACGTACTCACACCAGCAGCACAGCATCATAGCACCAGTACCAGCACCAGTACCAGTCAGTCGTCCTGGGCAACTTTTTTAATATTTTTTTTGTCTCTGTGAAAAGATGACTATTGCTTATTACTACTACATACTATATGTACGTGCTTATTATAGGCCCCCGTATAATAGATGGAAAGAGATAGACCGATATTGAAGACGAAGGCGGACTATGACTCCTATGAATGTGTACCTCTCTGATCTGTAGAGGAACTAAAGGAAGATGCGTATTATGTTTTATGGAGTAATATGAAAGGTCCTTAATATTTATCATCACCTTATGTAAATATTATCTCGGGTGTAAGTTGCTGGAGTTTGGAGTTAATGTAGTCTGCTCTCTCTCTCTCTCTCGCTCTCTCTCTCTCTCTCGGTGAATATATAGTGTATATAACTCTTGATAATTATATGATTATGATTATATATCTGTGTGTGCTTGTGTGTAAAGTGTAGTGTGATATTCCAGTTATATTTCTCTAATAGAAAGTAATAAATAACATTTTTGAGTGCGAGGAGTTGAAGAGGAAAAAAAGTTGGTGGATATGTACGGTGGTAGAAGATGGACGGAGTTAAAAGGAATTACGGGAGAGAGAGAGAGAATGGTGGATGGAGAGATGAAGACGAGAAAATGAAAAGGATGACGACGAGGAGAGTGTGGCTCTCTGGCCTTTTTCAAAGCGGGGGTATAAATGTTCAAGTTGAGGATGAAAGAAGTTTCACAGCATGAGCACTTTTTCCAACTATTGAAGGTGAGGGCCTCGGGAGAAGCCGTGAATAAACACGTTAACTCAAATGGGTGTCACCAATCATTTATCCGTGCATGGAACATATAAATAAAAAATAAAATAAAATACTCTCACTGTCTCTCTCTCTCTCTCTCTCTCTCTCTCTCTCATGCTATCTTCTTTCCAAGAGATCTTCCTCACTTTCCTCTCCACCACATCTCTCTCTCCCTTGTGCAGTCAATAAATCCCGTATTACATCAAATATCCTCCAACCTCAAAACTCACCATGTCTCCCGGGTCCTTCTCCTTGTCCTTCCTTCCCCAAAGTCTTGACTCCTGGAACAAGGAATATCACTGTATTTCTACTTCTCAAATTTTCATGGCACACTCATTGTCAGTTTCTTTTTCATTTGATCCGGCCATTAAAGATCTATATCGATCGATATCTTCCCTTCTTTCCTCAAAGATCAACTCCAACTCACCATCATCATCATATCATATCATATTATGGTTCTAACTACCTACAAATATACTCCTACATATCAATGCTACCTACTCATATTTTGTATGTACGCCAATATAATAATATGGCTCCCAGTTTTACCTCCAGCTGCTGCTATACAGCTCCAACAATTTAGCCCGCAAAACAGAATGTTATGAGTATGAGTACGTACGTGTCCTATTATTAAACTCGTACCTATCATTATATGGTGATTACGTATACATGTTTTATACAGAGAGTTCAAAGATCACTTGGCTGGAACTGGAACTTTGTAATCTGTACGCGGGAGCATGAGGAGTGTAGTAGCTTAGGTAGTACACACACAGAGCAGAACGGAATCATCATAGAATTCAGAGAACCAGCAGAGCCCGCAGCAGCAGAACGTTCACTACCATCCAGCCAATCTGTACAGAGACATTCATATGAGTATGAGCATGTTCAGTATTCACAGATTCCAATTCAGAAATAGAAACTTTTTTTCTCTCCATCTTTTTGGATGTGAAAGCGGACGGCTATACGAGGCAATGTGATGCTAAATCCGAATCCGAATATGAATGCAGAGTAGTCGTAGTCGTAGTGTGGCGTGGCTGGAGTCAAAGGGAAGCGACCAAAATACAGGGCAGGCCGAAAGGGTTATAGAGATAAACTCCACGTCTGACGATGAGCGTCTGTCTGTCCCTCTGTGTGTGTGTGTGTGTGTGTGTGTGTTTGACTGTGTGAGCTGGGAGTTTTTTGGCAGGAGAAATAATAATGGATCTCTATGGATGCTACTTGAGGACCATGATGAAGATGATGATGAGGGAATTATATGGGATTTTTCTTCTAGATGATGATGACATGAGGAGGGAGAACCGGAAGGAAGGAAGTCGAGAGAGAGCGGAAATGACAATTTGGCAAGATCCAAATTCCCTCTTTTCTCCCCTCCTCAATCTCATCTCAGATTATGGCCCAGGGAGGAGTTATCGCATCCAGTCTCTTTCTTTCTCTCTCTTTTTTTTCCACACACACACACACATATCCACACATATTCCTATCATTTCACATCCGTACTGTATCTCCCATCACCATCTTTTTCCTCGCACTACCTACCTTTCCTACTATTTTTCCTATTTTCACATTTTCCCATTTTCCCATAGCACGAGTCAGTATTTAGCTATATACAGTAATATTATATGCAAGGATCTAGTCAACTCTGAGTTTTGGGCATTATAATCTAGCATAACGTATAGCATTCCAGCACAGACACATGGCAATACATATGTATCATCCAATACGACACTATGTATAATAGAAAAACGGTAGACGGAAAAAAGTACAGCACACACATACATATGTGCCACTCTGTCTCTCTCACTCTGTGTAATTCAACAACATTATCCTAACAATAAATCCACAACAATCAACTCGCTGGGGAAATTCAACTGTCATTACGTGCCTTGTCAACTCCACTAAACAAATCTTACTCCTTTTTACCCAAAATATTCTGTCCCATTTGTCAAGTTAGAGTTGAGACATTTTTACACAAGTTCTATCTTTACATAATCTTTCCACCAGAGTTCCGTCCACGGGAGAGAGGAACATACCAGACCAGACCAGAACAGAACTTTTCCTATAAGAAGTATACTAGATACTTTTGATCTTCACATTATTACTTTCCTTTTTTTACACGTTATGTAGTCGTAATAGCTTTTTTACCTTATGTATTCTTCCCAGCTTACCCCATTGTAAAAATGTACTGTTTTTTTTATTTTTAAATTTAGGTGTTAAATTCTCAGCCCATCGCTACATATGGTGTTATAACATACGTTGAACTTGAACATACTATAGGTATATACTGTTATATGGAAGACGCGTGCTGTATATAATTGTACGCAAATAAGTTAATGCCATCTGCTTTTTGGACATGGACGTCGTAATATTTTAGTGTCATCAGTTTTTTTAAGTTTAATGTTTAATTTGTATATCTTCCAATTCCAATCCAATTATCCCTTTGCAATAAATATTGTAATTAAAATTTTGCTGAGTATATATGCAGAATTCAGACGCAAGAAAAACTATTTTTACTGTGGGCTGATGCAGTGACTCAATTGGACTGGAATAATAATTGCTATGACATACCTGGGTAGATATAGGTACGTACCTATATAAGGTACTTTTTACTTTTACTCTAATATGCACGTACGCATGGTGAGATATTTCTTGAGTTGAAGCGTGTGTGTAATGAATTTGAAATGTTATTAGTCTATGAGTAAACTTGAGTTGGGATGTTGGGAACACCTAGGCGGTAGGTTTGCATTTTGCATAAACCCAATAAACGTGCATAAGTACCTAGATGCCTAGGTACCTTTATAAGAAATCATATGAGAGAAAACAAAGATATACACAATGTACAACGTGCCCTGTACGGAATATACTCCCCATTCACACCATATTAAATTCTGAGGGAGTTTTAAGTTACGGAGTACATTAAGCTATGGATAAGTAGCCATTAAATTATTACCAGGGAATTGAACAAATATTGACTTACGTTTCAAATTATGTATGGAGCGCCAGAGCAGGGAGACTCGAGGAGAGATATGATGCTGAATCTGGATCTACTCCATAGTCTCCTAATAAACTAACCTCCACTCACATCATATTATCAGGCCTGTGTAAATTCAAATTTGAATCCAAAGAGCGGAGCGAATTAATTTAGTAAGGAAATTAAAGTTGATGTGGCGGAAAACCAATATGCTTGCTTATAGCTCTGTAAATAAGCTCGTTCACATTTTAATTGTCTTTCCCTAACTACACACAGAGCACATCTCAAGTCTCAACTCTATTACACTCTGCATACATTGTACCTCACCGTATAAACAGAGCCAGAGACTAATATCACATTAAAATGTTAATACCTATAAAAGTTATGGCTCAAAACAAACTCTAAACTAACACGACGCACACGTAATACCTATATGTGTGTAATTTAACCCCTAGTCCCTATATCCTTAATACAAACAATATTTTTACTATGTAGCCGTACCTATATATATATAATTATATTGCCATTTCGCACTCGTATATATTCCTGTATTTTGTATGAGCCTAAAATTAGTTGGATGGAAATTGTGAATAATGTGTGATAATATACTATTAACATTTTACCTGTGTGATGTATGCATTTAATAAGGTGGTTTGTTGGTCTGGTCTGGCCTGGTCTGGTCTGGTCTTCATGGCGCTGGTGTGGTCTTTGGTTTTGAGTTGCATTTTGTACATTGTGTGCATACTGCATAATATATAATGGTTGTTACTTTAGTGCAGGAGGGCCGCCTATATCCGTCCCCGTCCTCTAACTACAGATATTGCATGTGAGCATATGATAATAAGTATACTGTACTACTCAAGGTCTATACATTTTTTTTAAAGGTGGTATCACATTATCACATTATGTTTGTGAAGCAGAACGTTATGATGATGATTTAAGTAGAATGGAAACGGCTTGTGGGCCGTTGTAGGAGTTGATAATTGTTGTTCATATGAATTAGATATTGTAATAAAGTGTTGATGGGTCTGTGTTCCCGGACGGAGAGCCGAGTGAGTGAGTGAGTGTGTGTGTGTGTGTGTGTGTGTTTGTACTTTGAAGTTTTTGTCCGTCCGTTTGTCCGTCTGTCTGTCCGCATGAGTCTTGTTTTGTTTTTCAGTTATGCGCTCTTCGTATCTTTCTTTCTTTCTTCCTGCCTGCCCAAGCCTTGCTTTAAGACGTGAGGTAAAAAAGACAGACTGTTAAGTCTCATAATGTGTTTTAGGAGGTGAGGAACGTATGTAGATGTTGATTGTTGAATTAAAAAACAGTGTGTTTGACTAGTGTAGAGACATGTATAGAGTCTTGTTTTGTTACTGTTGCTTTTGGTCTTGTGGTCTCGCTCACAATGAAAGTTCCCCAGCTTAGACTTTTTAGACTGGATATACAACAGCAACAGCTCTGTTGATAGGATGTAATGTAATGTACAGGTAGTAGTTAGTTAGCATGTTGTCTCATCAGCTTGTCTTCCACGTTGTGCGTATATACATTTGAGAGAGAAGAGAACATGGAGCATTGTTTGATTTGAGTTACAAGGAGGAGAGTGTCTGTTGTCAGAGACTTTATGTAGTGTGTACAGTGTATGTTTGGATTTGGAAATAAATGGCGTGGGAGGTTATCTATTCTCATCATCTCATGTTTCACTATGTAATCATTATCACACGCCTCCCGAAATTCACTTCCTTCCATATATTCTACACTCCATCCCATAGTCCCAACATCCAACACAATTAAATATCTCATTAAAACTTGTAATTCACTATAATGAACAAACTATTTCATTTTTCAAGGTGATTTCACTCTTCTCCCTCTCTCGCACAGAGAGTCTCTCTCGATTACGTTAATTCTCTATTAATTGAGTCTGTCATAATAATGAGATGTGAGTTCATTTTACGAGTCCTACACGGATACACACTCTCAACCAAACCAAATGCCCAACCCCTCGTCTATGCTGTCTTTACTTTTTAAGCTACATTTTTGTTTTAGACCAATTAACTACACACACTACTTGTGTGCTACACTAAACTTTTACATACTTGCGTAGAATTTTAAATAGAAATGATCGACAAACGTGCATAAAATCAACACACCTAATTTCATACATACAGGGCCGGATAATGCGGCCAGCGCAGGTAGCCCCCGCTGCCTGAATTTTCTCAAAACATGTAAATGGTACATTTTGCAGTTTTCAAAAATATGTAAAAAGAATATTTTGACTTTTCAAAGATACGCAAATACAATTCTTTGTAAATTTAAAAAACATGCAAATAAAATTCTTTGTACATTTCAAAAACATGCAAATAAAGCTTTTTTCACTTTTCTCAAAACATATAAAAAGAACATTTTGAACTTTTTTGAATCAAGTAAAAAGAACATTTTAAACATTTCTAAAACATGTAAATACAACATTTTGCTTTATCAAAGAAAATCATCAATAAAATCAAAATGATGTTTTTTTGTTTGAAAAAAAATTGCGCTGCCTAAAAGTACTTCCTTCGTCCGGCCCTGCCTACTTACATAGGTATATACATATTATGTGCAGGCTATAGATACTGTGTACATCTCTGTGTATGCTTTTTGGTTGCTGTTGTTGTTGATGATTTTTTTAAATTTCCAAATTCCTGCGTCTATAATATACTACACTTTATTTTGTTAACTAACTTCCCCCTTCCACTTACCACACCCACCTTTTGAGGACCTTTATAAAATTTGTGAGTAATTTGCTGTTTGGGTATAGGAAGCATTATTTCTGCTCTTTTTAACTGTATTATAGTATAATTACAATTTTCAACGGCAAACTTGGGATATTCTAAATTCTGGGCTATGCATTACGAGGAAGAACTAAGCGCAAGCCAAGCCAGAGTCGGAATCGGAGTAGCGCAATATTAATTATCATCATGATTATACACATGTAACATGGACGGAAAAAAAATCTAAATCTAGATGACAGCTACAGATAAAATGTGTTCGTATATATCAGTAAAATTGTAGCATGAGTAATAGGAATTGCTAACAGCAACGAACGGAGCTCTGCTCTGAGTTCGTCCTTATTTGAGATGTCGATCCATGTGGATGTCTGCTTAAGGCAGGATTTAAAAAGTAAAGTAAACTGTGGGAGAAAAAAAAACATTACATTTCATAGAATTATATCCATGTAGTGTATATTGCTACCATGATTATTGCTCCAACTGCTGGGATATAGGTACACTACATATAGCACATATGAAAAATGTACACGAATTTTTACACGAAATTTTTCAAAAATAAAAATGAAAAATCTAGTTTCCTTTAGTCTCAGAGCGCATTCTGTACACTTTCGATTTATCCTTTATATATAATATGATTACACACCCTTTTAAAGCGTGTGTAATGCGGAGCTTTACTATACGCCATTTCAGTATGTGTGAGCATTATGAGTATTTTTGATTTTATGATGACGTATGGGAGATGTGTTGGAAGAGTTATGCTCCACGAAAGTACCCCTGTAACTGCAGCGGTCTCCAACAACCAAAACCAAAAGATACTACTGAGATGTTGTACTATAACTTTGATTCTGACTGAGAGTGAGTAACGGTAACGGTGCAAGTCTAATAATAATATGAGATTTTTTTGCTGAGATGTTCCCAACTAGAAATACATTTATGGATAGACCCATATAGATTACATTATATATACACCATATAGACACAGATAGATTGATCTAAAAAGATGAAAACATGAAAACATGAGAAAAGGTTAATGTATTGAGTATGGATGGAACTATAGAGATTTGTCTGATATCTTTCCAAAATGTCTCCCAATATAATATCATGGGCCAATCAAGATATAACGAGACTCATGGGACCTATTGAATTCCAAACGATAACGAATCCACTTTTCAAATGTTTTTCCAATTTCCTCTCCACACCAACTCAACCCAACCACAACAGCAACAGACACTGCCACCAAACAAAAATATCTATATAGATGGCTGAAATGAAATAACAAATAAAATGTCTTGTGTAATAAGAATAAGATTCTTTTGAGAAAATTGAACCAATGAATAAATAAAGTGTTAGGAGAGTGTAAAGGAGTGAGAGGAGTGTACACACAAAAAAAACACATTTTACATACATACCTAAACAAAAGTAACCCATGTAATAGGGGAATCTCCTAAACCACCACAATCTTGCACTTCGGTAACCTCCTGCTACCAGGACCACCTCTTCTCTAGGTGCCGACGTCTCAATTCTTGGCCGCTCTGCTGGTCTGGACCTCAGGACCTACTGCTCCTGCTCGCTGTCTGCTCCGCTGAGATGAGCTCCACGTCTCGAGCTGGTCCACGAGGTCTTCCCTCCAGGTCCTAGGACCTCCTGACCGGCCGACTTCCGTACGTCCTCGCCTCCTGAGCTCTGGACCTACCGACCTGCCGACCGTCCGACAGGTATGAGCTCAAGTCGAGCTCAGGTCCAGGTCCCCGGGTCTGGTCCCTTGGTGCTCGCCCTTTGTTATGCTGGGGAGCACCCGTCTTGATGTAAGCTAGGTCCCCGGGTCTGGTCCCTTGGTGCCCGCCCTTTGTTATGCTGGGGAGCACCCGTCCTGATGCAAGCTCCGCAGTGTGGTCTGGAGATGCAGTATGCCTCACTCGTATGCAAGTGCTGGTACCTCGCCCTCAGCACCTCCACTCCAAGATGTCGAGCCCACACGGTCAAGAGGTAGATAATGCGCCCATGGGCAATATGAGACTGGTCCGACAGACCAGCCAAGTCTATGCACGACGATGATTACTATGGTTCTACCTGACCGGGGCACTTTGGACCCGAATGAACACACACTATTAAACAATGTCTTACACAGCCCCCTATATGCTGTCGGCCATATGCCAAAGAGTTAGTTCGCACACACAGGAAATGTCTGGGGAAATCACACACAATTTACACCGTTTTATTCGTCTCTTTCACGGTCTTCCGACCCACAATAATGTCAGTTTTTGTCGGGAAAATTTACACTCACAATATCCGGTTTACCCGGTACAAAGTATCAACAATCAAACACTAATATTAGCTTTAATCACTATTAAATATATTCCACTAAAAAACCCCAATATGGCTTTACACAGCCCTATTCGAAATACTTTATATTTAAACTTAAACTCTACTACTGAGGATTTCTCTACTACTTCACGAACAAGCCGTACTTCCACTGACTTACTTCTCTTCTAGAGGATGGCAAAGGAATGAGGATCGTTCTTTCTGCTCATCGTCTCGTGAGCCCTCAACCTAAAGACCGACCCAAGATACCCCACTTACTGGCATTCCTAACCCTATTGGTGATTGGCTATCATCCCCATATGAACCTGCCTTCCGCCGCTGATTGGCTACTATCCTTATATGAGCCTACCTTCCTCTCCCCAATCTTCATCTTCTCCAATGCTCTTGGTCGACCCCCCAACCTACGACCATTATCTCACATCCCTATACCTGCTCCTGTGTCCAGATCGTTATCATGTCATTTGCTCGTGTACACTATGCCACGGCCTGGCTCCTTCTAGATCATACATTGCCCATCCCGTCTCCACGTGATGGCTTTAGTGCTTTGGTACTACCACCACCACTACAGGACCATGCACTCCTCATCCAGTCCCCACGTGATGGCTTTGCTACTACTGCTACCACTACCTACACCTACTTCCCCAACCTGACCTAGATGTCGCCTAAGCCCCTTGTTGCCGGAGCCGATTTCTCTCTCCCACTGTCCCCCCCACTATTCTCAACTTTGCCAGGCGCCTGAAACCTCGTAGAGGGTTCTCCACCGCCTGAGCACCGCCGAGAATAAGTGAAGAGGCTAGTTACTGGAAACGGGAACGACTCTTAGCTGAAAGATCTTACCGTTTCTCTCTCCCACGACCCCACGTAAGAAAGACTAGGTAAGTAGAGCAGTGGACCTGAGGACCTTCCCTGCTGTATAGCAGTAGACCTGGAAACCTTAGAGACTCGACATGATCGGGGGGTCCCCGTTCTCCAACCCGTAGACCTCTCTACCTCGAGACCCAGAAGACTCACGAGCCCCAGTATCCTATCTAATGATGTGCTTGGGTCGAGCTCCCTATTCACATCCACATATACTGACCTCTACTGTCTTACCCCTATAACAGTAATCAACATTATCATCTAGTCATATTACACAATAAAAGTCCATTATCCTAGGTATATGTATGCATCAATAACAACAAAGGCATGTTACAAACTTATGTTCATGATCAAGTACCGGCACACCCAGTTATTAATACCACACATAATACATGTCTCCACATAAAAAATTTCATCGTATCCTCGACCTCAACTCCCCTTAAGGTCGCTATGCTAACATTTATCATTAAAACATATTAAAAGGTTGAAATAAATATAAAAAGTATAAAAATAAATAAGATATACATGTCATAACAGTTATTACATCTCATGCCTCCTCATACACTATGTCCATTCAATCGAGAAGGTCTTCATCTTCTGCGAGGATCTCCACATCACTAGTATCACTCCCCTGTTCCTCTGCTTCAGGTCTTCTTTGTTCGGATCCGCTTCGAGATGTCAGAGCTGATATATCCGCCTTCCGCCGTAAAAGGTTTGCGGTCGCTATGGTTCCATGTCTACCTGGGCTGGGAGTGCTTGGTGATGCTGAAAGTCCTGGTAGTGATCCAAACTCTAAGGAGGTTCTGCGGAGGTAAGACCTGTCCAGAACCCTCTGCAACGCCACATCAGGATCCCGCTCGGACGCAGCTCGGCTCGCTGCCGTCTGATCTGCCTGTCTCTGACGCTCCTGCTGCGCTCTCCAGCAAACTGGGATCATATCTGCTGGGATGACCCGGTCTTCTATTTGGGCTCCCGGTGGTCGATTACGCACTCTCAAGTCGGTTATCGTCTGGACCAAGTAAAAAGCTCGTGCCTGCATCCCTTGTAATTGACGATCTAAAGCAGCATCATACATCAATGGTGGCACTGGATTAGGTATCTGCCACCCCTCAGCCTTCAAAATCCACTTTACTACCCGAAGGACCTCATATACACTTTTCCTCGCCGGACCCTGCATCATGTCTCTGAGGCTGATCTGTACTGCTCGCCTATCTTCCTCTGGTCGCTTGAGCTCATAAGAGCGAATGTTGATATGATGCATGGCCGAGCATAGCACATCTGCTGTGAATATTACATCTTGCTCTCCTGGTAAGCGTAGAAACTGGTGGTCATAGTCCACGTCTTCGGGGGCCACTACCAATTGGTGTGTTTTTGCTGCGAAGCATTCAGTAGTCGTATGTCCAATAGCCGGACAGGTCCTACATATCCGCCACCACTCCGTTACAGCTGGCTGAGTAGGGGCAAATATCCATCCCGAGCTGCTCTCACCCACAACTCTTAATCGTCCGGGCACGAAATTCTGTGGAAACAACAACCACCCCAACTCCCTGTTGAGCATGTAAACCCTTCCTAATGCACAGTGCCTACTACTCCACACCCGGGTCGACGTGCTCTCCAGGAGTGTCGTGATTGCGTCCCCTTGCTGTGCCTGTATTTGTTGCCGTGCTTCCTTTTCAGAAGCGAGCTCAGACCGCAGATGCTCGTCATCACACGATCAGACCAAAGTTGGTCATCATGGGCTGTTGATTGCTGATGAACTGCTGACGCCGTTTCTGATGTCGGAGAGTCGGCTCTATCAATCTCTTCCGGTATCATCTCTATTCTGGGTCTCTTAGATGGACTTTCCATCTTGATCTTCACCTGCTTGCTTTCCTCCGGACCTGGGCTGCTGCTGGACCTTCCACTTCCCTTGTGTTCTGGTGTTAAGCGGGTGTGGCTACGAGTGCTCGGTCCTTGTTGTGGAGATCGATTTTGTTGTTGTGCCTTGGCTGGCTTGATCTCTGGAGCCTCTGCTGCTTTCCTCTTCCTATCGGCCGACTCCCCCTGATGCTGTTTTTTCTGCAATCGCCGGCGCTCTGCTTTGCGCCTCCCAGATGCTCGATATGTTTCCACTGCTTCCCGTAGAAGAGGGTCCTCCTGTGGACGAAGTTGTATTGGTATGATGCATCTTCGTGCTGCGATGCCTTTTGCTTTCCGTGATTCCGGTCCCAATCTTGCCGGTCTAGCTGCTACTGGTGGGCTAAAATCCGGGTCATACACTCCGTAAGCGGATGAGTGTGCTGTCCATGACACCTCATGCAGTGGTGCAAGTACTTCCTCCAGCCACTTTGGAGGTGCTGCCATGCTAAAATTAAAGTTTTAAAACCACTGATTAGACAAGGTCTAAGTGAGACTCACCGTCTCTCTTATACATATAAAACATCCAGCTATCCTTAGATCATGCCACGTGGTCCTAAACCCGAGCTTTACATGCCTTGTCATTCCTTTATCTTAATCATGCTTACTAAAATTGCGGTCTTCCGAGCCTGATGACGATGTCAACATAGCTCAGAAGACCTTTCATCCCCGCGTGTATTCATTAGAGGCGCTGCTCTATCCCTTAATCATAGCCCTCGGAAGGGCTATGCCACCGTAAATTGTGATTGCTCACGAATTCCGCACTACTCTAGTGCTTGTTTATTACCGCTAACATGTTACTACATGCGGTCCCCCCGACCTGCTAACCAGGTCTGGTTTACTGTGTAGTCCTTGTTGCAGGACCTATATCCCGACGATACCGAGGTCTAACGCACTGCCGATGTCCAGTTCTCGACCCTTAGGTCGTTCGCCGATCAACAGTATGGCACCTGTCTTATTGGATTTGGACGAGATATGGTGGTCTGTCTACTCACTGCCCTGCACTACACCTCACTGGGGTTGAGCTCGATCACTTTTATCGAACCCCTCGCTTGCCTCGCTTGACTGATCTAACTCTGATCGCCTCTACCTCTCTTGGAACTGGATACAGTGGAGAATGACTGCCCTCCCTCTACTATGCTAACTCACTTACCATTGCACCGGTGCTTCAATTGGAAAAAGAAGTAGCATGCACATGGGATGGGCTAGGCTAATGTCTATTTAAAGATCGCTTCCATTTTCGCTCTTGTGCTGACTTGTTTACCCTCCCTAGTCTTGAGGAGCCCTGTACGTCTACTGCCCACTCTCGACTCCTGCACCGAGACACTAAAGTGGGACAAACCAAAAGTCACTTTGGTATGAAGTCTCAGCTGGAGTTGGACACTGAAAACTCTCAGCTGGAATCAAATTAGTTGAAATAACTGCCGGGAATTCTTCCCGAATGCTTGTTTACCCTCGCTAGCTTGAGGAATTCTACCTGCTATACTTACTATAAGTTGCCCTTTTGGATGGCAATCCCTACTCTTTGTCCAATTTACCATTACTATGCTGGCACTGCATTCGACTGGAGCTGGTTATTTCCCAGCCCCCATTGCTGAAATCCCATTGATTGAAATCACTGCTGGATCCCCTTGGGACCTCAATTGCACTGGGATCCAAACTTGGGTACCTGCTAATGGGCAAGCTTCCCCTACCTGGTTTCTGTCAACTGCGGACGCTATGTCCTCTGTGCTTGTTTACCCTCCCTAGCTTTGAGGACTAACCTACTCTTGCCTTCTGCTACACGAATGCTCGATGTCCTCCTGCCGGACCTTTGCTTTAATTGCTACGTTGATTTTAATCTACTGGTTGAGTGCTTGTTTACCCTCACTAGCATTGAGAACGCAGACCTACTGACGGTGACTACCTGCATACCTGGTTACCCATGCGCCCTCCTGTTGGACTCTCATGCTTACTGCCCACGACCGACTTGTTAGCTGGATTTCCACAGAAAATCGTATGCATGGGAAAGCGTTTAAACGGCTCTAGCGATGTGCTAAGTTGTACCGTTATCCTATGGAAGTATCTCCGTACCCGGCTGACTATGGAAGTATCTCCGTACCCGGCTGAACACTACAGAACATCGCAATTATGGCTCGTTGGCCTGCCCCGTATTCTTCATAGTGCTCACAACTGACATGTAATGCGTTTGCTTGTTTACCCTCGCTAGCTTGAGTACTATTGGCGTATCTTGGTACCCGGCTATGTACTCCAGAATGTCACAATTGATCGCGGCTTGCTGGCCAGTACCCTTTGATCCAGTTGCTCGCAACTTCTACCTGTGGTGTACCTCGCTTTCCTGCAAAACAACTGCTCAACCCTGAGTATGCTTGTTTAACCTCGCTAGCTTGAGAACTTCACTATGCTTATATGCTGTACCTGAACTGTAATCTAACTCTCTAGCTACCTACTTTCGGCAGGAGTTGGCCATTCCACCGGTCCTGCCGGTCCTTTTCGTTCTGTTCCGTATTGTTTAACTGTCTCCACCTGGGTCATCGCAATACTTGCATTTCTTGTTAACCCTCAGTGGGTGTGTGCTTGTTTACCCTCCCTAGCTTGAGGAATACTGAGCTTTTGAGGTCCGTTTTTGTGATCTCGCACTCGACATTTTGGCTTGTTTATTAACCTTCCTAGCCTTGAGGAATTAAAGGACTTCATTGGATTCGTGAATTATGTACTGGCCTGGTGGCGTCTCATCATGAACCTAATGATCCCAATACCGGGGTCCTCCGGTAACACTACATCTGAAAATTGGATCGACTATCATCTTGGCTGGTTTATCATGCTCTCTCAGCTTTGAGCGAAACAATGTAAATTGACTTCGACCGAGCTGATGGTCGCTGGAACTGTACTGATGCTGTTGCTGGTTTATCATGCTCTCTTAGCTTTGAGCGTAACAATGTGGATTGACTTCGACCGAGCTGATGGTCGCTGGAACTGTACTGATGCTGTTGCTGGTTTATCATGCTCTCTCAGCTTTGAGCGTAACAATGTGGATTGACTTCGACCGAACTGGTGGTCGCTGGAACTGTAGTGATAAAATTACCTATGCTGGGCCGCGTTGGTCCTGTGGATCTGTTGCTCCCCATGCCTTTGATCGAGGTTACCCTAAGCTAACCTTCTATGAGGGCTTTTACGGGCCCTCTATCTCCGTGCTGGGTGCTCCACCAACATCTAAATCGGACACCAGCTCCCGGTATGTGGATTTCTTGAGCTCTGCACCATATGCCGTGAGTAGGGCTGGTTACAAAGCAAAGGAGCTCACTAGCTCCGAGGCTGGATCCTCAGCCTTTTATGATTCCTTTGCCGGTGGGAGTTATTTACCCACTCACTAGTAACCTACCCTATACTCGCCCCTGCGGTGGAACTCGGGACGAGCACACGGCGCAGTTTAACGTCGTACACGTCATAGGACGTGTTCGGAAGAGTAGAGACCCCAGCCCCTACACTTCCATCTTAACCTAAATATGTATTTTTATTTTTGTTTTGTTTTACTTTTTTTTTCTTTTTTTGTTTTTTATTTTTATGCAAAAAACTTACCTAATACCCATTTTACCATCACCAAAAAAAACTTTTCCCAATATATCCCCAAATCAATCAGTTCCCAACTGTGGTACTTTATTCCTGTTAGTCTGTGGTCTCGTCCTGGTCGAAGGACATCCTTAGTAGGTCTCCCATCCTGATTCTGGTACTGCCCGTCCGCATAGTGTTTATGCCCAGGCGGTCCGGAGGTTTGCGGATTCTTGTCGATTTCCTTGGTAGTATAGGAGGTGCGTCAAACTCCTGCTCATAGTCGTCAGACCTGTCTAGTGGTCTTAACGTCCAGTCCTCCTCGCCCTCCTCCGGCTCTGACTGCGACTGAGCATCCGTGTCTGACTCTTCTGTCCTAACCTGTTCTATACCTTGGACTCCTTCAGCTTGGATGACTCGAGACTCACCCGATGGTATTGCTATTCTAGGTCGTCGTGGTCGAGTCTCAAATTTGTTTTTACCTTCTTCCTCCGCTCTCTGATGGTATGGGAGCATGAGCGAGGTGTGGAATTTAGAGGGTATGTCATTTGGATCATCCGGGTCTTTGATGCTGACTAGGAGATCCGAATGCACCTCTACTATCTGCCAGGGCCCTGTGTATTTAGCCCCTAATGACTTGGAATACAATGCATCTTTCGATGATTGTTGTTTGTTAAATGTTTTTACCAGGTCGCCTACCTTGTATACAATGTCACGTTTGTTCCGATCGAAGAGTTTCTTCTGAGCTAATTGAGCCAATTTCAGGTTTTTATGTGCTTGTTCCCTGATGATCGTAATGTCTGACAATAATTTCGCCCCAAACTCTTCCTCCGTGATGCCTAACGTGCGTTGAAGTTGCAATTTGCGGTCTATTGGAAGCATGATGTCCCTCCCTAAATTTAGCTGACATTGGGAGTATCTGGATGACTTGGATTTGGATGTATTTAATGCGACCATGTAATCCCCGAGCTGCTTTGTCCATTTCGTCTGACTTTTGAGGCAGAATGCTCGGAGGATGCTTTTAATATCCCGATTGGATCTCTCTGACTGATTTGGATTTGGATGATATGGTGCCACATGCACTACCACGCATCCCCATTCTTGGAGCTGATCTTCCCAATCTGCCCCTGAGAAGTATGATGCATTATCAGAGACTATTCTATTCGGGGTGCCAAACGTGTTAAATACCTTCTGTAAAAACCTCAAGATCTTAACTGAGGAAACTGATGTCAGGGGTTCCATGCTAACCCATTTGGAGAATTCGTCTACGCAGACCACTATATACTTGTATCCCGCACTTGGAGTGAGCTCCCCTACAATGTCTACATGAACACACTCTAAGATGTTATTCTTATATGAATGGATACCCATCCTTCCTGATCTTAGCTGGTTTGATGCTTTAGCCAGTTGACATGCTTCACAGGTCTTAACATATGCCTCTATGGTTTTTGCCATGTTGTAAAACCAAAACCGCTTTTTTGATTTTGTCGTATGTCCTCTCTGCGCCTTGGTAACCTGCTTTTGTGGTATCATGAAAATACGAGATTATGTCCCGCTCGATGGCTTGCGGGACTACCGGAACCAAGCGTTTCCTGGTAGTGGATGCCTCTGGGTCTAAAAAATCTGCTGCAATCAGTGGATGAGACCATTTGATATGCTTACCCCTACGGAGCATGGACGGTGTGATCCTGAGATGTGTTGAGCTCTGCTGCCCTGGCAATACACCTGCATCACCATCTGCCTGATGTCGGTCCCAGAGCTTGTCTACCTTACTGCTATAAAAATCATCTGCATGAGTGCTCTGCTTCAGTATAGATTTTAATGGACCCTGCTCTTTATTCGGGATGTACCTGCACAAGATGCCCTCCACTACAGCATAGTCATACCTGTATCTAGACCGATGACCAACCCGACATAAGCTCTTAGCAATAGTAGCGATCGCCTCGTCAGCTCTCTGTAGAGTCTGCAGCATAGGCCTGTCCAACAAATCCATGTCGATCTCGATATTATTTCTCGAACTGGTAAAGGTTGCTATGCACTGGTCAACCCGATTGGGATCGTCGTCCTGCGTTGGATCTGGCAGAGCGCCGCGTGAGAAGAGGTCTGCGAGTCTATTATCACCGCCCTTGACAAACTCTGTGTCGTTCACTACATCACCCAGCTCGATCGCCCACCTCACAATATGTTTACTGTAGAGGTGGTCGTTCATGGCTGCATGTTTCAAGTAGGACAGGGCCTGGTTATCGCATCTAAAGATCACGTCTTTCTGGTAACGGATGTAGGGGTCGAACACCCGATTTGCGAATCTAATAGCCAAGCATTCCTTTTCCCTCGCCTCATATTTTCGCTCTGCACTGTTTAATAACTTACTGCGACATTTGATCACCCGGAACCGGTCAGCTTTAAGCTTTTTACAGTAGTATTCCTGAGCTAAAATAGCTCCCAAGCCTACCTCACTGGCATCAGTATAGACGTATAAAGGATGGTCATAGTTGATAGTGTTAAGCGTGATCTCCTTTGCAATCTCGTCTTTAATATTTTCAAAGGCTGTTTGCTGCTCCGGGCGCCAAGTAAAAGGTCGATTAGGATCTTCCTCCTTTTCCAGTTTTGCAAAAATGTGCTCCAATTGTGTAGCATAGTGAGGTATAAACCTCATATACCATCCAATGGCACCTAAAAATCGCTGGATGTCCTTCTTGGTCTTGGGGACCGGGTAGTTGCGAATAGCCTCGACCTTCTTAGGACATTTTGTAATTCCAGTCTTAGTAATTACATGTCCCAGAAATTGGACCTCCGGTAGATCAAATTCGCATTTCTCCCAATTAATGGACAGATTGAAGTTATGCAAGGTCTTAAATACAAACTCTAAATGTTCCTTATGCAGGGCCTCTGTTGCACTAAAAATAAATATGTCATCTAAGTACACGAATAAAAATTTACCAATGACGCTACCAAAGATCAGGTTCATGAGTTCTTGAACAATCATAGGAGCATTTTTCAGTCCCATCGGAAGGACATTCCATTCCCAGCATGCAGTTTGTGTATGAAAAGCTGTGTATTTTTTGGATGACTCTGAGATCGGGATCTGCCAAAATCCTGATCGTAAATCGATTTTTGACATATACCGACCTGGAGGGAGCTGCTCCATGATCATGTGCATGTCTGGCATGGGATTTTGGATCTTTGGAGTATATTTGTTCAGCTCTTTGTAGTTAACTACCAACCTCTTGTCTCCGTTCGGCTTTGGGATCAGTAGTATAAGGGATAAATACTCTGAAGTCGAACGGCGTATTTTACTCTGTTTTTCCAATACCTCAAGCTTTTCATCAACCCATTTGGCTATGGCCGGTGGCCGCCGAATGGGTCTGCAATGTATGACTGGGCAATTGGGGTCGACTCTTAGGTCGTGTACTATTGCATTTGTTATGCCCGATGAACCATCACTTCGGACCACTCGATCATATTTCTGCGCTAAGATCTCTACAAAAGTTTGAACTGGGGTCCGTCGGACCCACGTTCGGTCATATGGGTCTGGGGTCGGTGCCAGTGATAAATCACAGACATCTTTTTCTGATCGGACCGCCAGACCTCTTACAAAGTACCCCACTTGATGTTCTTCCTCGGCCTCGGTTTTGATTGCCCAATGTAGCTCTCCTTTGACATCATCAAAGCTGAGGCCGTGTTTCCATCTAAATGAGTTACTTATGAAAATAGGATACGTCAACCCCTCCTGCACCAAAAACTGCTCACGAAACCATCTACCTGCTATCTTAAAATCTAATGTTACCTGCCCTGTCGCTAACGTAGGTATACCATCAAACCCGGCTACCTTGGCTTCAGTCTTTTCTATTTTCAGGCCTAACCTATTGCATGTTTCTTTTGATATTGCTAATGCTGTACACCCCGAGTCCAACAACCCAAAGATTGGAAATAGTTGTTGTCTCACTTTTATGTTTACCAGGGCGAAAGGGGCTCGGTTTCTTTTTTGTATTCGACACGGATGCCCTTTGAAGTCCGTGTCTGAGACCAGTTTAAATGCTCCTCGGTTTCTGGTAGCGGTGTTGGGATGAATTTTGCGGAGAGGAGGTTCATCTTGTCCTTGTCGTGTTGCTTCATTTGTTGAGCTCTTCTCGGTCTATCTGTCAAGCGACGCATGGATCCAAACATCTCGCGGTCTTGTGGCTCTTCTTTCACGGTCTCTTGCGGTTCTGGTGTGTTCTTGATGTCTGGCTGCTGGCTTGCATCTTTGTCCGGGTCTGCTGCTGTCTCTTTACCGTTTTGTAGTAGTCTATACGCGAGGAGTTTTGCCTTTCTTGCCTTACATGCTATTGTATCGTGGGAGTCATTGATGCAGATACTGCACCACTTTCCTGATCGCTTGGCTTCGCTCTCGGTCTGTCGGTTTTTGGGTCTGGAGCTCCGCGGGGGTGGACTCTGAGATCGGTCCCTGGGTCTCCTGTTTGAGTATTGTGAGCCCGAAGGAGAGTCCTGACGGGGTCTTTGCGAGTTTTGACTGGAGCTCCGGTTCCTTCTTTCCGTAAACCTGCTAGTTTGACTGTCACCTGAATATCGTCGTGTTCGGTCCGTCTGTCGGTAGGAGCTGTCGAACCTTCTCTGTTGGTCCTCATAGATGGGCCTATATGGGTCTCGTTCACGGTCAGCCCTCTGTCGTAATTGATGGAAGGACTCGACCGGAATTATGAAATCACTGATGTTTAGTGGTACCGAGGTCCCTGGTGGGAAAGCCCCTGCTAAGCTGGGATGCATGTTCTTTTTAGGGCGATTCATGATCTCTTTCGGTGACCATGGTTGAGGTTCTTGAATGTTTCTCAGTCGGGTGTAAAACTTCGAGGCCCAGGTCCGAATTGGCTCTGAGGGCTTCTGCTTGTTGTAGACTATTTGGTCCAATGTCGCCTGCATGTTGGTCTTGTCGTATGCCTTCAAGAATGCTGCCCGCACGGGTCCCCATTTAGGTTCAACGTCCACCAGCACAGCTCGGAGCCACGCTGCTTCCGGTGGTGTAGAGAGACATTGTTGGAAGATAGTGACATATGACTTGTGTTGGACCCCATGAACCTCTAAATAGTTCTCGAAGGATGCCACATAGTTTGATGCTATGTCGACTACTGGGTCGAATTTCTGCGGAAGTATGCTCAACCCTGTAGGTGCCATCATCTCTAACGTGAGCTCTCTCTGCTTCGCCTGCAGCTCCTGGTTCTTCGATGTCTGTGTCATCTGTAGACGCAGAATTTCCAAGACTGCATCCATGGTATCCGGGTTCGCTGGGTCTGAGCCTTCCCCGGACTCGGATGCTGATGATTGTTGCGTAGTTTTTTCTTTCCGGGCTAAGATCGCATTCACGAGCGCGGCTTTGTGGTTGGTCTTCACGGTTTTCTGCAGCTCTTCGTTGTCCCGTCGAGTCTCGACTAGCAGCAAATTGATCTGCTCGAGACTTTTTGACATATCGTAGACTGCTTTTTTGAGCTCACGTACTTGGTGTGAGTCAGGGTTGGGCTGGTCTCGCTCCTCTTGGTAGCCTATTGGTCCCTGCCGGATGGGTCTCTGAGCTCTTGCCTCTTCCTGTCCCAGGTCGAATACTCCACTGAGCCGGATTTCACCGTCGCGTTCCAATTGTCGCATTGACTTATTTCTTTCCGCGAACAGGGATTGGGACTGGTCGGGTGTCATTAATTTCGGTAGTTCTTCTTTCTGAAGGATGGACCATTGATGTAGAAACCATCGCTTCTGGATATAGAAGTCCCCCCATTCTTCGCTGTCCTTCGGTTCGAGCTCCCCTGCTTGAACCAACTGGGTGATCCGCATCTTCCACAGAGCCTGTATTTCTGACTGAAGCTCCTTTGATGTCGCCATCCTTCGCGTCTGTCTTCTTTCTTGACCCGCTCACCTTAATCCTGGTTGCTTTTACTGGGTCTCAGACCTGATTTTTACCGGATCTTTTTTATGCCACTGGTATGTGACCCGTGTAATGATATATCGGTCCTTGTATGTACCGAACTTATGCTCCTGCTCGATGCTCTCGTGATCTCTACCTAGCCCACGATCGTCGCGTCGACCAGTGCACCGCAGATCTGATGACAGAATACCCTTAGCCTGGACAAATTGAGCCGCCCAACCGATCAGACCCCCGGTCTCTATGGTATCGCCACTATTACTAGACCCGCTGAGTACCTCGTATGACTATGTTGATATGCAATTTATAGTGTATGTAACCTCTACTGCGAGTAGTATGAGATATGACCTATTCAAATGGTATTTCTCTCTCCCCGTAGATCCCGTTGCTCCAAGTGCGGTGTTCGCCTGACCTGCCTGAGTATAGCTCAGTCGAACCTCTTGTCTCGGAGCTCGTGACCTGTTTACCAGCCCTATTCTAATGCTGTTATGTAAATATAGAGAAAATTAAGAAACTGGGTTATCTCACCTGGTAGTGCGCTGGTTCTAACAAGATGATAATCTTGTGTCCGTCATTGTCGCCAGTGTAATAGGGGAATCTCCTAAACCACCACAATCTTGCACTTCGGTAACCTCCTGCTACCAGGACCACCTCTTCTCTAGGTGCCGACGTCTCAATTCTTGGCCGCTCTGCTGGTCTGGACCTCAGGACCTACTGCTCCTGCTCGCTGTCTGCTCCGCTGAGATGAGCTCCACGTCTCGAGCTGGTCCACGAGGTCTTCCCTCCAGGTCCTAGGACCTCCTGACCGGCCGACTTCCGTACGTCCTCGCCTCCTGAGCTCTGGACCTACCGACCTGCCGACCGTCCGACAGGTATGAGCTCAAGTCGAGCTCAGGTCCAGGTCCCCGGGTCTGGTCCCTTGGTGCTCGCCCTTTGTTATGCTGGGGAGCACCCGTCTTGATGTAAGCTAGGTCCCCGGGTCTGGTCCCTTGGTGCCCGCCCTTTGTTATGCTGGGGAGCACCCGTCCTGATGCAAGCTCCGCAGTGTGGTCTGGAGATGCAGTATGCCTCACTCGTATGCAAGTGCTGGTACCTCGCCCTCAGCACCTCCACTCCAAGATGTCGAGCCCACACGGTCAAGAGGTAGATAATGCGCCCATGGGCAATATGAGACTGGTCCGACAGACCAGCCAAGTCTATGCACGACGATGATTACTATGGTTCTACCTGACCGGGGCACTTTGGACCCGAATGAACACACACTATTAAACAATGTCTTACACAGCCCCCTATATGCTGTCGGCCATATGCCAAAGAGTTAGTTCGCACACACAGGAAATGTCTGGGGAAATCACACACAATTTACACCGTTTTATTCGTCTCTTTCACGGTCTTCCGACCCACAATAATGTCAGTTTTTGTCGGGAAAATTTACACTCACAATATCCGGTTTACCCGGTACAAAGTATCAACAATCAAACACTAATATTAGCTTTAATCACTATTAAATATATTCCACTAAAAAACCCCAATATGGCTTTACACAGCCCTATTCGAAATACTTTATATTTAAACTTAAACTCTACTACTGAGGATTTCTCTACTACTTCACGAACAAGCCGTACTTCCACTGACTTACTTCTCTTCTAGAGGATGGCAAAGGAATGAGGATCGTTCTTTCTGCTCATCGTCTCGTGAGCCCTCAACCTAAAGACCGACCCAAGATACCCCACTTACTGGCATTCCTAACCCTATTGGTGATTGGCTATCATCCCCATATGAACCTGCCTTCCGCCGCTGATTGGCTACTATCCTTATATGAGCCTACCTTCCTCTCCCCAATCTTCATCTTCTCCAATGCTCTTGGTCGACCCCCCAACCTACGACCATTATCTCACATCCCTATACCTGCTCCTGTGTCCAGATCGTTATCATGTCATTTGCTCGTGTACACTATGCCACGGCCTGGCTCCTTCTAGATCATACATTGCCCATCCCGTCTCCACGTGATGGCTTTAGTGCTTTGGTACTACCACCACCACTACAGGACCATGCACTCCTCATCCAGTCCCCACGTGATGGCTTTGCTACTACTGCTACCACTACCTACACCTACTTCCCCAACCTGACCTAGATGTCGCCTAAGCCCCTTGTTGCCGGAGCCGATTTCTCTCTCCCACCCACACGGACCCGAGTCACTGACTGCACAGCGTGTGAACATCAACATCAATATCAACAGTACCTACGAAGGTACCTACATGTACTTCTCACTATATAGACTATATAACCCTCAAATAAAATAAATACACATACCCCCACCACCAACACACACACAATCACAATGATACTCACAGTAATAATAAGATATTTGTAAATGCATATCCACTTCCAGCTCCAGCCCAACACGAGAACGAGAACCAAAAGAAAAAGATGAGACGACCAAGAAAATGTAAATGGTGTGAATTTCTGGTGAAGATGGAGAAAATAAAATGCATAAAAAAAAGTTGCAAAAGAGTGTGTAGTGAGAGGGAAAAGAAGACGAAGAAGAAAAAAATAGGAAGAATAAAGATTGCTATTCCTACACACATGCACATCCCGAGTGATAGTCGGATGGAGTCCCTAGTTCCAGTTCCAGTCACAATGTACCTACGTGTTATAGATGATGCATAAGGAGGACGAGTAAGTATCTAAAAGACAGTCACAAAAGAGTGAAAGAGAGAGAGACAGAGAAAAATCCGAATGTCAACAACTCGGGTAGTTTGAGACTATGGCTGTAACTGGAGAGAAAGAGCGAGCGGCGAGAAAAGAAAAAAAAGAGTGAATAAAACTGAATAAAGAGGTGAGTAAATGGAGTGTGACACAGACGCTAGAGAATAAATCGACTGGAGGAAATTGCCAACCATTTTGCAGCCGCTCTATTTACTCGATTTGTTTGTGTCGCTCCGTTTCATTCCTTTACATCTAGGTACATCTTCTTGGGGACGAGGAGAAGATCACATGCAAACAACATTATATAGTTACAATATAAGCAGCCACACATCACAACACAACACACACAGACACTACCAAATATACCAAGTATCTCATGAGCTCAACAAAATACGGGTACTGGTCCTGGTCCTCGTCCGGGTGGCATGTATTAAATCCAGCACAGCACCGTTCCCATATAAAGTTCCCTTATAAATTACAAACATACCTATGTACATCTTTCCGCGTAGTTTATGTATAAATGCTCTGTCTAAGGATACGGTATGCAAAACTAAAACTCAAATTCAAAAAATCTAGTCTCTCTATGTCTGTCCTTCGCCTACCCCAGCTCATTCTCTTCTACATGGAGCCAAACCGAAAACCGGCACTGAAACCAAAAACCGAAACCGACACCGAAACCAAAGTGGATCCCAAGAGAAACTACTGAAACTACGAGCTTCGTATAAAATTCTTTTATTTCAGAATTCGAATGTCGAGGAGGCTCAAACAGTTTATAGTTGCCTCGTTGTACGTTGTACTTTGTACAGAGGAGACAGGCTAAAAGCGTCAACGTCCTTTATCCATATAGGTACATAGTGTTCATATATATGTAGAGACTACATATAGCACAGAGTACCCCACCCCATACTTTGTACATAGGTAGGTAGCTACATCTAGAATATCAGAGAATGCGGAATGGAATGATAGAATGATAACCATGGTAGGAATGAGAATAGAATCAGAATCAGAGAATCACAACCACCTCCTTTATTTACGCTCACTTCTCCAAATCCAATTCAGCTTGTTAACCGACAACAATACCGTGTAACAACTGTGAAATCATAAAATAAACTCTGACTCATTTACTCACTCTGAGATAAGCAAATAAAATACAGATGCGGCTGATATCGCTTATAATGTAATCATAATGAGGGACTATTAACACTCGTGTCTCCTCTCCGACTTGGCTTGACGTTCGTCCCTCAGTATATTAATGTTAAATGGCGTTGGCATATTAATGTTAAATGGCGTTGGCATTGAAGTTGAAATTAGTATGTACATAATATATGTACCTACCCTTCACGTTCCTTCATAATAAGGGACTGATGGAGATATCAAAAAGTCAAGCCAAAGCTGTCTGTTTGGGTGACCAAAGCCAAAAGAACCAAGAGCAAAATATAGGAACCATATGGTAAAATGGTATGCTATATATCCTAGTCAAATAGCACGTTGCGTTGTGGTGTATGGCATATGGTATGGCATGGTGTGGAACGGGAACTGAGAAGAGAGAAGAGAGTAGCTAAACTGTGTGTTAGACTGATGGTGATGGTGATCATGGAAGTGCATCAAGTCCACCGGGACAATGGCGGCGGTCTCTTCTAGTCTATGAATGTAATTAAGCCATCATTTATTCGTTATGGTTTTTGTGGGTCGCAGCAGGAAACATGGTCACCATTCATGGACAAGTGAATAGTCTAGCTAATTTTGAATAACGCCAGCCACTCTTTACAACAACTACAAATGTCACCCGTACACACAGAATTTTTTTTCCTTCTTACTTCTCTTTTCTTCTCTGGTTCGTAGTTCCCTTTTGGACTTTTACTACAACTATAAAAGCATTCTACCATCACATACCAAACCAAAAACCAAACCCCATCCCATCCCGTGCTATTTTACTTTATATTGTAATGTTATATATCCCCACTACCTTCGGGAATCATAACGAGGACCTTATTAACTTTAAACTCCTGTCACGGAATAGAAACATAGACACACACACACACACACAGAGACATGACCAATGCAATAATGTAATGCCTTAACTTTTGCTTTAATGCTTTAGAATAAACCATACCTTACCATTTACCAGAGCCAGAGCCAGAACCAAGCCACTTGGGATAGGGACGGGAAGGATCCAGGGAAGAAGAAGATATCTTCTTCTAAATTCTAAGGTATCTCTCTCAATCTTTCTCTCTCTCTCCTTATTTCCATGGATGGCCTTTCAAAAACATGTTGGCTCGGACATAAACCAGGTACTTTATTATTACTTATTATTATATACACTATTTACCTGCCGGTACAAACACGTTATTTTCACATTTTAAATGACGACAACTCTCCGTTTGCTCTCCATAGTTTATGACATGATGAGGGTGACTTTCTTGAGGAGTCCATTATTCCCTGTCCTCATAGATGCACTGCTACCCCTGATACTGGTACTGCTACTGATAGTCCTTCTACATTCTACAGTAACTGTGTAAACGCAAAATTCAAATTTAAATTATAATTCATGTACCCAGGTAGGTACATTACAGAGACGATAGATAACGATAACACTCAAGCTAACGACCAAACCCTCGACAGCAACTATATCGATATCGATATCGGCATTCTTGAGTTTTTGATTTCCTCTTTGCATTTGCAATATTTGCCGCTTTAGTTTTGACTTTATTATGTACTTGTCCCTGTAGCCTTGAAAGACATGATAGTTAATAGTGTGATGAGGTGGGGATGGACGTGTAGTATTTGAATTTTGAGTTTGACTTTGACTTTGCTCAAAAGATTTTTTTTCTTGCTTCAAGAAGAAGAAGAAGAAGACGAAAGACGAAGCTTGGAAATATTTCAATTATTTATCTAATTGCAGTATTGAAGTATTAGCAATCTATTGCTTGCTTAGAGCTGTAGATTGGAGATTTGATAGCACATAATTGTAATTGTATAAAGGAGGAAGAGATAATATAATAGAGAGAATTACTATTACATATACAGATGGTGATTGGGCCGGGATGGTTCACATATGTTACGGTATACGTGAGTTGCTATTGGCTATAGGTATATATAATGTACATATACCAGTAAATAAGTATGGAGTTTGGACTTGGACTTGAGTAGTGTATAGGTACTTGTACAGTAGCCATAAAAACGATTTTAATTGCTCACATCTTGATGGAGTAGCTCGTTTGCTCGTTCTCTTTACCTCTGAATTTCCAGATCAAGCGCCCGATAATAGTCATATAATAGTCCTGTAGTTGTGTGTCTGTCTCTGTGTACCTTTGTGGAATTCATTACTTATTGACGATTAAAATTCGATTGGTCCTCACGTCCATGAATTTCAATTGATTATCAAGTGAGCTCTCGACTCTCTCTCTCTCCCTCAGCTGAGGAGAGCATTTTGGTCCGGTATTTCTCGTTTGTCCATTTCATAGTTGATTGAACAGAGTTTACCGTGATGTGCCTCAATATTATTATCTTATCATGGCATATTAGGAGAGAGGCTCTAAATTATTGACGAATTAAACTACAAAATGCATATCTACATCTCACACAGCCTCAGCCTCAATCTCATCCTCATTCTGAATCTCATTCTGAGGAAAAGGGAAGGAACAGCAAGATAGCAGCAGACTGGCACGTAGTCAACTATTAAACCTAGCAAGTAATGCAATGCAGTCAATTGAGGTACATTTGTCTGTATCTGTATTTTAGCTCGGTCACAAAAAGAAGAGAAAGACAGAGATCAGAGAGAGAAAGGGAGATCATTGATTTTTTCCTTGTGATGTGTGGCTATGTTCGTTGTCGTTGTCATTGTCCTGGGTTTGTTCTTGTTCCATTGCGAATGTGATGTAGTTGTGCTAATAGCTATTAGATGTAAAACGTGTTGGTACAGCTCGAGATGGAAGGATTAGATGGTTTCCAGTAATAAAATAGTTGCATGCTCAAAAGGACTCGCGAGACTCAAGAGTAAACAAGAGGAGGGGAGACGGAGGAGGAGGAGGAGGAGGCTCCTCTCTCCGGTCGACACGTCGAGTGTCTGTAAAGAATCAAAAGAAGGGCTTCCTTCTTGAGTCTCGCTACTCTTCTGGGTTTGGGAGAGAGACTCAAAGTCTGTCTTGTCTAAAAGCCTGCACTGAATCTGAATGAGTAAAACACCCGACCCGAAGTTAGAGACAAAACGCGGAAAGAGTCATTCCTGCCGAATCCATACTTGCATCATAGCCATAACGAGTCATATATATGTAGAGTTCGTCTATAATCACCAGCACCATATAGACATAGTAAAAGAGTTAAAGTACTCACTAAATGCTGGAACACTGGAACTTGAGTTGTTGCATATTATCGCTACTGAAGAAGCAGAATTGCCCATCTCCAATTATTCTCATTGAAAGCAAACTTGCCAATCTCCTTTTTTGACTTAAATAGCGTACAATTCGGTTTTTCTGCACAAAAAGTACTAAAAAATATCTACTTACTTATTCCGCCGGAAAAAATATACACCGTTAAATACATTAAAAAATGGAGATGGGCAATTTTGCATTAGTGTGAATGAGGGCTGGATAATATGCTACCAGCGCAGCCAGCCCCCGCTGCATGAATTTTCAAAACACATGTAAATGGAGCATTTTGCACTTCTCAAAAATACGCTAATATAACATTTTGCCTTTTTGAAAGCATGCAAATAAACTTTTTTGCACATTTCAAAAATATGCAAATAAAATATTTAAAAGTTTTCCAATAACATGTAAATAGAATATTTTGCACTTTTCAGAATCAGGTAAATAGAATATTTTGCACTTTTCCGAATCAGGTAAATAGAAAATTTTAAACTTTTCTTAAACATGTAAATACAACATTTCACCATGGTTCACCCAAGAAAAACATCAATAAAATCAAAATGGTAGTTTTTATATAGAAACATATTTGCTCCTTAAAAGCAAATTCCCTCGTCTGGCCCTGGTGTGAATTAAAGAAAGGTATAACTACTTGGCTATTAGTGAGAATTGGGAATGGCCAATTTTGCTTCTTCAGTAGCGATATGTAGGTAGTAGGAAAGGAAATAGAACTGCGGATTGATAGAAAGGGGGAGGTGATGAAGGCTAGAACTGAAGCTGGAACTGGTGCCGGTAATGGTACTGGTGTGGGCATGATTATAACTCGGGCCATGTCAGAGTCAGGGCAGACTTTCCCGTTAATGCAAACGTTAACGTTACACTTAACTACATTTTGCCTACCTATAAAACATAGAGTCAGTGCAATGCATATTCCCTTAGTGGATCGGAGTTGGTTTTGGTGTTGGTATTACAGTACGGTACGGTATGGCATTAAATACATTATTCTTGAGCTGACAATCAAAATTTTGACGATGGAACTGGAACATTGTGTGTGCCTAACTAGTATAGTGTAAGTAGGTAGGTATTCAGAATTCATTGTGTGGAGGATTACAGACAGTACATAATTATACAGATAGGTGCGTACTATCTTCCCATAGGTATGTACCTTACCTATTATGTGTGCTGACTACTACAGTGAGTGAGCGAGAGCGTGTCGGGAGACTAGAAAGGATTTCGCTCCTTGTGAAAATATTATTTTTCAATTAAGGTCCACAGTTGGCTCTCATAACCAATCTCCACAAGATTACTACTCCATTAACCCTTCCCTTATTAACAGTATCTATTTCCTCGTATCAAACATCTCATATCAAAAACTATGACTCCCATCCCATCCCATGCCATGCCAGGCCAGGCCAGACCAGACCATGACATCCTAGGGCAGACCATCCTTTCATCTGATTACAACAACAAAACAACACGGAGAACTTACGAGCTTATTCTTTCATCTAAATCCACCTCAACATTTAGTCTATTATAGAACTTTGTTATGTACCGGCATCATCGCATCGTCACCGTCACAAACACCACCACCGCACCGCTTCCCCATCTTTCCTTTTCCCCTACCAATAATTGTAAGCTTATAGCCATAGGACTGAACGAAAATGAAAACGATCAACGATTATTTACACTTGTGGGTATCTGGCTCCAATATCTATACAGAACTATCAAATCAACCATCTCCCACCTCTCCACCTTTCTCCTCTCCATCACATCACTATGCTCAGTCAACCTCTCCTCGCCTCATCTATTTTCATTCCCATTCATTCACATCATCATCATCATCATCCTCCTCATCATTCGATTAGATCCGACGGTAAACATAACTAAGAGTTTACACGTCATCCACACAACTGTATTTTTAATATCTTATTCACTCTCACTCAATTCTCATCCTATTGCGCTATTGGTTATATAGGTAGCTACACCGAATCGAAACTACACGACTTGGAGGATTTACTTTTCATCTTTTAATAAAAATATGTCGTCATTATTAAAATCATTACACGAAAATCAAGACTTGAGGAGAGTTGAAGAGAAAAATAAATGTGTGTAGCTATGCCTACCTAAGTACTACCTACATTTTGAATTTTGATATTAATTTACGATTTGGGCTCAAGACAGGAATGAGAATGAGAGTTGAAAGGTGGGCTGGTATATGGTGTTAAGAAAGCTTAAGGGGAAAAATTTGTGTTATTACGGAGCGCACAGAATGGGAATACATAATCATAATCCTAATAATCATATGCAGGAAGGGAATAAATATTTTGTGTGATCAGGATAGAAACTGAAATGAAATACGAAACCAAAGACCCATAGTATGTTAATACATTACATATATAGAGATTATAGGTAAATGTTGGACACGTCTTGGAGAGTGTTGATGCAAATATTAATATGTGCATATGGAGGAGTGAATATTAGGCAGATGTTAAAATTGAATCTTTATTCAAGTCGAAGTTCCTATCCTGCTAAGTAAGGGAGTTGTTTGTATAGTTGGAGATGATAAGTAAATAAAGTAAGATGTTGTAAGTAGGAATTCATTTTCATTTCAATGATTAGGATTTCCATGTAGTAGTAGTGGTAGTAGTAGTAGTCAGAGACCAGGTAGAAGGTAGAAGGTAGGAACGTAGATTGTACATTTGTTATTTTTTTTTCAATCTCTTGGTGTAATAAGGTATGAAGTTGTGGATGTGTGTGCGTTAGTTTTATTAGATATTTGATTTGATTTGATGTGTGTAGTTATTAGAGATGAGTTAATGAATGGATACACTTGAAGATGTTTCAACTGTTTGATGATGATCATCATCAAGATAATCATCGTGATGAGTAGAAGCCAGGCTTGTACCAGTAAATGGAAGTAAATGCTCCTACACATCTAATTGCTAGATATTAGATATACAGTATACAGAGAGGAGAATCAGAGAAAAATTAATATGATCAGTTGGGAACTGATATGGTCGTCACCTAGACACATAGGTATCCACATATCCACAGACACAGATGCAGTCAGTCAGATCAGAGAGAGAGCCCTGCTCTTTTTTTAATTTTTCCCCTCTCTCTCACTCTCATGCTAATAGTTTATGGTCAATGTTGAAGAGCGCATAGAGTGAGAGAGGCAAATGTGAAAAGGCATCACTACATCAGCTGTGAAATTTCTTTGAATTGCTTGTTGAGAAGAAGCGTTGATCCTGGCGGGGAGTCGCATTTCAATGAAGGTAGCTAACCGGTTCCAGGTCCAGGCCAACAGATCAGAGACTCATACAAATAATATAGTATTTATATTAATTCCTATTCGTACTGATATTTCACTATACTTATTTCAGACTCCATCACTGCATACTGCATCTCTCCTATTCCTATCTTAACAGTCACTACAATAAAATAAAACTTAAATCTATATACAAACACAGGGAACAGGGAGAGAGCAGAAGTCTACTCAACTGACTGTAGGAGCTTTCAATAAATTTTCAAATGAACAAGGACGTATTACTAAAGAAGGAACCCAACGCTTTTTTAGAGTTTAAATTCCAACAATAATACAAACGTAAATAAAAATACTACTACCACTATTCACAGTTAATACAAAGAAGCATAGAAGCAGACAAAAATACATAATAATACTAATAAATGTTGTAATAATAAAGAACCCGAGGATCCCACATTCTGTTTTAAGCTAAGCCCTTTTTACAGTGAAAGCTGCTTGATTTTAGTTTTTAGTTTTTTTTTCCTGTTTTTTTTAACACAATTATTAAATAATGGCATTTAGAACAGTGCAGTGATAGTAATAGTGCTCGGGTGATGGTGATAGTGATAGTACTTAATTTATAATGCATGGAATGAGGGAGCCGGGGCGAGCGAGAGCGTGAAGATCCGAAGCTGGGGGGATCAAATTCGGGTATTTATACGGATATGGAAGAATGGACTGGCCATGATAATATGATGATGATGATGATGATGGTGGTGGTGGTGGTATGGTGGATAGACGAGGACGAGTACGAGAACGAGGGGCGCTATATATGTGGATAGTGATAGTTTAGGATGGAGAAAATGCGGGTAGTAGTCTTTTCCAGTATCATCTCCTATCAGTTATAATATGATGTAGTTTAGCACTCAACTCGGACTACTTGAACTCAGGGAGGGGAAATATATATAGGCTGTGCTCAGCAGAAAAGGAATTACTTGTGGGACTCCCAGATTAGGCATGCCAAAATGAGCCTTTCAACTAATAGCATTTGCCATCATAAAGAGATCACCAAAGATGAGGCTGTCGTAAAATAAAACTCCTCCTATCTTCCCCATCCTTACCTCTATTCTCATTCAAATTCTAAACGGGGAGCACACAGTACTGTTCACATATAGAGAGACACACGGACTTCACAATCCAGGAGGAAAGAACACACGAGATACGTGCTTTTATATCCCACATTATATTTACTCTTATTATTATATCTTCTTATCCTTTGAAAAAAAAAATTTTAGATGAACTCATAATATACTCTCATCATTATCATGAATGTTATACGTGCCTATATACCTAACTTATATAGCTGCCTATATGGACTTAATTGCATATTTTCTCATTCCCATTTAGTACAGAATCGTCCATTGCAATTCCTCGTATCTCGTGTAGGAATAGGAAACTATCATCATAATTACGACACTAAACTACTTTATCTTATACGCTTGGATTTTCTCAATTAATATTTAACAACTGTTAATATTCTATGTAATTGTTGGGAAATGTTATTTTAATTATTATTATTGTTTTTTTATAATTAAGTTCTTATTGCAGCAAAAGGATATTATTATGACTATCATTATTATTGTCTTATCTTATATCGTATCTTATCGTTTATGCAGATTTTTTTTTGTAAAGTTGTAAAAGGATTCTCATTATGACACGCTCTTATGAATCTCATGGACTCTCTCGTCGTCTCGTCTCGTCCATACACACAAAAAACAAATAGGATCTGGGTGTATAGTAGAGTGTAGCAATATATTTGAGTCATATATGTATATGTAGTGGTAGTACTAACTAGTAAAGTACATATTATATTGTTATTATTATTCTAATTTCAACATGATATATATACCACTGCTGACTCTGGAATGTAGTACATACACATAAGCACATATAAAAGTCCTGTGCAAAGAAGACTTTTGGGATGTGATAAAAAATTATAATGCAAAAAAGAATATTACACGCCGTAATAAAATAAATTACAAATGAACAAAAGTGAGAAAAATGTTGTTTTAAAGCATTTCAAGTCAAAACTTAATAGGCCGTAAATAAAATTGTAATGAAGGATATATTTCATTATTCACGTCTCCCGTATAATGATGGTCATATTATATATTATTACTGCTGACTGTTTGGAATTGCGGGCTTGGTAGATGAGGAGTTGAGTAAAAGAAGGAAATCATTACTAAGATTAAATACAGAGGAGAAGTACTAAAATACTAAATTAATTTAGTAAATGTGGCGTACCATTAGAAAATATGATTGTCATTAGAGATAAATTTAGCCTCTCCTCTTCTTCTTCTTCTTGCTCTGTAGACATGCATACACATTTCATTTTAATAAGTGGGTAGTGCTAGTTTTGCCAAGTTGTAAATCTGTGCTCCATATTGTAAACATAAAATTAGAGTCCCCTTTACCAAACTATTTACATAATTATATTATATTATCTACCTATACCTACCTACCTAGTTAGAGCTTATATATGTACATCAATTTATACAGACAGTTTGAGGAGTACCTATATAGAACTTTTTTTTACTGTGAGTGAAGCAAATTGCAGAGACAATTATAAAGGAATGCTACATGTTATTATGTATATATAATGTAATGAAAGTCTTGAGTATTTGAAGCTCATACATAATTTTATACATATATGTCAGCAGTTAAGTGTTAAGCTACTTGATTCGAGATTCTAGTTTTACTAACTTACGTGGCAGTAGATACAGATTTCAGACTGTAGAATCAAATTTACAGTTTGGCTTGGAACTAAAATATTTTAATTAAAGCCAGTTTTAAAATTGACATGAAATTAGCACAGGGATGGGAATGACGCAAGCTTTCTTCTAGCCGTCTCATTAAAAAGAAACTTTACGAACACATGCAGTATAGTATGTACATAATAATTTAACATCAATTAAAATTGAATACCATATTTAAAATTGGACTGCTACATGGAACCGTTTTGCTCCTTCTGTATTCTGCTGCTCTACATGATTATTTAAACTTAATGAAAATATGTATTAATAATATGAAATTGATAATAATAATAATAATAATATAATAATAATAATAATAATAATAATAATAATAATATGAAAATGCTGAAATTGATGAGATGTACTCATACGTCTGTCAGGGTATTAAAGACATTGATTCAGAGCTAGGGTCGTTACAACGACAAGGAAGAATAAAAAATATTGCGGGGTGGAACGACTGCGTGAAACAGGCGTTTCAAGATTACACACAGGCTTATAATATGTGGAGAACGAATGGCAGGGATAGTGATGTGCTATATATTGACATGCTTAATAAGAAAAAGATTTTTAAATACAAACTGAGGAAGTGCAAGAGACGACAGGCTGAAATAAAGCTTGAAAAAATAGCTGTGTCGCATGAAACCAAAGATTTCACTAAGTTTTGGCAGGGGGTTAGGGAAACCAACAGAGAAAATAAAGGTTCATTTACAAATGTACTTGAGTCAGCTGTGGGGGAGGTGGAAATTTCTGAATACTGGAGTGGGCTGTATGAGAAGCAGTTTCAGCAGCAGGAAGCAGAGGAAGGGCTTGTTAATTACCCGATCATCAGTGAAAAAGTGGAATGCATTAGTCATGAATTAGTGTTTGAAGCGGTGAAATCGTTAAAAAATGGAAAAGCAGTCGGTCAAGACAAAATCAAAGCCGAGCATATAAAGTATGCGCATGAATCGCTAATTAGTACTCTGGCCCTAATATTTAATTTAATGATCTCACATACATATATACCAAAAAGTCTAATGTCCGTTACAATTGTTCCAATAATTAAGAAAAAAGGGTTAAATGCTAAATCCTCTAGTAATTATAGGCCAGTTGCACTGGCCACTACGTTTTCAAAAATATTAGAAAAAATCTTGTTATGTACTACAGCAAACTAGTAACAAGTAGTAATCAATTCGGCTTTAAAAGGAAAATGGGCTGTGAGCTATGTGTATATACATTAAGGCAAATTGTACAGTACTATGGAAGGAAGAAGACCCCAGTCTACCTCTGTTACTTGGATGCTTCCAAGGCATTTGATAATGTGAGTCATGTAAAGCTGTTAAATAAGTTAGTGGATAGAAATATTCCTTGTAGTATTGTAAAGTTATTAGAACATTGGTTCTCTAATCAATGGTTTGCTGTAAAATGGAATAATGTCACTAGTCGTGAATTTCCGGTAAGAAGGGGGGTAAGGCAGGGTGGAATCTTATCGCCCTATTTGTTTGCACTATACTGTGATGATTTGTGTGTAAGGCTTAATGACACGAACATAGGATGTCAGATCGGTGAGACTAATGTCAATCATTTGATGTATGCGGATGACATATGTGTAATTTCTACAAGTGTGCACACGATCAATCAACTATTGAAAATATGTGACTCATTTGCAATACAGCACAACCTTGAGTTCAACGTGACGAAGACACATGTACAGGCATTTCTGCCCCGATGGATGAATTGTCTGAATTTGGATATTTCAGTGTTTTTTAAAGGGCAAAAACTGACCATGGAAAACACAGTGAGATACCTGGGATATGAAATCCAGAAAAAAAGGTCATATGGATCTGATGTGCTATCTGACGCCAACGAAATATGTCGTGAAGTGGGAGTTCTTTACAAAAGAGCAAATATGCTGAAGGTCAAATTTGGCATCTGCTCAAGACCAGTGAAGGTGTACTTGTTCAGCACGTACCTATCTACGATATACTGTTCTAGCCTGTGGTGGCTAACCAGGGCGGAATATAAAAAGATAAATGTGGCATACAATGACTCCTTCCGAATTGTGTGTGGCTACTCTAGACGAGACAGTGCTACAAAAATGTTTGAAGAAAATTCGATGCGAAACCTCGAAGATTTACAAAAAGACTCAATCAAGTCCCTGGTCAGCAGAATTAAAGACACGAAAAATGATATTATTAAAAACATATTCTACTCCCAGGTGCACAGGGAATCTTACTTAAACGATAATTACAATAGTGTGTAGGGACCAGTATAGACACTGGGCCTACTCAAGCTCAAGATGTTCATACTGACTTATAGTACAAATTTAAGAAAATAATTTGGAGATCATAATTGTTAAATAATAAGTATAGCTAGTAAGTAGGATAGTATAGGCTAACCAATCATGGACCTTGTATTGTGTCTGTAATAAACAAATATAAATAAAAATATCATGGCACTTTTCCGCACTTGTCGACTCCCAAGTTCCCCTTTATTATTACAAACCCCGACGACGAAAACGCAAGCAAGAAAGACATGGGCGCAAATTGACAAATTCATCTGTACCGTCATCTCGCGTTTGTACAGTTCAAGTTCAAGTAGGAGAAAAGACAGTGGATGTTTCCATCAGCTGGTACTTTCGCGCGCAACATGTAAATTGGGAAATCTTGCATCTTTTCCATCCATAATCCATAAATCCATACCATTTTAACATTTTTGTTTCCTTCCTAAAACCAAATTTTAACTAGTGTGGGTTTTTGTGATAATTAGAAAAATACTTACATAATATATTTTACTATTTTCAAAAAATAGTAAACTACCTAATAATTTGTAGTCAGTTTTCGTGATTAGATAATATCTGCTGGAAGAATGGCGGACGATTTACAGACAAATTTGGATTCGTACTATCTTCAGCTTCAGCAGGTTTGTTTGTTGTTGGAATTTTAGTTTTGCAGTTATAAATGATAAATGAGTAGAAAATTAGTTTCTTGTTAGACAATGATTATCATTAGTACTATTAACCATTTCGTTTGAAATTATTTAATGAATTTTGGCTTGGTAAACAGGCTGATGCAGCGCTGACATCCGACCCTGAAAATGCGGAACTACTGCAATTAAAGAATGATCTTGAAGAAGTTATTACTTTAACTAAGGAATTATTAGTTCAACATTTCGGATCTGCTGCTCCCGTGGAAGTGGATACGGAATATAGTGAAGGTATTGTCTCTCGCATTATCCAGACAGCTCGTAGAAGCCGAAAGAGTGCAAAATATTTCTTATGTATTACTTACTTTGTAGTCGGTAAATTTTTGTTGCTTTCAGCAGACACATGTGACATGGGGAGAGCGTTGATTTAATAATGATTATGTCTAATAGAAGGTCCTAGCAAAAGGGAATGGATTGTAGGAGATAAATGTTTAGCCCCGTGGGCTGAGGATGGGAAAACCTACGAGGCCGTAGTTGAAGAAATTCATCCGGATGGAAATGTTTCGGTAGGATTTACTGGGTTTGCTCATGGTCAAGTCGTTGAAGTTGCTCGTTTAAAACCTTTGAGCAGCAAAAAGGTTAAACATTCGTCATCCGCCTCAGCTCAAGACGGATCCAGTAGTTCCGGAATAAAGCGATCTAATCCAAAAGAGACTTTGGCAGAAAGGTTTTGAAAAATTAATATTCTGTTGTTAATTCGCTTTGCTGTTGTTGTTTCTCACCTTGAGGTTTATCCCTGGTTCGACCCCCCACCCCCCCCCCCCCCCCGCCTGCCCTGCCCTGCCCTCTTGACTTTACTAAGTTTTGAATGACCTTCTTTGGTAAATGTTGTATGACCAGTTGTCTAATGGTGGGATTTTTAAATTTCAGGAAACAAGCACTTTTAAAACAGAAAGAATACTTAAAGAAGCGAAAGCAGAAGAAACTGGCACGTGTTGAAGAACAAGAAAAAGAACGAGAAAAAGAAAAAAAGAAGTGGCTTAACTTTTCGGTTAGTTTGTATTTGTATAAACATATATACACATTAGCTGATTAGGTGTGCCTATATAATTATATCCCCGTGAAGAACGATGGCAAAAATAATTAGGTCAATTTTTTTCCGGTTAATGCCACAATCATTTCGAACGCCATTTTAATATATCAATTGAAAAGCACTGGGAAAGATGGATTAATATGGATCTTATTAGTATTCATTGGCATGCTTAATCGCATAACAGCCCCTTTGCATTTTGTTACAAATTTCTACAGTATTCTTGTGGAAAGTTGTGTATAGAAATATTATATGTGCTTTTCTCTGTCCGGTATATAGTCGTTTGCTTCATTTTATTATAGTGTAAATTTTTATTAAGCAACAATGAAACACTTAAATTGAAACGATCAGTCATTTTGACATCTCTTTCAATTAATTATGTACATCATTGAGAGAGAAATACAACTTTATTAAAATACACTTAACATTGTCCCTCAATGAAGACAGCCCAAAGGGCTCAGTGTGCGTCGCACACATTTGTTATATATAGATAGATAGATTATGCTTGTTAGTTTAATGATAAATTTATTTCAAAAATTAATCGGTAGGCATACAAGAAAACAAATGATGCACACATATTTGAACTGATTTCTTCTAAACGGAGATCACTACGTCTTCAATCAGCTTAATAGGTAGATACTGGGCTTTCATGAAGTTGAGGAAAAATTTAGAAATTGCTCCACTGGCTTCATTAAAATTAAACGCGTTTATTCATTCACCAGAATTTGCATATTCGCAACTAATGGGACTTCACGTAAAATTAAAGAGTGTTAGTTTGCAGTTCTTGCAACTGGTCAACCATTTTCATTCACGATTTACTAATTCATCACTTTAAAATAATTTTTAAATCGGATTAAAGTCGATAAAGTATTATTTATTGTGTAAAGCCAGCCTTTTTAAATAAATTGGTCTCGTCTTTCCCTTAAGATATCAATGCTAAATATATTTTACAGTTTCGTAGTATAATGTACTGTAGATTACGCTTATATTGTCCATAAAAAAATGAGGTCTTGCAGTTTCTACAATAAAATTTTAAAGTGCTCTCTAGCAATAACAGTTTTAATGATAGAATTTAAGGTGATTATCATCACTACCATTATTATTTGCTTAAGGGTTTCAGATTTCGCCAGGAAATAGTGTTCGAAAACAGCACATTCGCATGTAAATAGATTTGTATACTGAAAATCATGATACCGAAGCCGTTGTAACATATTATACTATCCTGAGATAGTACAGTACATATTCTACAAAGTGGGTTCTGAACTTTAGATTTTGAACACGTGATATCATTTTAATTTTTAATAATGTAATGTGTGTTTTGTTTTGTTTTTATGTCGCCTTCGTGCAGACCAAAAAGGGCTTGATTCATAAGAAGAAAAAAAGTATATTTGCATCACCAGAGACAGTTGATGGTCGTGTTGGAATCGGTACTTGTGGTGTGTCGGGGAAACCAATGACTGAATTCTCAGCCGCTGAAAAATGGAGAAAAGGTTGGAAATAGTCGAAGTGATTCTCCTGTATATTCACACAATCTGGGAACTTCTTGTATTGCGCATACGTTATTTAAAAAAACAACCAACTAATGCTAGATTCATTTTTATTGTAAAAATTACTTAAGTTTTCTATTTTCTATTCAATTATTATTACTTAGCTGAAGACATTTTTGTTGTTTAAACATTGTTATAGATATTCTGTTTAAGTTTGACTCGTAGAGCTAATCTGACCTTCTCCATAATAATATGATATAATAATATCCTGTTAGGAAAATTATTCTAAATAGTGACAAGTATTTACAATAATAATAATAATAATAATAATAATAATACGTAACTTACGTGTAATTTGAATCACTTATACCTATAAATGTATAAATAGTTACATGTTATTAAAAGCACTATATAGCGGGTCATTCAACGATGTTCACAGTTCACACCATCTTTGCTGATTGAGTCTTTACTAAAGGATCATACAATAATATTGCAGTTGTGAATCGGTAAATTTTTTCACTTAATACGCTAATAACTTCAATTTTAGCAAGCTCTTTGAATGATGACCGTATAACCAATGATATCAATATGACTTTAATTTTTAAATGCTGTGGCCGTCCTGCCTAATACACTTACTGAAAATCTTAACTACAGTATTGTCCTTAGCACTGTCTTTCAAATTCAATCCCAATTACCCTCTTCGATAACCTTTGGTCTTTGCACATATAGGAAAAGCTATAAAGAGAATTTCAACTGAAGGAAATACAAGTTAGTACATAAATACATATATTTGAGATTATATTAAAAATTTGTTTTATGCCAGAAAGTACAAATAATGAGTGCATTCAAGAAGGGAACGAATGCAACATACCTACTTACAAATTACATTACATTTTCCTTATGGCGTAGCCAAAGATAACAATCTGTCTGCCAATCCATGACTTGGAGCACTTTTCCACTTACAGTTTGGCCCTCAAAAACCGTTGCTGGTGAGACGTGTAGTGACTGTATAATAACTTGTAAAGAGGTCAGCCTTAGATTTGAAGACTTTGACATTATCCTTGGGAATGGTTTTAGTAAGTTGCCTACTTGTGTGCTTGTGGGGGTCTATTAGTGATCGATCCGCAGTTTCTGACAAGCCCGGGACCGGGACAGTAGAACCTACTTAAAATACGAATAATAGTACTCTACCATTATTATTTGTTACAATTAGAACTACTGTCCCTTTGTACTTTTAATGGATTCTTTATCTGTAGTGCATATTGCACACATTGCGCCTTGCCGTTTTCTTACAAACGACGGCGTTTTAGCAAACGTAAACAGTGACCACTCTAGATGACTGAATAATAGCTACTTATATTTCCTGGACTCGATTGCATGATGCACACATGTTTGAACTAGTTTTAGTGCAGGAAAGGAGCCACACCGAACACTATAAACATGATTATTCTCGTATTAGCGATTAAATTAATCTTATCTTAGTTAGTGCTGTCGTATTTTATTAACGTTCCTTCTCATACTGTATAATATATGTACTTAAGCAATTAGGAATAGTTGGGCATTATTTATAGTTCAATGCTAGGATTTAAGATACCGCATAATATGCTTTCAATTTTGATACTGGGAATTTCCTAAATTCAGTCATTTAATTTAAGTACCTAGAATATAATCATTTTATATAACCAGCCAACCAATGCGTTGGAGAGTATTAGAAATCAGACCCCTGCGTGCAGTTATATTTTACAACAAGATATACTTAAATACTTTTACACTTTTACTGACCTGCATAAAACTATAACCCTAATAACAAACAGTATCATCTCAAGGCGGCAAAATGACACCGCAGATATTTTCAGTAGATGGCGAATAACGCTGATATGAAAACATATATGTATTCCACACTTTGAAAAGATATTATATAGGCTTACGAAAGTTTGATCTTTAAACTTGGTAGCCCAAATTCCCTGTTTGTTTCCGAATTTAAGAAATGTAACGTGACTTAGTATTATTTATTGGACGTAGGAAGCATGAAATAAAGTTTTGTGAACTGACGTTTTCTCGTAGAAATAACTTTTCTCTACAGAAGTCGTCGAAGCAATTCTTTTAAATTACATTTTTTTTTTGGATTTGTTTCTTGTCTCATGTGTTGTTCAAACTTGAACTATTCGAACCCAAAAACCAAAGCGAAGCCGTATTTAACTGATAATGTGGGAGCTATTTACTACTTTGTATGAGGCCCTGTTACTGTATGTTGTGCCTTGGTTTTGGTAGCAAAAAAAAATAGAAGAAACTATGGGAATTTGGAAATGGCAATGATATACGCACATACATAATTGCACATACGTATGTGGTATGTATAATTGTACGGAAGTGGTACCTTTATATTTTATATACAGATTCATAAGTTCTACCTTGAATGTCCTTTCAGTTTCCGTGACTCGTACTATGTACTCCTGCTGAATCTCAGGAATCATCGAATTTTTCATATTCTGAAACTTTTACATTCGCATAGCGTGTAACCCTAAAATTAGCTCAATTAGCTAAAAGCTAGGCAAGGAGTCAGTTACCTAATAATTCAAACACATGTATATGATTATCATGGAATCTGGAATAATACCCACTGCACTGCACTCTGATGTTAAAGGTATTATGTAGTTTCATAGCATCCGCTATGATCATCCGTTCCGCTGGTCTTCTGATGCTTCTCTGTAACTATTTTTTATTATTTCTACTATGTAGCCCCAAGTAAAAGCTTACCACATTTTCTTTTGGGGCCGTGTTGTTAAACTGCAGGATAAGTATATCCAGAGGGATAAGTGACACAAAATCACGCTGCCCAAGACAGTTGGAATTGGACAATTGAATTAATTTACAGTTACTCTCAGGTGGTATATATTTTATCTTGTGTGTACAATTCATACGAGCATAGAAAAAGGAGGCATGAAATGGTATGTAATGCTTAAATGATTATAGTCGAGTATTTTTCAAAGCTTGCATTTTTTTTCTTTGAATGTTATTATAGTAGGCAATAGGCATGACATTGCTGCACCGTAAACGAATATTATAAAATTACAAGTATGACCAGACCGCAAGCAATAGCAAAAGCATCAAACAGAAAGCTTGAAATTGCAATTTTGGTGAGGTGCTGGTACTGGTGCTATAGATAGTGCATTCTGAATAATGGACATAATATAGGGAATATAGTATAACTAGAAATATTACAAGATTTTGTATATAGAATTTTTTTTCGCAAGTACGTAACAAATTAGTTACTACCTCTTAAACAAAGTTCCCACCATTAACATTATTACTGCGCCTAAAAAGTATCAGGCATCAACCCTCAGAAAATATTAAATATAATATGATAATATGATATGCTATGATTTTTGTAGCAAGAATAGAACATATAGCAAACCACAACAGCACACCTTACATATTTTTTATATTTCTATATAAAGAAATGCATGTGCCTATATGTACTTACAATTAGACGTTATTGTGCAAAACAAATAAAAAAAATGTAATACCTTGTTTGGCTATAGTATACACGACACAACTATATAGTGAAGGCTAATTGAATTATAATATATTATGGTCCTAGAAACATTTAGGAGTTGACACGTTGCGTTGTCCTTTCAGTCAGTCAGTCAGCCAGCCAGCCATTGAGTACATATTATAAGTTGTACTCAACTCTTCCGTCCCGTCCAACACTGTTTACAATTCAGTCACATATCGGACTGTTTATTACCAATTACAATCAGTCAAACGTCAAATAGTTGCTTAACCTGATTTGAATTCAGGCTCTTAAGTATGTACATACAGAGACTCACGACTCCAAACTACAAACAGATGCCTATAGGTTGTCGTTGTCGGAGGTCGGATACTTATTATTCTTCTCTTGTTTTATGCGCATATAGAGATTATGACGTGAGTACAAGTGCAGCTGTTATTGAGAGTTGAGAGGTGACTGATTAATGTCAGTCATACAGTCAGAAGAGGACGTAAATAAATATAGAATATCTTCATCCGGCCCGGGTTTTTCTGTTATAATCCATTGTGTGATAATATCTGTAGCTACTTATGTATTGGGAAATGTAAAAATGAAAAAGTATCTGACTCCTGCTTTTGTATGTACAAACGCCAGAGAGCAATAAGTCAGATGTTGACGAGGAGTGAATTTACAAATAGGAATTACTCCAGTTGCCAGGGCCAGGGCCAGCGTCAGGTTAAAGCGGTTAGAATACCTAGGTAAGTAGATATATGATGTTGTATGTCATCACATAGTTAATCATTAGTTGTAACTTTCACGTTCATTCTCTCAGTTCTGAGTCCTGGTGACTGGTAGTCACATTTCAAACTATCTCATGGAGTTGGATGAGTGACCTAAAAAGTTTACTTTTCTTACGGGGTTCTTTCACGATAATAACCCAGCAGCCTCAACGTCAGAATTCAAGTAGGTGCGCTATCGTATACTGCACAGTGTATATGTGTTTTTCAATTACGGTAATCATCCCATGATAATTGTTTGACGTCTAAGTGTGAATCCAATCTAGAGTTGAGTTGGAGTTTGTTAAACTTTACAGAAAAACGTCTTAAATATAGTTCACAAGTTTGTAGACTGTAGACCATAAATATTTCAAAGTAATAACCTACCGATACTCTCATGCCACACAATTTAAGATAATCACAATGGTTCAAATCGACATTTATCATATTGAGAACTTATCTGACCGATACGGATACTACGTCCGACGGGTGAAGAAACCAATGTAATGAAATCAGAAAAAATGCGCACGTGGAAACTAAATAAGTAAAGACATCCATGGCCGTACTTACGTACTGCTGTCACTGAACTTAATAGCGACTAGTAAATACTGGAGGTACTTGTACTTGTTACCGGTGTCGGTGTCGGTGTCCGTGCCGGTAGACGATATGACGCGCTAGTTCCACATGCCTAGATATTCCCATTTTCTATTTCATCTAAAAACTGAAAATGCCTAGAGAATTTGAGAGGGCCGTTAGCCGTTACCGCACCGCTACCGTTGATCTCTAAATACCTAGGCATGATCAATGTGTCATGATGCACATACAGGAGTAGTCATAATATATGGCACACGCACTTGCTCTATTAAGATCGAGCGCTACCCCACATCTCTGTCTCTCGCTTTGGTACAAGCTAAGTAGTGATTCTTCCTCGACTGAAGCGGTTGCTGCCAGGCCAGGACAGGAAAGTGTAAGGGCTGCACGCGCCGAGGAGACTATACATGTATACAATTTTGAGCCAAATCTGGAGCTCGTGCATGATGTAATCGATTGGCTGCAATCGGACTTTTTTCTTCCTTTTGCAGTTTTCCTCTACCTCCTCTCTCTCTCTCGCACTCACGCACCACGTACTCAGCTATCCAGAGCGGGTAGTAGCCCCCTGGAGCATGGAGCTGGAGTGGATGTCCGTGTCATCGCAGATCCAGATGATTTTCCTCGTTTGTATCTCTCTCCTGTATTTCAGTCTCTCAAGTCGAATTAAATTCAAAGCCACCGCATACTTCCCGACGTTTCCTCCAGTCTCAAGCTCCAGCTCCGGCTCCAGCTCCAGCTCCAGCCCTCTTGTTCATGTGCCGAGAGTTGTCTTATTATATTTGCGAGGTGCGTGTAAGTGCTCTGCCTCTGACGTTGACTCCATTCACAGACTCGTAAAGGAGGACGAGGACACGGGCACGGGTACGGCACGGGGACGGGAGAGTTTGGAAGCTGGAACTATGGAGAGGTTGATGCCTCATGAGGAGACTCGGAGTGGTTGTTTTTGTGGTGGTTGGTGGGTTCGGGGTGGTGGTGGAGGTGGAGGCGGGAACGGGACCACTGAATAAGTCGGTCAAAGTTCCAGTTAGATGCACCAGTGAAAGCTGGGTGAAAGTGGGTCAACGCTCCACGGGGACGTGAGAAGAGTCAGAGCCCTGAAATTGAAAACGAAAATGATCTCAACTTCCTATGTCGTTCTACATTCCATGTAGCTACATACGTGTGAGTCTTCTTTTAGGGTCCCCATCTCCTCTCCCGTGACTCGTGACTCTCTCTCTCTCTTTCGCACCGCCGTGCCTGTGCGTAGACACGATTTCACTCTAACTTTTACTTTGCAGCTTCATAGAGCCCCCCGAAAGTCGAAAGCCGAAAGCCGAAGCGAAAAATAATAATATGATATATATGGATATATGAAAACGCATTTTTATTTCAACCTGGATACTCAAAAAAGATCAATGAACGGGACTTCCCGTTTTGCATTTTCTTTTCTCGCGCTTCCCATGTATGACACATCCTATCCTAGAATCCTACTGTCCTATAATGGACATCCATGCTATTAAGTACATGCAATTAAGCACGAAAAATAATTATTTCTGTATACCTACATCTTTATCTCTGTGCCACTGTGCCCTACCGTACGTACGTCCTGTACCTGGTGTGAATATTTGCATCCCTCTCACACAACAATTATGATTCACACATGTGAATATATGCCTACTTATATAGTGTAGATATTTTAAAAGATGATATTCAAAGCTAGTAGCGCAGAATTCGAATTCAGATTGGAATGATGGCGTCATAAAATATAACGGCTCATGTTTTACTCCCAGCTCCGAGACTCCAAATATTGTTATCATCACCATCCTACAAGTCGTAATCATAAAGAGTGTAACCGTTACCATATCCTCCGAAGCCGAACAAATAAGTCTCAGTTGTTATTCACAGGAGTCCGTTCCCGTTCCACTGAAAGTCAATATGAAGTAATGAAGAATCCCTTCTACCCCGGAGAATCCGGAGTTAAACGCGGCACACAGCCTCTGTTCGTATATTATAGGCTCGATCATCTTCCCACTCCCCAACATTGAAACCTGTACAATTGTAAAGGCTGATGTAGGTGTATCCTACAGAATTCAGAATTCTCCGTAAATCTTTGTAACGATGACAAAAGGAGGACATCGGCATCGGGATCGGGGCCGGCAAGCAACCAGTGGAGAATGACAATAAAACAAAGTATTGATTTTTTTATTCCGGCTTTTATGTATAAAAAAGGGAGGTTATAAAAGTAAGCTACCTATATGTTATCTATAGAATATTATTAGTACCTATACAGTTATGATGAGTGCGTATTATTACTTACACGACAGTGAGTAGCAGTAGCACCAATGTAGCACCAGTACCAGTACCAGCATCTTCGTTACATATATATTAATATATACTGTGAGTGACTCATGTGTCTTGTGTGTGTGTGCCACTTGTTGTTGCTTTTATTATTATTAGCATGGAATTGTGCTGTCATATCTCTCTGCCTCGTTTTTTGCAACGTGATAAGGAAGGATATGAGAGATGGAAGAGTAATTCAGAGCATCTTATGTTTACTGCTTCTTGGTTTCTTTGGGGATATATTTCATGATCCGTTATCGGTTTGGATTCCAATGAGACTTCTACTTCGACATGACGACGGAGGAGAGCGGAGAGAGGAAACTGAAAGTGGAACTCGCAGCACGGATCCACTTCTATCAGTTCAGTGTAAGAGCAGTGTTGAAAGCACAAAGCAATTTTCAGCTTCTGTAATATACCAGCATTAATATGCAGGCTAGTCAAAGATAAAAACAGATATATAGTTAAACATTTGATTTCTTCCTTTAAACAGATAGATGATTTGAAAAAAAATATGAGAAGTGAACCACATCGACATCCATTTCGAGAATCGAGAAAACGGCAAAAACAAAATTGTAAACCGTACCCGAAGAGATGTTTGGCAAAACGGGTCAAGTCTATTTTTTTTAAATGAGATTATTTGCGTAACGTAAGTTACTGTGCTGCACGGTAAAGGCCAAAGTTCAACCAACGCATTCTTTTTTTAAATTGCCAAAATTTCTTCTTGTTTTGGCAAAACGAGATAAGTCCACATAGTAAAACATGCAATTTTGAGCTAACTTTGGTTTTTGAGTGTTTTCGTAGTTTTAGAAGGAAATTCCCGCACATAAATGTTTGTATGCAAAACAAATATTTATAAGTAAAAAAGATTTGGTTACACTAAATACGATTAAAATTTAATCTCCCGGACTTTTTAATCTGTTACTTTTTAAGTTATTGATTTTAAGGCAAAACGAGTCAAGCCCACACAACTTTAAATATTAAATATTTTCTTTAAAAAATCAAAAATCGCTCCAGATTCGTCAGGTACAGTAAGTGTGTGTGAAAAGTGAAAAATTAAACTAAACAACTCATCCAGTCACATTTTATTTGAAAGACCCGACCCGTTTTGCCAAACAACACTTCACATAATGAGTAGATAGAGATTGAAATGGGATGGAAGGCATAGAAACAGACAAAAGTAACTTGAACCAGTAGGGTAGTGGTCTCCATCGGAAAGTCTGAAGTTTCATATGTACGTAGGTATAAGTCTAGCTACAAACAGCGTTCCTAGTAGGCGTCGCGGATATATAGTAGGAGTGGATGTTTTGCTCATCAGCTGTTTCGTGCTACAGTACACTCTGTATGATCAGCTGGGGATAGAGCGTATATACCGGCGATATGACGGTGGAGAGACACGTGCCGGAGTCCCCGTTCGTTCGCCGTTCCATGTTACACTCCTTGAGAGGACTCGAACACACTCCCTGTTGCTAACCTCATTGCATCAACTCGAAACGCCCTCAATTGCAAACTTTTTATCAAAACCAATTAGTTGCCTCATTATGAGCTAATTTAAGAGAGTCATAAAGTACACATTCCTCACCCCACAGATTTATTTTTCTGGATTTCTGCAGTTGACTTGGGACGGTGGAGAAGGGCGTCGGGACGAAGGGAGAAAAGTTCTACACAATACAACATTTTCACTTGCAAGGCCGCGGCCGATCGTACTCTTCTGGAATTAAGGTATGCCTCCCTTTTCTATTCATTTCTATATTACACACTCCACGCACATACGTACACACACATTTTATCCAGAAAAGACTCTCTCCCGAGTTGAGCTTTGCCATTGTACAGATCTCAGTACAGTACAGTACAGTACAGTACAGTGTGTGGAAAAATAGTCTTCTCGGATTTCTTTTTTTTTCTATATATCTGTGTAGATTGTATTCTATAGTTAATCGTATCCATCTATTTCACATCCCACCAGTTTCATTTTCATTTGGTCACTTGACAACAACTTGTACTTACACGCTGTCCTGGTTGCTGTACGAACAGACAGACAAGCCACATGCGGTGTACAAAGCTATTTTCCAGATTTTAGGATTTTTATTTCCACGAGCCCTCGTGCCTTTCGATTTCGCTTTTCATTTTCCTTGTACAGATAAACTCTTGTATTTCTGAATCTCATCTCATCTCCAATGCTAGGGAGACGCTCTAGACTAGACTGCTGGGCTACTACACTCACACTCCCTCTCTGCCAGCACACAAATTTTATTACACTAACTCGATTTAAAACTCTTTCGCCAATCTAATCTTCAGCCATTTTATTAGCTTCGAACTCTGGAACTCTCGATCCTGACTATCTCTCCCTGTTCGTTTCTTTCCATTTCTGCTATGTGTCCGTTTTTCCAACTACCAAAAAAAACCTGTAAAATAGAACTAAAATTGAGGGAATATTCAACTTCCATTTATTGAGCTCAAACATGAGATCATTTCAATTTCTTGTAGTTTCAAATTATTTCCATTACCTTTGTATAATAAAGTATGTGGATGCCGGGCCCGGGCCTCGCCGGGCCGGGCCTGGGCATGGGTTAAGTCTTAAGCCACCGTAATGATAAATGAAAGTTACCTACTTGATCCATACTCGAGATTAAAAAGTGTGGTATAGTCGTAGTGTTAATTATACATAATATATAAATATGTATATTTGTTTTAAGTGACCTTGGCCGGGACTAGATAGTTATTTATGGGAGGGCTATATGGTTTGGGATGTATAATAATATGATATATGATATGTGTTGGAGTTCATGTGCACCATACAAAAGTAAGACGAGCCTAAAGTCAAATTATAGACGATTATAATAATTATGATTATGCTACGAGAAGACAAACAATAAGAGACTATATACTCAAGAACCAGTAGTTTCAGTTTCTGTTTGTAAGGGAGTGGAGACATGATTTTATGTTGCTTAATAATAAAAATAACAATAATGATGAGTGTACAGTATATATATGCACCTTGTGTCAAAATACCGTGTACATAGGCCATGCATAATATAGGGAGTAATTATAAATTATGAACCACAAGGATGAGCGGTCTGATTGTGAAATTTAAAATTAACATTCAGATCATGATGGGAGACTAATAAGGTTAATAATTAGCTAATCAGTTTCGGTAATGAGATGTAAATCAGTTTGGGAGTTTGTAATAAAGTATACGAGTATTATATCCAAGTAGTAAAACAAGTGTTGCCTTCAGTATGTACGTCTATGGTATATTTTTACATCTCTCTCATGATGAAGGTTAGTTTTGGTTAGGGCGTAAGGGTGCAGGAAAGAAGGGAAGTAAACAAGGTCAATTGCCCCTACACGAAATATACACACTCACACTCCGTTCTTCGTACCAGCACCAGCAACAAGAGATCTCTTCCAAGACCAGAACTAGAACCAGAACCAAACCAGAGAAGGAGAAGAAGAAGAAGAAAAAAAGACCAACTGTATATTATAAGTAGCATTACATGATCTCTTCCCTTCTTCTCTCTCTCTTCATCTTCTTCCCATTTTTTTTAATACACTCTCCGCTCGATCTCTTCTCTTCACTTTTCCCAATTGGTCTTGAGAGTTGAGAGTCGTTTCGTTTCATGCGTGTAGTACTTTTCGTGTACTGGTAATATGTACTACCTTCGTACTTACCTATGCCTATCTGTATAAGTTCTGATATACTCTCGCACTTATTACAATCCATTTCCATTCCCATCTGCTCTTGTATAATAGAGCTGAGGCACTGACTAACTAACTGACTGAACGCTGAGCGGCTGAACTGTATTTACAAACTGACATAACCGTCTCTTTATCTCTCTCTCTCTGTCTTTACTGTGTCGCAATAACTTGTGGTATATGGCATGGGACTCTCGTCGATTACTTCACCTACAGCAATCAATGCATTATTTTTATCTCTGTAAAAGTGTAAACAGGACAGATATTCGGATTTTGTACTTGTCTTATTTTTTGTTTTTAATATAAATATAAATATGATATAATTAAATATTGATTGTAAATTATGTTAAGATATGAGTCTTTGTACGGTAGCAATTTTCAATTTAATTTAAGATATTTTCTTTCCTTGACTGATTAAATGGGAACAATAATTTATGCTCTGCGTTCAATGTTCCACACAGAAGTGACTCGTACACTCATATCTGTGTGTAATGTTATTTTTTTAAGTATGTATTTAGTATGTGTTGAGTGCATTATATATTTGTAATTTCGTTATAAACTTACTAAAACAAGATAATACAAGAAAAACGACAGAGTCATTACGATGTTACGAGATAAGTCCAGTCCTATGCTGGTTTCCTTGTCACTCCTTTTATCTCTCCTGCTACACTACTAGTTTAATCCTAATGCAATGCAATTTAAGTATGTGTGTGTGTATTTGTGTATCAGTATATAGAGGAGCTTTTAACTTTTAGTACGTACTGAAATGACCACTTTTGAGCTACTATCTTTATGAACTTATGAGTCGTATTAATTACTACTGCATATGGTTTCCTTCAAACACTATATGTGTTCTCAATGTTGAAGCCGGTCTCTGTAGCGGATGATGGTGGAAGCCGAATAGACGAGTAGTCCAAGGCGATGTCGATGTCGATACGGAACAGAATTTAAATTGAGTGAGTAATAAGCTTTGTAATGTAAGTACCACACTCTTTGCTGGCTTTTTTGTTTGCTCACTCATTTTATTTGTTCAAGTTTTCATTCTATACAAAATCTCACTCACTCAGACTCGATTCTGACACAAAGCTTCAATTGTTTTTAATTTGGAAAATTTTCGAAATCAAATCAGTAAATTGTATACAGCACTCGGTGAACTCTATGAGGATATTTAGTTTTGATGATGATGTATGCTCACCTACCCCCATATGTAGGACACACACACACACACATAATACGTTTCTCTCTACAAAATAGCATTCGTATTTGAGAAGGATAAAAACGTATAGAATGTCAAATATAAAGTAGGAGTGCCCACCCGCTGCGAGTTGACTGCAAGAAGAACACAAATGAAATATACTTACCTATATAGAATTTATAGAGCTCATCAGCAGACTGACTGAGAGTATATAAGTAGAGGGAAATTGACGAGAAAAAATACGTTGTTGGTTAGTTAGATGAGCAAACAAATGAGGAGTTAAACAATGATTATAATTAGCCATTTGTTTGCATTTTTCTGACTCTGGGCATGCATTTAATGTGTGATGATGTTGAGGATGATGATTTCACATGTATGATGTGGCGTATTAATCAGGGCTCTATAATATGCAAATGTGAATGCTCGGAACAACGGTCGACACTACATTCGAATTACCTAGATATAAATTACGAATCAGAATAATATTATTTGCAGTAGGTGTAGATTTGAATTGATATTTGGTTTTGGATTTGGATTTGGGAGCGGGCAGCCTCACGTAGCATCGTCGTCGTCGTCCTTCTTGGTTGTGGGTGTTGTTACGATGTTGATGTTGATGGAACGGAGAGTGATGTGAGGAAGAGAACATTTCAGTGTTATTGCTTAGTGTCCAAAAGGTTCATTTGAGGGCATTGAGGAAGAGAAATATATGAGGAAATTTGAGACTGGATTACGCTGAGTAGCAGAGGACATTTGATCCTATAACTCACATAAATACAAACACATCTGTAAATGGCAAATCCAGCAAAATTTTAATGCCCAAGTATTTCTCCACCGCGAGAGCACGTACATAACACCCTCACATTTGAATATGTATAAGGATGAATAATTGAATGTCGGCGTTCTGGTAGGTATATAGGTGTAGGTATGTTCTAAATTGTTTTGTTCATAAATTGAAAAAGTGTGTGTGTGTATGTGCTTGAAATATTGCTACTGAAGAAAGTAAAATTGACAATCTCCAATAATTCTCACTAATGGCAAAATTCCTGTTCTTATGTATCACATTAAAAGCAAAATTACCAATCTCTATTTTTTGTTTAATTTAGTAAAATTGTGTAAAATATGTTTCGGCACAATAAGCTCTATTGTCCTCAAAAACTAAATTATGTACTATTCAATTCAAAAAATGGAAATGAGCAATTTTGCCATTAGTGAGAACTGGAAAAGAGCAATTTTGCTTCTTCAGTCGCGAGATACATGAAAAGGGAAATGTAAGCCGGGTAAAGGAGAGCTTAACACCAAAAGCCAAAAGTCCAACTCCAAAACTCCAAGTAGTGTGTGGCAATACAAATATCACAGTGTTGTTATGAGATTACCTAGGTACTAAAGAAGTAGTCGAGGGTGGGTTACGTAAAAACGACGAGTATGTTATTATATGTAGAGTAGTGTGAGACGTGTGAATGGACTGGAATAATTAAAGTGTACATAATACATGTGTACTACTGATGACTCTGGGACTGGGACTGCCAGGAAGGAAGGAAGGGAAGGGATGCGTTAACGAGCAGGAGGATAATAAATATACACAAATATATAATAATAATATATGATAATGTGAGCCAGAGTAGAGGTGATCTTGCGTTGCGTTGCATCCAATGATGTTATGGTCTGTTTTTTTTTGTTGAGAGAGAGAGAGAGAGAGAGAGGGAAGAAGATCCGTAGCTCCGGTATCGCATCACATTAAAACAGCTAGCATATAGCAGCAGCATCACTTGAGAGTGAGGAACAGTCAGGACCAGGAGAGCGGCATGCCGATGCGATGCCGATGCCGATGCCGATGATCGGCATTTCGGCATCATGCTTACAAGTTAGTTTTTAGTGTAAGGTAAAAAAGCTGGGGTAGGAAAAAGAAACGTGAAAAATATAATATGTACAGTTTGGATTTGGGAAGATCAGATTGCATGAGGATGGGTGAGATGGATTTGGATGATGGAGGGGGTGGGGTATAAAAAGCAAGGGGGAGGGTTTGTGTATGTATGTACGTAATTGAGGTCATCGTCGTATGACGTCACACAGTCATCAGCTGTTTCTCCCCTCCTAGTTGGCTCTTGGGCCAGTGTCACCTCAGCAGAGTTGCCGCTCCGGCCGCGGCCGTCAGCCATTTTACTGAGGGGGCTGGGACGGAGGATGGGGCAGAGGCCGGCAGCTTGGCAGCACTGAGGTGCTCCCTTACCCCACTACTCGCTTATTTTGACATGATGCAGAGAGGACGAGGAAACCCAACCCAGCTGGTTTTGATGGTGAAGTTTCAGCCCGGCTCCTTCCTACATCGGCAGTCAGTACATTTCAAACTGAGCTTTCTTAGCCATCATCTCGCAACGAGCCTCTATAATATTCACAACAACATTCTTCACTCTCAACTTCTCTCCCGTACAAATACCAATCATCTACATACATACACGTACGAAATACGCAGTTTCTCTTCCTCTCATCCCCAACGAAAAAGAACAAGAATACACTATACACACAAATTTTAAAAAACTATTTTTAACAACTACAAAGTAAATATGAAACGACGAGCCATAGTTAAAAAATTACATTGTAGGCAATCAAAAAGTCCACCGGAGGAGTGACTGAGTGAAAATAACATAATATAGGAAACACACAATAATAATATAAACTTTAACCTCATGACTGACCTCACCCTCTCCACTTCGAGGAATAATCAGAAAACTTAGTCAAGTGTTGTTTTCATTTTTTTTATTGGGTATGTGCAATGAGTTCAAATACATATATATATATATAAATACGCATGTCAATTATATAATGTTTTAGTTTCTATTTTAGTATTTTATTTTATTTTTTTGGCTGTGGTTGTGATCAGTGATATACAGTAGTAGGAGTTTAGTAGGAATTTCTGAGTTGTATAAGACTGTTTAGTTTTGTGTGTGGTGCGGTTTTATAAAAATCTTTGGTAAATTAATGTTGTTGTTGTTGTCTTGTTACAGCGACTGCCATCATAAGCGGTGGCATAGTTGATATAGTTGTATAATCTAAAAGAGGATATTCCTAGAGATAGAATTGAACAGTGTTACTATATACTAGTTGCTACAGATAGTGTGATATAGAGAAATTTTGAGAAATGGTGTCTTTAATAGTTTGAAAGTAAATAATTGATTTTGGTTTTTCTTGTGACTTTTCGTGTGTTTTTGTAGGTTGCCTTCTGGTGATGGGATAAGATGTTCTTGTCCTTGTTGCAAGGAACAATCATCCAAGTGTTCATTGTCAATATAAACTGGTCAAAAGTCTCAGTAGAATAAAATTCAGCAATAATACATACATATATATATATACAGTATATATTTTAACAAGCCGTCATTGAGGAGGAGGTGGAGGATCAAGAGGAGTATTTGGATTTTACAAGTATAAGAAAGCTCAAGAAACAAGAAAAGGACAAAAGAGAGTCCCACAAAACGGAACGTTAATACTACACTCAAATTTATAATAGGGACGTGATAATGTCCGCCGGGAAGAGATTAGCCAAGCGGTCTATTGTTGGGACACGAGTTAGTGCTCCCTGTAAAGAGAATGGGTTGTACCACCCGGGTGTCATCATTGGTTCCAAGAACCCGGACGAACTCAATTTTCACAATTGTCATACGGGTATCACATCGAATAGTCGGTACGTGGTCCGATTTGAGTCTGGAGATACCCGAGAATTTGCGGAGAGTGAGCTCATCGGTCCAGGATTTGGAAGTGTCAACAGTTTAAAACTTCGATCCGGTCAGAAGACATTCGTCACTCATAATGGACGGGAAGTGTCCGGAACTGTCGTCTATCATCGTCCACAAATTGATGAAGTCCTCATCAATATCATGCCCCAGAGTCCCGGTTCCAATGAGGTGAGTCCATCATTACCTACTTCAGTTTTTTTTTTATTCCATTAATAAAAATTTTATCCAATAATATTCATCTACCTACCTACGTACATTCTGAGTATCTACGAAAATATCGAGGGAATCATGACAAATGAGTTAGTCCGTCTCCGTAATGGGCAGCCGGGCCCGGTTTCTCCTAAAACAAAGAAACCGGCTTTGTCCTTGTATTAGTATGTCATACTGTGTACTAGATAGCTGTCTTGAACTGTATTATGGTTGAAAATAACTCGAGTGGAAACGGTTCCCTCATTGATTTCCATTATACCGAAATAAAAGGAATTTTCGGCGGAAAAAGTCATAATTAGTTGATGATTCCTGGGTAAGGGCAGTCCAAGTGGTTAGAGGACAGAGATAATGCCTGGTAACTATAATAAGTAGCTAGGAGAGTGTACGGGAGAGGAGTATGCATGAGCGTGAGATCAAGTGAGAATGTGAGGAATCCCGTGTTTAATTCTGTCACTATGGACTTTGGGAAGACTGTGTGTTGTTCTACTTTGGTGCGCAATTTCGGGATGGGAGCCAGGGCGCATGTACAAATAAAGCGAGACTGGTTCATATGGATGGAGGATGACATGAAGGACTAAAACTGGTTGGTTCGTTCCTGGACAGAAAAACATCAGGTAGCAACAACATTGCTCGGAGCAATAATCTAATCCTCACATATGTGTGAGAGAGAGAGAGAACCTCCAAAAACTGAGTCAGGCGCTGGTCTGGTACACTCTCCAACAACTGACTATCAGTCCGTTGAAAAACTATCTTCTACATTCTACAGTCACTCCTCCGTCCATGCATCACAATGTGTAGGAACACCAAAGAACAACTTTATGGCTTCACTACAACAGTATACATACATGTTCCGTTTTGGTTTGCTCTTGGATTTTGGAAATACACACACAAGAGAGAACTTGCCCGTTTTTTCCCCTCGGAATAAAGCCGCTTGCTTGTGCTGGTGTGGTGCTGGTTGGATCCCCACGCCTGGATGTTATATTATTGTGAAAGCATGCCTTCCCGGCCCAGTATATGTACCTATATACCTTTTACCCACCCAACCGGCGTTTACGTATGCATGCCATTACGTAGACAGGACACGTACGTAGAGAGTTGTAGAGATGTGCTTCCCTGGTATGTATTTTGTATGTAGTACGTGTAAAGAAAGTACCTACCTACCTAGGTACCTACCTACCTATCTAGGTACGTTCAAGTTGAAACTGTAAGGATGTTGTTTAGACTCTCAGCTGTGAGCGCCGAAATAATGCCGGCAATGCAATGCACTGGGAATTCATGGAGCAGAACAATGCCCTCCGTACCTACCTACTGATATTCAGTCCTCACGTATGTACCTACCTCCCTCGCCCTCGTCCATGTATTTTAGCCCTGAAACTCGTCCACATTTCCTCACTCAAACTCCTTTAACTCTGACTCTGAACTAAAGACGAGTAAAACTTTGACAGAATGTTAAAACAAGGAGGCTAAAACTCTCTCCATTAATTCCGTAGTCTTCCCATTGTTTTGACACATTATTTCAAACTCGAAGCCGAAGCCGAAGACGAAGTGGAAGCACACCAAGTGTACAGCACAGAGAGAACACCGGCTGGCGCCATTCCATTTTCTCTCTCTCTCTCTTGTACTAATTTAACTGCAGAGACAGCAACATCATGCTCATCGTGTCACATATCAGGATCATAATATAGGAGTGTTCAACACAACCAAGAACAACATCGTTAGTCGCTATATATATATATTATACTATCCTATATTGTAGTTCTCTATAGTTTTCTAGCATTTAAAAAAAAATTCCCTGCTAATAAAGTTTATTACCCGGAATTTCAACTCGTACTCTACTGTTTTCCTTTCTGCTCTCACTTTGACTACTAGGACTTGGGCGAACGACTTTGTTTGTGTTTGTACGTGATCATATATGAGTAAAGTGTTGATTATTATTACGGTTAGAGAATTAAGTGTCTCTCTTCTATTATTTTTGCAACTCTAGACCTACTTCGTTTTAGATATGTGTCTATATGGTTGGAGTGAGTGAGTGTGGAGTGAGTATACATATTGCAAGTTGTTCTTTCTTCAGATTGTGGGGGAGGGATGGAATTGTAACGTTATCGCGGCGGTTTTCCATTTTCCATAAGGCTTGAAGCCAGAGCAAAGGTGTTGTACCTCCTGACCCCGCACACAGTTCACAGTATAGTTTTGATTTGATTTCATTGTTCATGGTGTATGGTTTCATGGTTTGGCTCTGCTTGGATGGATAGCCTGCCTGCCTGGAGGGAGCAGCTAAAATTAGTCTCACTATAATAGAGACAGCAAAAGAAATATACTTTATTTAATTTAAAGGGAATTCTAATGAGGATCATACACGTCCCCGAGTTTATCTTTATTTAGTATGCACTTTTGTCACATTAAACCCATGGAATCTTGCTTAGAGAATAAACACAAGATACAATAAGAACGACTTCTTATCGTTAGTTTGATTTTGATGTGATGTGCATTAGTGAGTGAGTCAGTAGTGAGTTGGATTGGGATTGGATATGTCATTGAGTATGTGAAACTTTTAACTTTTACAACAGTAAATAATGGTAAAAGAAAAGTGCATATTATAGTATGTAGATATATTTCAAGATATTTCGTCTAGCCTATTTAAATATGCAGTTTAGTATATTAGTATAGTTGTTTGGTCGGTCGGTCTCGGTCTTGACATCGGTATCGGTCTCGGTCTCTGTGTTGGTTGACAAATCCTCTCTATATAGCAGTATGTACAATTGTAATTTTTAAAATACCTTTCATGAGTAACTTTTAATAGGATTGTCCTTGTTTCACTACTGTTTTTATTGACATCAATTGAGTGTGTGTTTGTGTTGCTTCGTAGGGAACGACTTTGCAAAATACATGAGTGTTATATATATTATGTACCTACCTACTTACACTTGCAGATAATTACATGTCGTCTACAATCAACATTCAGGGCATAACTTATGCAGTAAATATTGGTTTGGTTGTTGGTTTATAGTTTTTTTTATAGCCGAGATAGTCAAGACAAGATTTGATTTGGTTTGGTTTGGACCGATTCTCTCTATTGACTCTGACTCTGCCATTGGATGTCATAGGACAGACATTTAAGTTTAGTATGTAGTTAAAAATATATATTGTTACTTTGTATGCGTAGTTTTCAGTGGATGGCTTTTGAAGGAAAGGAAAAATGTGGAAAGGAAGGGAAGGGAGTTTATTTGAAAATGATACATGCAAATATATTGATGACGACGACAGTGGACAGTTATGAGTTGTCTGGTTCTGGTTCTGGTTGAAGTTGGCAGTGTGGAAGAGACGTTATGGGAAGGAAGGCAGTTTGCAGTTTTTGAGGATTTGATCACTCATCATGAGGATAGGATAGGTGTGTATTAGAAGAATAGGAAGATGCGAATAGATTAACAGGTTTTATGTGACTATAGAATACAAGAAAATGAAATATTTATTATTCCTGGCGCTTCTTCGCACTGTGGAAAAGAGCTTCTTGTTCTTGTGACAAGTAAAGTGAGCAACGTACCTACCTGCTTGCCAGCAAATAAGTCGACATGTAATAATAATAATATGAAAGTAGGTAGCTTCATATATATAGTTTAACTTCAGTAATCTTATCGCTATCACTCGGACTATGACGACGGCGACGACGACGACGACTCTATGAGAATTGAGTGAAGTACTCAAGTGAATAAGGTGTAAAGTAAAATACTGTAAAATAAATAAAACTTTTGGAAAGTGTGCGTGGAGAGGAATGAAGTTGAGGGGATAGGACCTATGGTAAGGAGTTGGAGGTATACATATTCTAGTAGGTACATAGTTGTTGGAGTTGTTGATACGAGCTGTAAGTGCGTAGTAGTTTAGTTGTGTAAGTCCTGATTGTATTTAGTCGAACTATGATTATATTAAATGGGTTTGTGACTCTTGGAGGGAGATAGTTGAGAGTGGTGGTGGTGGAATGGCATGGCTACAATCTTAATCTGTAAATGCATATATAAAGTTGTTGTTGTTCTGTTTTGACTCAGAGTGTAGGTAGGTAGGGACGTACATCTCTCTTGATTTGCATTACTAGTAGTAGAAACATTGCTAAAATACTGTCGAGATCTCGGTCTGTGCAGTCTGCAGTTATGCTATGGTGAATGGTAGTGCAGTTCTGCTGCTGTTTTATCTCCTCGTAGTAAAAGGGTAAAGACTTGTGTTGGAGGAGTATAGCAGTATGTAGGTAATGTTAATGTCTCTCATATGTTATCTCTCGTCCGTGTGTGAGCATGACTGCGAATTTAAAAGTTGCAAAAAGAGCTGTCTCACTTGAGTCCACGCCGATGGCCATAAAATGTTCAGCAGGGCAAAACCCAATGGTAAAATTATTATGTGCCGTGTGGTTTCCACTTGGTGAAATTTCCATCTTTTCTTCTTCTTCGTCTTCTTCTTCACACACAACTTGGCTTCCTTCGTTCTTGTTACAGGGTATAGCCGGCTCTGTGTATCTCTTCTTGTTCTTCTAAAATAACGGGACATTCTTGCTTTTAGCAAAAGTAAACTACGCAGGCAAGGCAGGACGACGACAGATAGGCCATGAAACATTCACCGACATTTCACAATCCACAATAATATTTTTGCACACACTGCCTACGCTCCATACGACGAGGCTAGGAGTAGTGTACAGTATGGTAGCGGAGTGGGCTATACTACAAAATACATACACAATTACGTATGATATTGTGAGCCATGTGTACGCATTACAATTGCACATATAGTTTGTAGCAGACGCTCAGAAACTATCTATGGTTGCTGAGTACAGACAGATATTATGATTGCGTTTTAAATTCTTAATATCAAAAGTACAGTTTACACCTGGCTACGGAACACGAATTTATTCCATCTCTCTCTCCTACCTTGTAGTTAGTCAAATAAGCAAATTATCATTCCGTATACGCACCGGTTCTCTCTAATTGTTAGACGTGAACAAACTTTATACATTTACTTGATTTTAATTTCTTTTCTATATTATTATTGTTATTATTACAGGCATATATCTATGATCATTATTTATGGTGGACCGGCGGCTCCGGATGGGGTGGTGGTTGGTGGAGGTGGTGGTGGTAGTTGGCTGGTTGGTCATCTGATTAGCTTACTTATCTCCCCAATAATTCAATAATCATATATATTATTTGATTGTTGTTAGAGTCTAGTCTGAGTACACGCACACAGCTGCACTGCGATGTGACTGACTGTAAATGTATATAGTATAATATGGTAAGCCCAGAGCAAGAATCAGGAACGGCATCTTCTCTTTTTATTCGTCTTCATCCTCCGGCCATATTTAATGGTCATGTGGACAAGTGGGTAGCCCCCATCAAAGGTTTTATCACGACACTCCCCAATCAACCACAATCCCTCTTTCCTTATATCAAATTCTCTATATTATGTACATGAGACCAAGGTTTTGATCCTGCTTTTTTTTTCACGGACTATGTATATATACATACACTCAATACTCATGGAGCTACGCTATGTACCTACCTTGTACTAAATGCTACAATAAATAGAGAGAAGTTTTTGAATGGTGAAGGTTTTAACTTGGGGCGCACACGGGCACACACAGTAGTAGTTGGTGGTAATGTTAAGGCATTATTATATTATTGATTTTAAAGGGTATATAATAACCATAACCTTCAGTGTCTATATATGTATGGATATGCTCAGTTTAAATTTAAAATTGTTTACACAATGACTTGACAATAATAATATAATATGAACAGACAGTCAAAAAATTTTTAATTTTGTTTTGTCTCATTGAATTATACTGTTGGAAAACGTCATCATGTTTTAGTGCGAATTCATTACAGAATTATGGGGAATGACAACAAAAGAGAGTCATTATTATTATCGTTGGAAATGCCTTGAACTTGCACTAAATATAATTTTATGACTGCCTCATTCAGATATATTATCCAAGTTACACGGCAGGACTCCGACACACGTCCACATTTACTTTTCACACAGTAATCATAATCTTGTCTAATAATATGTGTGCAGCAGTATCCTCTCCTTGTTGTTGTCTTCTTGTAGTAGTTAATTATTATTACGAGTGTTTTGTGTTTTACAAGACAAGGAGGTACTTACTCTTTCTGTCGTACATTGAAGAAACTTGTAATAGTAGTAATAATAATCATATGTCTGTACTTACTGACGATGGCGATTAGTATGCATCGGGTCGTTTGAGTTGTGTCTATATAATATGCATTAATATAGTTACTACACATGAATACCGGTAGTGGTGTGGTGCGGGAGCGACTACTGCGCATTTTCTTGAGTTTCAAAATATTATTATGCTATTGTTGAAGGAAGACTCTGTCTGCCTCACTTTAATAATGTCGCTTATGATAATGATTAATGTATTCGTACAGACTCCTGTCCCTAACTTGGGTGTAATGTTCAAATAATGATAGGGTGGACGTGTTAACGTGTTTTTACAGTAGAAAAAAAACGTCCATGTAAGACCGGTTTAAAAGGGTTATTGGATGAATTAGTCATTGTTAAATTACTCTATATTATTTTAATAAAAAAAGTATTGCTAGATAGTTGATGATGAATTTTTGTGAGTATTCTTTACGACTCTCTGTTCGGATATAGGTAGGTAGGTGTATATGCATAATCATCAGACCAGGAAGTTTGATTGTGTGAAACAAAAGGGAAGAATAAAATAGAAAAGCATGAGGTGATCATATAGTATGATTAGGAAGGACTAATATATATTGAGGATTGAGATAAGCAAAGCAGAACGGAGTGTGTGGAGAAGCGAGTTTGTCCTGACGGATTTTTTCTTGTTTTCCGTTTAGATTCCGTTTGATGTGACGAAGAAACTGGATGAGGTCCGCCTGCTAGAGTCCCGGAAATCCGCTCGCCTCCAGGAACAGGACTTTGACTTTGCTCGACTTGCCGATGTAGCAGACCGGAAACGTAGCCAGCAAACTGCCTCCATTGATGTTCCCAGGAATACCAACATGTAAGTCATCATCATATTTATTGAGTTTTTGCTTTTCTAAAATATTTCAGTGGTCTCTCAGTCAGAACCGAATTTAACTCCCTCTTCTTCCCACTTGCTCTGCATCTCTTTCGAAATTCGAACTTTATTGTCTCTGGATTTGGTCTTGGTGTAATTAGTATATCTGTAGCATCAGATACACACACGTCTCCTTCAATAATTTGAAAAGAGTTGAAGGGCTCCCCCATTTGTCTAATGCATCCCCGTTCAGCTGACACTAATGTGCGGATATGTGGAGGTTAACCTGTGTGAGAGTTTGAATTAGTTGATGGCTCAAAGTAATAATTTAATATTATTATTTGTCTTGTGCAAAATTTGAGGTGGCATTATTACTCCTGACAGTCAGTTTTGACAGGGGTAGTCGATCATATTTTAATTGAGAAGATAGTGTGAAATTTTTGGTTGAATGCCGAGCTTCATCTATGTACTGTTAGTTGAGCAGTTAGTTTTGAAATGTGTGGTGTTTTCTTTTGAATAGTATTATAGTATAGTATAGTGCGTTTAGATAAATCGTCTTTTGTGGGATTTTTGGGCTATCGGCCTTCAGCTCAAACAGACCACAGCAGTAAGCAGCTGAAAGCGGCTTGTTACCGTATAAATCCCCGTGCGCTGCATTCTCAAGCTCTACATTTCTTCATGTTGATAATGATGTATTTTCTCTGTATGTTGGTGGTACATATATTATAATATTATTATTAAGGCTGGGCTAGCCGAATCTATCCAATTTTCCCTCCATCATTTCTCCCCCGTCATTTATTTTCTCTCCGAGCCATTTCTCCTTCGTCCCGTTTCTTCCCCTATCCACTTCTCCTCTGTACTGTTTCTACTCAGCCCCACTTCGTCCTTCTGTCCCGTTCCTTCTCAATTTATTTCTCGTCTAAAATCCTTTCGTTTCAGTTTCGAATTATATTTTTAATTCAACTAACTTATGAAAAATATGTGAGTCTCTCATTTTGCGTATCGTGTTCTGCATAATATATTCAGTTTAACCAAAATCCCATGAGTATCTATCTGCCTTCTTATTTTTTTTTATTCAATCCAACTTAAATTAATTAATGTGCATAACAATTTTAACTGACAAGATGATACTGTTCATGCCCTTAATTAGTTGAGTCAAAAATGCGTAATTCGAAACTAAAACGGAGGGAACTTGAGAGGAGAAATAAATTATTGAGAAGAAGTGGGACGAGGAGAAACAGTACAGCTGAGAAGTAGGTAGGAGAAGAATAGGACGGGGGAGAATTGCTGGAGGAGAAGGCGAAGCGGGACGGATGCCGGCACCGGCTAGCCCAAGTGCGATTTGGCGTTGGAGTTGGAAGTGACTGACTAGTGAGTTGCTCGTCTTGGGATGTGCGTGTGTAAAGTAGTGAAATAACATTATTATTATATCTGTAAAAGACTTGTATGATTGTGCTGATATATGTGTCTGCCTCAAGTAGGTTGTTGGTTGTTGTCAGTTTTAACAGAAGACAGAAACTTGTCCATCAACTTCTTCTTCTGATTGAGGTTCACTTTTGATCATCTTCCTTTTTTGCCTCACCATTAGCACTGAATGGATTCCACGTACACAGACAATATTATTATAGACAGGGTAAGTTATGTGGACGAGACTAGGAGATAGTTTCTTCAAGTCTATACCCTGTCTGTTTGTGTGTGTGTGTGTATGTGTGAAGTGAGTATGTGTGTGTGTGAACTTTTAGTAGGTACTAACGTGTGCTAGCGTGTACTAGGTAGTGTTGTATTTAAAAGTAGTCTGAGAGTAAGTACACATTGGCTTTGGCTTTGGTTTTGTGTGTGAGGAGTATTATTGAACTGAGAGCGAGTGCGATGGCCTAGTAATTATTATCTCGTCTTGAACTCAACTATATATTATGATGAGCGAGAGTCTGTCAGCCGGCAAAATTCACTCCATTTTTATTCCTTCAATGGATTAAATTGTGTTTTCAATTGCCACAGCTCTATGTATAATACTCTATCCTTTTATTTCTATTCTTGCCATAATTACTATATATAAGCTATGGGTAATTTTTATGGCTTTCCTTAAAATACAGCAGCAGTGCAATGCTTTGCAGTGCAGTGGATAGAGCAGATCTATCGAGACTATGTATAGTAGCTCCACGGACAAAATCATGATCCGAGTATCAATCATTCTAAATACAATTCAAGCGTTATCAGTAATGGATACTTTAACACTATATAGAGTAATACAAAAATCGTGGCTCATGAATATATTAGGCAATGTTCCATCTCGTCGTTCCACGTATTATCTAATTATATAAAGAGCTTTTTAGCTTTTCCTCACTTTATTATCATTTGTCAGTATATGGAGTGTAGGGATACTGTGTTGGAATAATGTTGACGTTAATTTATGAAACATGAAAATGCATTGGGTAACTAATTATCTGGATTTGGGGTGACGTTGATAATAGAATAATATCGAATAGAAGTAATAAGAGAGAGAGAGATGGAAAATGGCAGGCACTGCGTACTATAACCTGAATCCATGAGAAATGAATGCTATTGATATTAAAGTAGATCATCTTTCTCTTTTGTTTTCTGATGAAAAATCCCCCGTCTTGTCAAGAAGACCTGCTGTATGTATATTATTTATACATAGTAATTTTTACTAGATTTGTTTTTGTGCCCTTGGTTCGTTCTTTTTGGTTCGGTCTGTTGTGCGTTACTGTACTGTAGTACGGACTGATGCGGATGGCGGATGACTCTGCTCTTGTGTTGTTGCCTGATTCTGTTACTTGAGTTCCAAATACTCAACTTGCGAACAGTGAAACCATCAAACCATATGCGTGTACAATGTACCGTCATGTAATTACATACGTCTAGGTGGCGGAAAGGATCTTCCGTGTGGATCAACTTTGCTTTTGCCTCAAAAAAATGCCGTGCGGCTTTTTCTACATATATGTATATAAATTCAAAAAGCTAACACACATTTAACATGAAAACCTGAGAGCTTCTGCCTGTGTATCTGTATGCATTCACTGTAGTATATGGCTTCGGTTCAGATTCCTGTAAAAAAATACGGTGTCAATAATATAATTACGTGGTAGGAACGAGTTGGAACAAGTGCTCAGCCGGTCTCTGCGTATTAGTGTTATTAGTTTTAGTTAGTTTGTGTTGTTGCTTTTTTTTGGGAGTGAAATATTTTTGGTTTGACGCAGTCCATGTTCATTTGCCTAGCGAAAAATACAAGGAGGTGTGGACAAATATGTAAAAGTTGTTTACAATTTAAATCTCTCGACTGCGTTCATTTCAAGGACATATTATATGGTACATAGTATTTATTTAAAGATAGTGCGTAATCATATGGGACTCTCGCTCTATTATCTCTGCTTTGGAGTGACGTCAGTCCTTCGAAGTACTTGAATAGCTCTCTAAAATTCAGAGCAATAAACATGGTGATGATGATGATGATGATGATGTGTGGCTGTTCATTGTCTTGTTTGTTGCCTTCATAATATTACAAAAAAAACCACGCGGTACTATGTAGGAGCTGGCTCCGCAACTAAAATGTCATTAGTCATAGATTATTTACTATCTTCTTGTGGGGATTTATTATCTCGAATCTAAAACTGATTGTAAGGAGCAGCGCTCCAAGTGACGTTGATGATGATACGATTAAGGTTTTTTGATTCTTATAGTATATATAGTATAGAGTTAGTTTTTTTATTGAGAGCCGTTTGCCGTTTCTCAATCCCAGTTCAGTTCCATGCACTGGTACGTGCCGCGTGCTTTTAGCTTTTAACTTCTTCAGTGATTTAGTTTACCGGAATGCCGGTCAGTGAATGCGAATACTGACTTTGAAAACTGGGTGATCCTCCTTCCAAAAAAATACTGTCATTTCTTTCTAGTTTTCACTTTTTACTGGTAAGCATATATTATAGCATTATCTCCAGATACTTTCTGGTTTTGTACCTCCTTTTTTTTCCTTTCCTTCCTTCCTTCCTCGCCCACCATTCTTATTCGGTTCTTGGGAGTGGGTCGGTGTGTAGCTGATTTACATAAAAGCAGGAACTCCTGAAACTCTGCCATATTGGCGACGAGAATTATTATCGCAAGCTGTCATGAATTGAAAAAAATGGCATAGAAAAATGATGGTTAAATCAGGGACAAGGTTACATAGGGCAAAGAATCCGAAGTTAGTGTTTCTCAGTTGGATTGAACTGGAATGGGGAGTGGCACCGGCACCGGCACACGTATGTAGGTATAAGTCGTAGTCGGCTGAGGTTTCCTAGGTAGGTACCTTACCTACATATGTATTATTAAAGCTAATAACAGCACCGCTAGCATCCTTTTTTTTGTCCTTTTTGTCAGCTGTAGAGATAGTGTGTGTGTGTGTGTGCAAAAACAGTTCACGTTCACCTCCCATGGAAATAAATATGTGCCAAGGGATAATCGAAACTAATTTATAATATAGGAGATGTTTCCTGTTATGAGGGTTTTATGAGCTACATAAAAATAGGGACGCTATGATAATTAAATATGAATATGGAAATCCATATATGATTTTCCAGGTCTAGTAGTAGGAGTATTAGTGTGCTCTTTAACGTGGTCGTGATTGGCTCTATGCTTAAATTGCCGTAATATTAATTCATTATTGTTATTATAATTATTGTAATAATTATAATATACTGTGGAAAAATGTAGGATTAGTATTAAAAGCAGTTGTGCGTGCTGGTTATTATTATGTTATATATAGCTTTTAAATTAATTCAGAATGGGAGCTGTTGGGGGCTAATTACATGTTTAGCACCATTTCAACTCCTATCAAGATACTGTTATGATTTCGAGCAGAATATTAACTTTTTTTTATTGCTCCTACATGCATACAGTACTAGTCAAAGTCGAACACCCTTTTTGAAGCTTGGCTCTTTAAATATGACTTTTCACTTTATTTGCGGTGTATTTTGTATGTGTGCTGCCTGTGTATAAATGTAGAAGTAAGGCTAAAATATATTATAGTGAATTCAAAGTAAAACCCCAAGGAGACTTTGGATGAGGGAAGCAACGGTGTGCATGGAAGCTTGACAAGATGTGAAAGTGTGCCTGTATAGATATATATGTATATATAATTATAAAATTACCCATGAGAGTATATTCTCAGAGTTGGCTATAGAGAGATTGGAATACAGCAAGGCACGACATAAGAATAGAGATCCCAGTCAGTGGTTGGCTCTTGGTTCTCTTGTAGACCATTGAATAATAATGATACAATTAGACTACAATCATGGAACTTTCACTTTAGTTACAAGTTAAGTATATACATATTATTCTACCTCGAGAGTTTGAGTGAGCATAAGAAATCTGGATGCATGCAGTTGCAATTCTTTTGCCAATGTGGTACGCTGTGGTACCAGCCACAATTTATTATTATTTTATTATTATTATTAATATTATGTTACAACATTTTTGTGAGCGCAGTGAAGGTAAAAAAAATTAAGCCACGAAACTAAACCGTAGGCATAGACGTAGTCGTCGACATCACTACTTGACGATGACTCCTTCTCGCGTTCTCGCACAAAATATTTGTATAACATTCATTTTCATAATGTTCGTTTTGTGAGACTGATATACCTACCTGTACTTGGCATTGCTTACCCACTGCTTATCACGTAGTGTAGGTGCTACACCCATGTATATCTGGGAGCAACACATGGTCTTTTTCTTGTTTTATGTGTGTGTGTGTTTGGAATGCACTATGTATATAGTAAATCTGAAAGATTTGAGATTCTACTATGTTCGTGTACCTACTTATACTTTTTTTAGTTTTGTATTTATACAATGACTTTGTATTCACGACAATGTTCGTGAAGTTAGTGGTACTAAGTACGTACCTTACAATGCATTTTATATCAATACAAAAAGCATATAATAATTTACAACTTTGAGAATTCCATGCTATATAGCCTTCTCCTTCAAACCGTCAACCGTTGTTGTTGTTCGTAAAATAATATTTTACACGTACTGTGGACGCTTGTTTAGCCTGCTGTAGGTCCTATGCTGAGCCAACAAGTTCCTTAAGCATTGCGCGAATAGGGACTGGTTTGAGACATTTCTTGCGAATTCGGCCAAAAAGAACGAAAGCTAAATTTCTTCTGAATTTTTTTTAATCACATTATGTTGTACTCCTTTAAGAGCTTATTTACGATATAAACTTTGTTTTTCAATAATATTGACATTTGACCCTAAATTAGGGGAAAATAGGGTCACAGGTCAAAAGCTAAATGTTCTCGTAATTTCTTAAAATTAAAACACGTCGTACTCCTTTATGTGCTCATTACCACTGTAAACTTAGTTTTTAAAAAAACGTGGACATTTGACCCTAAATTAGTCGAAATTAGGGTCACAGGTCAAAAGCTAAATATTTTCGCAATTTCATAAAATTAAAGTATGTCGTACTCCATTAGGTGCTTATTTCCGCTGTCAATCTTGTTTTTCAAAAATATGGACATTTGACCCTAAATTAGTGGAAATTAGGGTCACAGGTCAAAAGCTAAATATTTTCGCAATTTCATAAAATTAAAGTATGACGTACTCCATTAGGGGCTTATTTTCGCTGTCAATCTTGTTTCTCAAAAATGTGGACATTTGACCCTAAATTAGTGAAAAATAGGGTCACAGGTCAAAAGCTAAATGTTTTCGCAATTTCATAAAATTAAAGAATGTGGTACTCCTTATAGTGCTCATTACCGCTGTGAACTTAGTTTTTCAAAAATGTGGACATTTAAACTTAAATTAGTGGAAAATAGGGTCACAGTATTAGATATTGGTTGTCCACGTTCTGCTCGTAAAAAACTGTAAAGTAAACAAGACGGATGAATTCTTGCAGGCACAGAACATAATGTGAAGTAATGATAGCATGTCCACTGTATCGCTGCATTGCATCAATTCAAAAATAATTCACGTGATGTCTGCATGTTAAACACGTGAACTAAGAGAAAATTAGGTAAGTCATATTAGAAGGCAAATTTAAAGTCATGCACACGCCATTAGTCAACTTTGTGGATTACGTATAGATAGTAGTGCGCGGTGGTGATTAATCAAGGGTAACAATGAAAGTTACAGGTTTAAGTTTAATTGCTAGTGTAGTGATTTCAATTGCTTTCTGTGACCCAAGAAACTTACACTGAAAATGCTCTATACGAATAAATGAAGTATTTCTCGGGCAAAACACAGAAGGTTATGTTGAGCTAGGCAAAATTTGTCCGAAGAACGGAAAATTTCACGAATCTAAAAACCTTATTGGATTTTCAATTCTTGTATTAAAAACTCTAAACAGTGATGTGATTTGTATACATTCAAAAAAGCTCAAGGCTGAAACATTGCAAGAACCAGTAACAGTATCTTGTAAGTAATATTTGCTTGAATTTAATTTTTATAACATGTATTACTATGTTTGTCACATTACTAAATTTTTTTTATAGCGCCAACTGCAATTGAAAGGGAGACATCGGAAGGCAGAGTTTTAGGTAAGTTTTTTGACGAAGTTTTTTAACAGAGCTATGCAATCTACATAATATAACTGTAGTATATTTTAAATGTACATATAATTTTTGCGTAGATAGAAGTTTAGCGTTTGCTCGTGAAACTGCAAGAGCTAGAGGAATTCAGTCAGTTAATAACGCCCAAGCAACTTCTCATCGTGAACCTAGCCCAAATCAAGTTAATGCGGAAAAGCCATCACAAGAAGAAACTGAGTTTGAATTACAACCAAATGCTCGATTGTTCTTTGTTTTGAGAACCTCAAAGCTTAATCACATTCAATCTGGAATTTTAATCATCGTGGTACTACGAATGGATTATGAAAAAGCCAGACAACGTCTGCCATGCAAGATCAACAGCAAGTTAGAAAAAGATGACATACTTGATATACAGGATAGTATACATGATTTTATTATTCTCTACGCAAATAGTGATCATGGCACAACTGACATTGTGAAACCCCTGTTACCACCTAATGTATTTATTCCAGAATATGTACTCCCTGTTTTTCCACCAAATATTATTGGCAAAGGATACAGTAAATGTGATTATCTTGTAGATACTGCTATTCCATCAAATTTTAAAGTATCTCAATTAACAGAAGGAAATAAAAATTTGTGCAAATTGTCAGGGCTGTCGACAAACAAAGTGCATGCATTTCCTTATAGTTTTCAAGGATCACCATTTGATTCCTCTGGAAAAAAACTTATACTGAATCTTGTAAGCTCTTTAACGTACTACAAGTCCGACAAACAGTTTTTCAATAAAAACCCTAGAAAGCTAGCTGCAAGTTTACTAAATGTAGCAGAAACGACAATTTCTAGTTTCCAAACACAACATGAAACACAAACAATTTTAAAAAAGAAAGAAAAGCGAATGCGATATTCTAAAGTCATGTCAGCTATGGATGATACCAAAAAAGGTAATCTTTAATAAACATAAATTAAATTTATGTAAACAAAAATGCAAGAACACAAATTTTATTTACAGAGCTACTGTACAAGGCTATCACATCGTTTTATGCTCAAAATAAAGTTGCAACAATCGCCCAGATACATACTGAATTTGTACGACTTGTAAAGCACCATCAGCTTGTTCAAGTTGAACAAAGTGGCCCTCAACCACTCAACCAAGATTACGAAGAATTATTTACTTGTGGCTTAACCACGTTCAGGAAAATAATGAAAACTGAAGGTTATAAATTTGGTAAATTAGCGCTTAGGGATAGTGTGATTTTCGAACCGAAGAAAATCCTATGGCGTAGAAAATACTTGAATCGAATGAGGCTTAACCGGGAGACAAAAGAGTTTGATGTGCTGTTTTTAGACGAAACTTTCATTGATCCGCATTCTAGGGTCAACGTTGGAGTTATTAAAAAATGCTATAAAGACTATAGCGAAAGAAGAGCCTTTACATACAAAAATCACAAAGTATCTAGAGGAGGTAGAATAATTATAATGGCATGCGGTGGAAAAAATGGATTTATTCATGCATCTCACTTAGTTTGGAAAGTGTCATCAAAGCAAACTGGAGAAGATTATCACAAAAATGTCGATAATAAGGTGTTTCAGCAGTGGTTTGAGAAGCTTATGGATAACGTCGAAGGCCATGAGAAGAAATACATTTTCGTCATTGATAATGGTAGGTTATATTTATATAGATTTATAGACGACTAAATGAATATATGCATGTGTTTTTGGTACTACTTTTAGCTCCTTATCATACAACTTTAAATGCTCCACGATCCAACGCAAATAAAGCAGAGCTAATATCCTTTCTGAAAAAAGAAAATGAGGAATCTGGTTTGATTTTACCTGATAATTTTGAAACTCTTCTTTATGTTGAACTAAAAGAAATAGTCAAAAAAATAAAGGATGATACACCCAGATATACCATCGATAACATTGCACGCGCACGTGGTCACGAAATCGTCCGAATCCCGCCGTATAACTGGTAATGCCAATTTTACGAATAATTTTGCTTTAATTGAAACTCTTGATTTATTAAAGGTCTTTAATAATTGTGTTATTATGCTTTCCAAGTGATTTGAACCCTATAGAACTAGGTACGTGCTGCATTTCAAAATAATTAGTAGTTATAAATTTAATAATTATTTATTTACACACACCCATGTATTTGATTATATACTTTGCCTTAATAGTGTGGAAGGACATCAAAACTCAAGTAAAAAAAACAAATGTACAACAAAACATAGACGATCAAGTTATTCAGGCAAAAAACGCATTATACAGATATACAGCTGACTACTGGAATCGCCATATAGGCCATGTAGAAAAGCTTGAAGATGCATATTACATCGGAGACATGGCGTTTGATTCGCTGATAAATGAAAATCAAGAAATTCGGGTACTAAAAATAATAATTATATAAATGTAACCTATTTCCAAACTGATTTGGATAACTTGGATAGTATTTGGTCTCCCTCTTCAGACTGAAGCAGAAAACCTTTCCACTGCTGCAGAAGTTAATGAAGAAAGATGTTATAATGAACATCTCGACGATGAGCAGAAATCAGATGCCGAATTAGAAGAAAAAGTGGATGATGTAGAATAGTATAGGTGTAAATGCATTAGGCAGCATATTCACCTAAAAGTAACAGCATATTAAGGATAATATTATGTTCGATTCCATGGCGTTTTTACTTAGGAATATTATTTACTGTCCATTGATGTCATCATAGTACGTAAAAGCTATGAGATACTGAGCTCACATTAAATTTTATTGAGTAACTCACTGGGTGTCAAATTTTCTTAACTTTTAGAATGCCAATGTAGGTATCATTTGTCTAAGAGAAATAACTAATAAATCCATACTATTATGAAATACTGCTATGTACTATTCTTCACTAGAAAGATATATTTAATGCTGTACAAACATACATTTTGCACATAAGTATACTATAATATTCTCTGCAAAATTTGTTCGTTGGCTTACAGCTTTTAGTCAAGATATGAACACAGGTTTAAAAGAAGCTCCTGCTCTGTGTAATATTTTGCGTAATATTTTAGTAATAAAACTAATTGAATTCATTATGAGCGTAATACTTGTCACAATTGTTGTGAATTTTATTGTTGCTCTAAATCAAGCTAACTCTTTATTGAGTATACCAGCATTAGGTCGTACAAGTGACTTAGGTTACTTATACGATGGCAACAGCGACACTTTTGTTGGCACCAGAGCCATTCTCAAGTCATTGCCAAAATATTCTTTGCTTCCTCAAATTAAAAGCAGCGTTGAAGTCACTACCAAAATTGTCAAAAATTTAGACGATCGCCTTTCATCAATAGGTCTTGATCTTAAAGCCAAAATAAGCATTATGACAGGTTTACTTGAAGTAAGAGGTTCATTATCATATGCTCAGGAAAGTCACTTTAATTCAAATAGTGTCTACGGAGTAATTCATTACAAACGACTAACAATGTTTGAGACATTCGACGCAAGGATGAGAGAAGTTCAAGTATTGTTTTCCATGGAGCCCTCTATAGTTTTTAAAGCTACCCATGTGGTTACAGGTAATAATTAAAAACAGACCCTTAAATCTATGTACCCAAACATGTGATTGTGTTAAAATCTCCTAATATATAAACTGAAGTACAAATTAATTGTATGTGTTTTGTAAATTCTATAGGAGTGTACTCTGGAACCGATATTGTAATCTCATTCGAATCAAAGAGCACAACATCGTCTGAATCAGCGGCAGCGGAAATTGAGATGACAGCTGCACTCAACAAGCTGGCCTATTCAGTTGAAGCTGGAATGAAGTTGGGATCTACAAAGGCTTCTACAAGGACTGCGTCAGCATTTGAGATCAAAATATATTCTGACCTTGACATTAAAGTTATTCCCACTACAATAGAGGACGTTTATGAGCTGCTTAATAGTGTTCCAGATATATTAGAAACAACAGCATTAGGAAAAGGGGTTCCGCAATCCTATGAGTTATTAGAAATTGAAAAGCTTCAATCCTTAATTAATTTTGACTTGAAAAAAACAAAATTAGTTTTTTCACATTTGAACCATTCTGTCAAAAGGACTCCTGATGTCATTCAAATTGAAACATTGCTTCTGTCTGTATTCGACAAAAAGGAAACAACACTTCAGGATTTTAACGCTGGACGATCACTGGTACAAAATTTTAAGTTCTTATTTGATAAATCATATGTCAATAAAGTTAGCAGACTTTATTCTGATTTTGAATTTCAGCACCTTGTATTTAAAGAAACGTCGACAATATTACTACAAAAGTGTAGGCACAATTTGACATATTCATTAAAGAAAACCTTTAAGCGTACGTGCAGGGAATATATGAAGCACGAGTTAGGACCAAAAAAGATTAAAAAAAATATACAAAATTGTTGAGCCATGCATACAGTAAAGTTCGTGACTATAAATCGTTATCTAAACATAATGTTACATTTGTAGAAGTAGACACGACTGTAAACGATATTCGCCTTGTAAACAAATATTTAAAACAGCGTATGTTGTTTTTGTATTATAATGTAGACATTAAAAACCGAAATTTGGTTATTTGGAACGAAGTCAGTAACTGGTTTGTTGAACAGCAAGGGTTAAAATTTGTTATTGACTGTAATTTGACATTACACAAAACACAGTCCTGCCCTACACGAGAAGGCACCTTGTTAGGAAATCAAATCGAAGTGCATGAGTATAGTGTAGGCAAAACAGTAAATACACACAGTTTTGACTATTGGTACCAAATTTCAAAGAACCAAACAGATGAATACGTACAGGCTTCGCTTTATTGCGTATTACATAGAAATTTGGTTTCTAATGAGTGCAACGTATTTGAAGCTTTACAAGTTCAAAATGGAACTCAGGTTGATCTAATAGTCACTGCATTAAAACGTGCCGGCTACATAATAACTAAAACCATATAATCAAATAAACAGTTAAATTCTTTTACTAATATGATTAAGCAATATGCTACAAAATATAGCGTTTAGGCTATTGAAAATATAACAATATGATAATCAGCCATTGGGTAGCTTAACCTAATACTAGTTAAACTTTAAATAAGCACTAATGAAATAATATACAGGTATACGCAGACATATAGTAACGTAACTTACTTTGATGGGTATCCGTTTTCCGTGTTTCAGAGGAAATGTAGAGTTCTGAAGGTAAAGTTAACATCATTCAATATAGGCGTCAGCCTTGCCGCAGCCAGAGGTTATCTGTCTAGTATATAATTATTTATTGTTTCTCTTGTATTAAATATTGTAATACATATAGGTTATTACTAATTATGGGGGTGAAAACTAAGAGCAATGTATTTTAGAGGCACATCTGTAATCAGAGTTAAATAAATACATGCCTACGATTACATGCCAATATTGCGAGTTTTTTTCAATTTTGTACATAGTGCAGCAGTGTATAATATACTATAATGATTTAAATTTAGTATTAATTGCTTAAATACTGAACTTAAACACTTTATTGCTTGTATTGCTCAGATATTGAACTTTCAATTATTTTTTTGTCAGTGCTCAAAGTATGAGCCTTTAATGAATTCTGTTGTCATCAATCAAGTACTGAGCCTTTAATTGTTATATTGAGTTTTAAATAGTGTTACATTTTAGTGCTCAAGTACTGAGCCTTTTAAAAAATTCTGTTGTAAGTGCTCAACTTTTGAGCTTTTAATATTTTTAGTAAATGCTCAACTTCTGAGCTTTTAATGATATTTGCTGTAAATGCTCAACTTCTGAGCTTTTAATGATATTTGCTGTAAATGCTCAACTTCTGAGCTTTTAATGATATTTGCTGTAAATGCTCAACTTCTGAGCTTTTAATGATATTTGCTGTAAATGCTCAACTTCTGAGCTTTTAATGATATTTGCTGTAAATGCTCAACTTCTGAGCTTTTAATAATATTTGCTGTAAATCTTCAATTGCTAAGCCTTTATAGAGTTTAGATGTAGTTAGTGAAGAATTTAAAAAATTTGAATGTAACGTTAAGCAATCTGAAATTTACGTAGCCTGACATTTTAGTTATAATAAATAAATAAATTTATTAAATCTTCAACCTTTGAATGGCAGTGAATATGCACTTTTAAAATTTAATAAAAACAAAATCTTCAATTTAGGTGGAATGTACTTGTTTTTTGTGACGCACTACTCTCGGCCATCTACCAAACACTTTTCCACATACATTGCATTGCATTTGCTCGGATGTTTTCTTGGGTTTGCTTTTATTTTGTACTGGTACATTCTGAGGTTTTTCTAAAATCAAAAATCACAGAACCAGCAAATTACTGCATGTATTACAAAAATATTTTTCGGTAGTCAATTTGCATTTTTGTGTCATACATTTACGATATAAATCCAAAGATTAATAAAATGAAATTTAAAACAATGCATAAAAGCACCTCTGATTTTAAGTGTTCTCACACTTGGAGTATTTTCTTGCTTCACAGGAGTATCTTCTTGCTTCACAGGAGCATTTTCTTCCTTTTCAGAAGTATTTTCCGTCTGAACCCCCGCCTCACATGTTGTCATAAAAAGAGTTTGAGATCTGCAATTTCTTGTACTTTTACGGACCGTCCCAACCCGTGCATTTTTCTTGGAAGTAGAAGCCGCTGGCACTCTCGACTTCTGCTTGTTGGAGTTTTTGACACACTCCAAATGCAACTTCTGCTCCCACTCAGTCAACATTTGTTGCTTAGCCGCATTGACTTGCTCCTGAATTTTGTTCTTTTGTTTAATCTTTTGCAACATCTCTTCTCGTTTCAAAATTCTCTGCTCCAACTTATGAAACGAAGATTGAATCCGTTCTACTTCTCCCTTGAGGGACTGAAGAGAAGCTCTCTCACTCCGCATCTCCTCCGCTGCAGCTTTGAGCTCGCGAATTTTCCTGTATTTCTCAAACTTCTGATCCACGTCATCGCTGCTGCTGGGTTCTTTAAAACAAGAATATGTAGACGTTACGTCACTTCCATTTAACACTTTGGCTCTACTGTCTTTTTATCTAACATGCCGTAGTTCAAACTAGTTAAAAATGCTATGGGATATATATGGTATATACTATGGGTGGAGTAAACAATAAATAATTACCTGTATTCATTTCTTCCCGTTTCAATGAGGATAGTGAAAATTCACAGACGCCGGTGGAAGTTAAATTGTTAATGAAATCACTGTTTACGTATACTTTTATTTATTTAAAGATTTTTAAAGTTGAAAAAAAACTTGAATTCTTTCCTATTTTGGCTCAGCACCCGAGTTATTGATAATTGGAATGTAGCTTTTACTGTCTCACTCTCCTAATTATTGGGGACGTTGACTAATAACGTCATTACATTTAGTCATTGTTTTAATTCACCCACTCTTCGTTTTGTATGTCTAACGTAAGGCTATACTCACTAGTCTGGAAAACATACTAACTGAAAATATTAACATCATTGGTCCAAAAACTTTTTAAATTTCCCACGCCGTGTTGGAGGTTCTCGTCCCTCCATCCAGATTCTTGCCAAGGGTGCATGTGCTAATGTGTTTGCTTTATTCTATGCAAACCTACTGCCGCATTTGTATTTCGTGTATGTACATATTGCAATTGCAATACATACGCAATAATTATATAAATAATGTTAAATAGATAGAGTCCAAATCGCAAAAATTAATAAAATATTTAGTCGATTCGATTTAAAAATACTCCCCATTCTACAATGCTTAAAATTTCTGTTGCCTCAGCATAGGAGCTTCACAAAGCTAATACACTGGCCACAGTAACGTAATTAAATAAAGACCGGCTACTCGCTCGCTTTTCGTTCCTTGATTGTCCTAACACAACCAGCTATGAACCATTTATACGATTAGCATTGTGGTTCCGAGTCTATAACTTCCCGTTTTATATTTTGTTAAGGGATATTGTACGACGCCTTTTTCTTATAATGTATATATATAAAATATACTGTTAAAGTTAACTGATAATTTTATGCACTTTTTTTTATTGTTTCGCTCGGACAATAGTTCTCGGCTAAGTCTTTGTCTCTCTCTCTCTCTCTCTCTCTCTGTCTCTCTCTGATATTTTATTTTGTTAGCATTTTTATTTGAGCAGAGCTGTGACTCTCTGTATATACTATATAGGAAAGATACTAGAAATAATATACTCCCTTCCTTTATCAGTCTCACCTCAAGCCAAAAGCCAAGCCAACGCCAACTGTTTCTATAATATCCCCCTTGTTTTCCGGACAGAACACAGTGTAATTGAAATTCCTTTTTTTTTCATTCAGTATATTATCTGCGTTGTCTGTGCTATTAAACTACAGGATTTAAATTTATTTTGCCAGATTATAAGAACAACAACAACAAACTGCCTCCCTCCATGCTTACACAGATTGGAGTTGTGATAGTTTAAACAAAAATTACATATCTGAAAAAGCACTTCATTTCCTGATAATAATTTTTTCAACTGTAAATGCTGATAGCGTGTATATAGTATTTATCATATTTACTATTATGTATTTTAGCCTGTGTTTTTAAGTAGGAGGAATTGGAGGGTGTTTGCCAAAATGTTTTGGTTCCGAGGAGATTTAGAGTAGTTTAGTCAGTTTAGTTTACTGTAGTAAGAAGTTTACAAATATAATGTATAGATGGAAAGAAATTTCTCTTTAGAAAATTTAATACAGCGTAAAAATATGTTTTTAAAATCCTCATAATAATAATGCTCCCAGATATTCATAAATTATAATAAAAAGGATTTGGATATTTAGTAGCATATAGTATATTATTTCATCGTCGTTTTTTTTCACAATATTCAAAAGTATGATCAATATTTTTGTAAGAAAGAATATATATCTGAAATTTTGTTAATAGTGTATAAAAATAATGTTGATAACCATGTAGCTATTTTAAGTAGAGAGCAGTTGGGAAAGGTGGAGGGGGGGGGGGGGGGGGTGAACGGAAAAGCACTCAAGTATTTGGGTAACTGCAGAAGATAATATATTTTGAGAAAATACATTTTCTTATACAAAGTTACGTGGTTATGGTTAATGCGGTAGCTACATGGGGCTCTGATAATGGCTTGAGTACTTTAGCTCCAAGCATTAATTTATCTGGTAAAGGTGCGACATTAAGTAGACTACATGTCTAGGAAGTAACTTCCTGTTAAACCGCATTGGATAAGAATCATGAGGATATTAAAAGTCGTACAGCATGAATAGTAATGACACTAGCTGTGCAAATGTGTAATGTATGGGCTATATAGCTATAGGAATGGTATAATCGGAACTACTGTGCTCCGTACAGATAGAGTAAAAGTTAATGGAGAGTGCCATGAATAAATTCGAATTCCTATTGGATTTTCAGAGGAGTGAATTAAATAGGGACTTTGAATTTCAATTACACATGATTTACTAATGAATTCCTATGGTTTACAGGTCAAGGAAGAGACGACCAAGTTCTGGTAATTTATTTCAACCGATGTTGTCGATGCAAGCGGGTGACGATGTGATGGACGAATGTGCTGCGGCAATGGTCCTCATGAGTCTTTCCTGTAGTCCTCACTCACCTCAATGGGAACACAACGGTATGTACTTACTTGGTATTTAGTATTTTACTATTTAGGATTGTTGATTGTACAATTCACTCTTTCCACTAACCTTAAAGAGTACTCCATCCATCCATCCATCCATCCATCCAACGAACCAACTCTCTGTAAACATTCTAAATTCTAAGGTCTATTAAGTATCATAAGTACATTGGGTGGACGTACATACATGCACAATCTTTAACGGCTCCGTGGAACCGTAGTGCCGGTGTATGAACCTACCCTAGATATGTAAGTAGACGTGTGTGTGTGTGTGTAGGCATTATATATATAGGCTTGTATTTTGGCTCTGTTTAGTGCCTACGCGAGGGTATGTATCCGCACACTATAATACATAAATTTACGATCATGTTTCTCGAATTGAAAACATCTTTGTATACAGTGACTGCTGTGGGAATACTATGATCACTGAACAGTGTGCATATCTGTATTTGCAATGGTTTGGTCATGCTTGACGAAGTAATTTAGTTTTTTTTCTTTCCATATGAGTTGACAGGATTGTTTCTGTTTGGACGCTTTGGTCTTTGACTAAATAATTTACATACGAATGTCAGTACACACATTATACATATTCATGCTGACTCTAATTTATGTGTTGGTTGTCACCTCAGGAAAATAATTTATTGGGAATTTATGAGGATGGGATTACAAATTGCAATCGAAAAATAGGTAAAAGTTGTTTGGTAGGAGCCTTATAGCAGCCCAACAGAGGACGATAGTGTGAGGAAAAGATTTTCTTTTACAATTTTACAGTAATAATAATAATAATATTATAATGCCCATACTGTGAAGCTGTGCAGTGAGTTTTGACAAGTATGAATTTAGCAACCTTGTTGTTTGTTTCATACTAAAAATCTTGAATTACTCGCATAAGTAAAAGAGCGTATAGAAAATGAAAATATTTGTATTATATTGGAGTGGAATTTTTACAGTGCATTTAGACCACTATTATATTTTGGATGTAAAGCGAGGAATGTGCTGAAGATGTGATAACGGTGTCATTTGTATTAGAAAGTTGTGATGAAATCGCCAAGTGGCCAAGTATCTTTGTACTTTTGTGTGTTGTGTGTGTGTGTAGGGATCCGTGTAGCTTAGGAATTTTACTGCAAGTTTTTCTAACTCGCTTTTATATGATGTTGATACCATTGATGAGCTTGAGCAGTTTGCTATGTGTGTACTATTCTTGGCAGTAGGAATGATTATGATAGAAGTGGAGGAGATAGAAGAAACAAAAATTGTTTCTATTGTTGACCATTATAATTTATAATACGGATAAATTAAAATGTTTCCTTGGCCCTTTGATCCACAAAAAGAATGATAAATAAGCGTCTGTGTTTGTATAGCATGTTCAGATAATATCGAGTCGAGTGTAGAATAGATGCTTCGTCGTATTCTGATCAAGGCCTTCGTAAATTGTTTTCCATTTCGAGCTCATGCAATCTTCATTAAATTATTGCCATTTTCCTCGTTAAGGTTTTTAATGGGGCGACTACAGATACATGCTGATGCTGGCTGGTACTGGTACTGGTACTGAATGGCTGGGCTATTATGAGTTGTGGTTATTTAGTAAAACTTGAGCTTGGTTTGGCACTACATATAACATAATAATTGCTCCTCGCCTTGCATCACGCAGAGGCCCTTGTAGAATATTGTGGAGTCTGAGTTTGAAATCCAAATGGTTTGGCTTCTGGCATTGTGACTAGGTGTATAGGTACTGTAGGTGTAAGGTACCTACTCACCTGCATCTCACTCAGAGTCGCTATCATATCAGTAGTTCCTCTGTACTACATACAAAAGTAATTATGCATTTTGGTAGGGCGGATTTAATTGTTCGTTGAGTATTTGTGTGTGGGTAGCTATTGTCACTCGTTCCAACTTCCAAGCGGACCAACTCCACATTATATCAGATAAGTTGCTCAGAAATCATTACGGATCGATAAATTCTCTTTGGGTTACTAGGCACAAGACCATTAAATGCACTGATGAACGAATTAGTATAAAAATCAGATGATTTCAAGGCTCACACTTCCTATATATAATGTTCTTGCTGCTGCTGCGCTGCTGTCCCAAAGTTTAAATGCTCATTGTTATTGCTTCTTGTTCTTGGTGAATAAATAATACATTTTTGTTTTATTCTTTTGCGAGCTGTGGCTTTGGATGTATTCGCATGGCTAGAATTTGTGAGGGAGTGTTGTAAGTAGTTTTAAAAAATTTAAAGGTATCTATCTCTCTACTACCTATAACTATTGTTGTTGGTTTGGTGGGTTGCCTTGGTGAGTTTTTTTTTGTGTACGTGAGAATTCCTTGCGAGTGTCCTCGCTCTTCATGTTGTTAGGTTGACTCTACATGAATGCAGCTGCAATATTATTATTATCTATCTCTCATAAGTATGTACGATTTTTTCTGTGTATATATGCAACTTAGGCAATTTTTTTTTTCAATTGTACTCTTATTTAAATGTATATCTACATAAATACAACATCAACAACGCTGCATTTATAGACTCTCCGTTCTTCGCCTCTCCCAGTCCCAGTCCCAGTCCCAGATGTTCTCGGGGAAGGGAATTGAACGCGGAATGCAAAATTGCACAAAAGTTGCATTGCTAATAAAATGCAAGCACTTGTTTCTCACTTTTTGTTTTACATCTCCGATCCCTGTTCCTGGTGTTCACGTGCTAAGTAGATGTATAAATAAATATATGTAATATATTTAGGCATGTTAGAGTCATGATGGTGTGTGAGAGGAGTCACTATATAGTCATAGGTAGTAGGTATACATATCTAGGGCGGAATAGGATATTGTAAATATAGAAGTTGGAATGGTATGGGATAGATTGGGACTTTGGGACGCTCAAGTAGGCGAATAAATGTGTTCAGAATGACTTAAAAGTAAAAAGATAATGAGTATGTTTGTTAGTTGATGAAAAAGTTAAAGGCGAAAAAAATGTAGCTAGGTAGTAGTTAAAGATAACGTGAGAGAGGGTGGTTAAATTGGTATTGGTTTACGACCTTGCAGTTGTTGGCAAGTTGGCAGGTGACTGAAGGGTAGAGATAGGATATGCGAACTTCGCCGGCCGGTATTGAAATGGAATGGAATGGAGTGGTGGTGTTGGTGGTACATCGCTATGTTTTGGTGTTTGTCAGTGGCTTCGCTGTTGTTTTCTATAACTCCAACTACCACTACTCACTCCTGCTTCCAAAGAGAGTTTTTTTTAAATGTGCCAATGATTTGGGCTTGCCTTTTAAAAACTTTGATATTATTATCCCGTATATTATATGTGCCAAAGCCAAAGATCCTTGAGCATAACAAAATCCTTGAGAGAAACTAGCTGGTGTAGAAAAGGTTACGTTGTTCTTCCGTAATACGTCATTTCATTACCTCTATATGCTGCTGCTGTTCTCTCTTGCCTGCCTGCCTGCCATTCCCTTCTAAACTGACTGAATTATATATTACAATCACACAAACAAAAAATAAGTCGTACAGCACGATTAAACCGCTCCTTCTCCTTCATTCGTACTACAGATATTGCTCTGTGTGCTCGTGCTCGTGGTACGTATGCGTCTCCGTACTCCATGTGTATTATGTAGGTTGTGACTCTGGTGGTACCCATAACCTCTTAATGTGCAAATAAATCTTCATTCACTAATAATGTACTTTACAGATTAGCAGAATGGTATTTATAAGACTACTGCATATTCCATAATAATATACGTAAATGTGAATGTACTTGTTTGGAAAATGCAGGAGCTTTTTTTTAGTATTATTCTTATTAGTGTTATTATCAGTTACTTGTTAGTAGCAATATGGTTATCCCTATTGAAAATGTAAATGTACCGGCCGCTTTGCTGCTTCTTTAAAACTCCAAGCTACTTTAAGAACCTATAGCAAAAATAAAGTATAGACGTAGTTAGTAGTTAGTGGACTATATAGGCCCTATTATACATTTCTTTAATACACATCATTTCGTTTTTTGGATGCTGAATTTCCTTATTCTTGTTTACTACTTTTGCTAACTCTAAACTTGCCAGTTCAAGTGGAAAGGGGCTCATATCCATGTTGTCCTCTGCTTATTATTAACTTTAAGTAGATGTGCATTAAAGTATCCTTTAAAAACACATAACTTTTACTCCCCTGAGTATTTTCAGGTAGCTTGTGTATATGTAGGAACAGTACGTACTTGGACTTCATAATGACGGATGGTAGTGTATCCATCATCATCCATCCTTGATAAAATGTAGCTTGCATCTTGATGTACCTATTTTTTTTCTTCAAAAGTCCTTGAACAATATTCTCGCTCGTATGTCAGTAGGTATATCGTATTGTTATTGTTCAAATTGTTTGCCATTGATTTTTTAAATTTGCGTGGAAATTTATTTCTAGATGGTAGTTTGGTCAGGTGAGTGTGATGAATAATATTATTATTATGCGACTTGCATACAGGTATGTACTATTCTAGTTGTCAAGTGCGAGCACAAGTACAAGTGTATCCTGCTGCGCTCTTTACTACAGACTACATACGTCCTTAATGTGAATTGGAATATTTTGAACATTTTATATTTTTCGCTTTTGCGTATATATTATATGTTCATCGCGGAGCGTGTGTAAAACTGCGAGTGAGTGTGGGAAGGGTGTAAGTAGGTAGGTACGTATATTCGTGTGCGAATACTGCGAATGCGAATTGTGGTTGTGACGACGTAGAATATTGGAGGAACGATGCTATGCGATGTTGAGATAGAGGCTGTGGAATGGGGTACAGCGAAAAATATAGGTCGTATTGCAAAAGTGACTGCGAACCAAAACTGTATGAAGTATATTATATATGAAGGCATTTTTATTTTTTATTTCGTCATCATTGAGAATGCAACTGACTGTGTGGTGGCGATGGTGGTGGTGGTGTAACACTTCATCCATTCATATACACAGCTACATAGGAGACATAAAATGCTCAATGCAAGTAGTTACTCTCATGCATAAAACTTCAATGTAAGTAAGTAGTTGTTAGTTGTTACGTAGTAGTAGTTTATTTTTCCTGTAAGGATTTGAGAGAGGGGAGAGAGTGATAGGGCGAGTAACAGAGTGAGCGAAAAAAAAAATTAGGAATTGGTTTACTGCGTAGGATCCATAATAGCAAGCGGTATATGTACTATTAATGAAAGAAACCTTGAGTTCGATGTTGTGCTCTACCTTTTGCATACTTTTACGGCTTCAGTGAACAGCTTAAACCTACATTCTGCATCTCTCTATATTCACTAAGCTCTCTGTGCCTTGCCATTTCTTTTTAGTATTCATTTTTATATTAAATATATTATCATCATCTGTTTTATTTTAATATAATTTTTATTACGTTTTCATTTTCAATTTTTTATCACGTGCAGCATTAATTATGATGATGATGATGATGATGATTACTCCTAGCATGTACATTCAGCGCACCAGATTTTAAGAAATAATTTCAAGTGGAAGAGTGAGATGAAAATGGAATGATATTCGCCAAATGGAAAAATGATTTAGTAGTCACTCAAATCAAAGTTTTCAATATTCAACATAGAGGTTATTCGACTTGAGTAAATTCTTAATGCGTAGCTCCTTGATTTTCCACGTTTTGTAGTCATTGATTTCGTAAATGTATATAGGCTCTTCAAAATAGTTGGCACCCTAACTTTATACATATACTTAGGGTATATGAAAGAATCGATTTTGATAGCTGGTAAAAAATGTATACGGCAGATATGTATAGGTTCTCTACACTTTTGTTTGGACGCAATTATCTTCAGTGGATGTACATGTAGGTTACCTAACTATAGATATGCATAATTATATGACTGCCTGTACTTGAATTATGAACTCGGACTTCACTTATTTAGTAATGGCTGTGAATAGACTTTTAATGTAATTATGCGCTTGTCACGCTACCACGTGACACTCTCCGTTCACGTTCAATCATGAGTGCAAATAATAAAAATTACACAAAAATATGACGACAGAAGAAGCGTTGCAAGTTACAACAAAAGTAATATTGTCTGACACCGAGAGGAGTCACAACAACATATTTCATGATAGACTAAATACATAAAAAATCCCAATGGTGGTTGTTGGGATATATTTTTGGTAAATTTTTCCTTCAAGTGTTTTCCCGTCATCCTCAATACTAGGTAGGTACTAGTAGGTTGCTTGTTATTTGTACAGTCATCATTTTGCGTTGTACACGAGCCGGATAATTCGTAGCTATGCGAAATCCAGGGAATTATCAATTACGTTTTAATTTTGGCTGGCGAAATATGGGTGTGAATGTTTTCGTAGTTTTTGTGTTACGTACGTCACGGAAAATGTCTGCTAATATTATAATATAGAGGAGGGAATGGAGGAGCATTAATTATAGTACGATGAATGCTTGAATATCTCACATATACATACCTATATGATTTCGAAAAACAGCGTATCGTTCGAGTTTTTGAGACTCTTTGTCTGGGTTGTCATGCATATTATATACTCCGTCAAAGTCAGAATGTCTGGGAGGTCAGGGTTGCGAATTGAGAGTAAATATATATTATAACGAAAGGGTAAATCTGTTTCCAAATCATTCCCATTGTTTGATTCCTTTTGATACAGATAGCGTAAAGAGTTGTAACTACTTTTATCTTGATATTTAAAATAATTGGTATTTAAAACGGAAAAGTGATTTCAAATGAAATGACTTGATTTTAGTACGCACGCTAACTGTCATGTTACATGAAGTAGGTAGTAAAAACAGTAAAGAACAGTAGGGATTCATTATACACTGTGGGCACAAAAGGATTGCAAACGGAAAATTTATATAGAAAATATTAACTTATTAACTCAATGTGAAAGATAACCAAATATCGAATAGATACATAATATAATGGAATGAGAGGAGCAGCAGTAGTAGTCAAAATGTCTACTAATTCACTTCAGATACGAAGGAAGAATAAAAATATGTAAAGTTTGATCGGTCATGACATTTCATGTGGTTTTCAGGCGCATCTAAAAAAATCATCATCCATATCGCAAAACACTCGACATTTTTATGGAAATTCAACATGGAAAAACTCATTCTGTTTAAATAATAGATTTTATTAGTAAATCGCAGTAGTACGTTTTAGCACGGCTCCTATGCTGTCTGGTCTCTATTGTTGCCTTTCAAATGTTATTTGACCTTTAGAAAAACTAAATTGATTTCTGTTTGTGATGCGAAATTTATGTATGTTAGCGTCACACACTGCAGTAAGATTTATTACTATTTAACCTTGTAAAATTAGCATATTCCATATTTTAATTTTGTAATAATTGCATATAAAATTGTCACTATTCAGCAAAAAACGTGATACTGAAAACATGCCATTTATTGCAGTGGTAATCTCCGAGCGTTCGGATATGTGTATCACATCATGGCATATTATATTTTTAGCATCATTAGAGAACTTAAACAAGTATTAAACAAACTTGATAATGTCCAACGCCGATGATAGATAGATTTTTTTATTATGACTTGAGGCTTAAAATTCTGTGTCATTTTGTGGTTTCAAGTGTTTTCACGGCGTGGCCAATAGTGCCGTTATCATGGTAATTGTGAAATAAGGGTAGGCCGCAGAAGTGTACAGTACAAGATGAATATCCCACACACATCTGGAATGTTGTACTTTTTGTGTCACGGTGTGTCGTCCTCCTCTCAAGTTGTGTCGTACGTACACGGACCTGCTCAACGTATATTGCATTAAATACTATGAGAAGAATGGATAAAATTATTCAATTATGATTAGTTTAGTGGGATTTACAACGAATGTGTGGTCATATAAAATATTCGAAACATATTTTCACATCATATGCATTTACCTCCGTCGGAAATGGTAATAGCTTTGTAGTCATTTAATTATGTAATAATTTGCTTTATGAACAGGATAAAGAGTGTTCTGGAATTAGAGTCACACACTTGTGATGAGGATTGATAATGATGAAATATTAGGGGTCGTGGTCTTGTGTCATTCACCTCCTGCACTTGGTATTTTACTCAAAGGTCAAATTAGTGCAGAATAAACAGTATTTTCTGGGCTAGAGATATTCTATTATGACAACATTTAATCGCTTCGCATGGTACACAGTATCAGAGTAATTGTATTAAATTTAAAATTATGTACTGCCATGCAATATGGTGGGGGTATTTGTATCTAGAGTGGAAACTCTCAATTTTTAACTGGAAACCCATTTAGATATTCCTCGTATGGTAAAGTGAACTGTATTACTAGTTAGTAATGTGCGTACGTAGGCTTGCCGTATATAATTATATTTCAATTATGTAAACTAGAATGGCTGTATCATCCGTGGACATGTAATTATGGCATTAACTTATCATTGACGTATATGTGGTTCTTTCTATCGTTTGCCGACCCATAATCTTACGTCTTACAAACATATATAGGTACTTTAATTATTCTCCTGTACCTGTTTTTCCTGCAATGACAGTTTGAGCATTGAATACACAGTTGTCTGCAAATTGATAATTTAATTATTACAATTAATGAAAATAGCAGAGTTGGACGGCTGTAATTTATCTGCTGTACAGGAATGATAATATACTACTAGAATCTGTAGTAGTTCCAAAGATTGTTTCATCATCCTCTCAAAGGAGGATGATGACACGGAAAGGGAATCTTCGGTGAAAATGAGTGAATGTATAACGGTTAATGTATAAGTATACCTTCTTTTTTTTAATACAAAGAAAAAAGCAAATGTTTCTGTACAAAGATTTGAGTTATGGTGGTTAAAATCCTTCCATATTGTGCCTCTAAAAAATTAAGGAGATAATTATAAAGGCGTTGTCAATATACTGGTAAGAGGATAGAATAAAAAGCTGGGATGAGCCAACATATGCCACCCTTATGGTATCGATTCACGATCACGCTGGTATTAATAAAACAATAAGATATTAAGTTGTTTTTGTACTCACCATAAGCAGAAAAATTGTAACAGTGATAACTTTGTAAGTAGCGTGCCGTCGGTCAGTTATTATTGAATATTCTGAGATGTGCATAATTTGTAGATTTTGAAATAACGCGTGTAGTTGCATTCGGATTCATTTTCTTATAGAATAATTGAAATTATGACAAAATATAGTCGAGTAAAAGGGCGGATGATTACTTAGCTTTCATAGTTCCAAGGAATTTGCAAGTCTAAAAATTCCTGCCTTACTCGATTAGTAGGCCAGATCTATGTGATTTATTGATCTTCCGGAGGTTAAAATTGATTGGGCAATTTAATTATGTGACGAATAGCTGTTGTCAATTTAATTGTCATCGTCAATTGTCAATCAAACAGCGTTGTTAAGAAGGTTTTAGGCAGAAAACGTGGTGTCACTCACGTTTTTTAAAAACCAAGTTTTGAAAAAGGCACTGAGAGAAATAAACTATAAAAGATTGCCTGATACTATACGTATAAATTAATGTTTGGATGATCAATGTTTTATACCCTACAAGTAAAACCGCATTTATGTATAACAATTCTGTTGTTTCCTTCTAGGAATGATCTCTTCTTCATGGAGCTCATCTAGCTCATCAGGGGCTTCATCCTGGTTGAGTACAACTGGAGGATCATCCGGCATATCTACGTCTGTAACTTCTGGAGAGATGCATTACAACAACTGCAGTCCAACACCGTCCTCCAGTGACGACGGTATTGAAAGCGACAGTTGCGATTGGGAAGAACCACGCAAAAAGAAAACAAAGCTAATATTCAAATGTACTTGGCCCGGTTGCTCCATGGTCAAAGAAAGTTGCTTTGAGATTGAAGCTCACGTTCGCTATGCTCATTTAGGGTAATTGAATTTGTTCACTGGCACAATTCCAGCAGGGACAAATCCAATCGAAATTCATTTTCTAATAACAAGGTATGTATGTTTTTATAGGCCTAAGAAAGAAGAGGCTGGTGACCATGAAGAAGAGTTCTACTACACGGAAGTGGAAGTTTCTGACCTCTCTCCACCGGCACTATCCTCATCTTTTGTGGGGTCCAGTGTGGGAATGAATATGGCATTTTCTCCCACGATGTCCCATATGGATATGGTTCGGCCACCGTCTGAAGGTAATGGTTTCCATTACATGATTAGAGTGGGGAAATGATCGATTTTAAAATATCCTAACTTGTAGCCGGCTGTTATGCTAAATGGTTTTAAATATGTTCAAATAATTTAATTACAGACCCTGAGTACAAATTGAATCTGCAGCAGCGTAAGTCTCCTAATGGAAATACTCATTTAAATCCAAAGAAGAGGCTATCACCAAAATCCAGCCCAGTTCGTAGACCTCGTGGTGATACAAAGAAGTGCCGCAAAGTAAGTTGTGATAATGCATTGTTCATGTGAAATTCAATATGTGGTAACTATTACTATAATATTCATGTCATATTCTAATGCATCTTTTGATTAACCCAGGTTTACGGGATGGAGCGACGTGATCAATGGTGCACACAGTGCAAATGGAAGAAGGCTTGCACGCGTTTTGGTGATTGAGCCTTGCTCTTCCCAATTACTCGAAAACGCAATTATAAAAATGCTTCAGCCAAAACAAAAGCAAAATCGATACCCAGACTACAATGTATGAAATTATTGAAAATACTTTTACACACGCAAAAACCAGAAAACCAAAAGCAATGAACGACAAATAACAAAACTTACGGTCATATGGTTGAACTAATGTTATTAAGAAGCTACTTAAAATAAAATGCAACATCAAGTTGCCCTCATTTGGAGTAGCAGTGGCTTCAACTTTATGTACGTTATCCATGATTTAGTGCAGCACAAAAGCGTATTTTTCGTGTATGTATGTACTTACTACTGCGATGGGATGATGGGTGTCATTAATTCAGTTGGGAGAAAAGTTGTGAAGATTTTAACCTGAAGTGGTGGATAGGGAAGCGACCGACAAATTATGTGGCAAACGTCAAAAACAGATTATTTGCAACACAAGTCATTCAGTCTTAAAATATACGGATAGATGCAAATGTTATTCTCAATAATAACCAATAAATTAGTTATACGATGCAATCGACTTTAATATCCTAAGAAATTCTTTAGCTAAGGAGGATAATAAGCAATACTTTTAAGATAGATTATGTTTATTAAATGACACGTGCAAATATGAAATATAATACAATTTCTGTTGAGCGACTAGACAATTATCTGTTTAATATTTCCACAAATGCGTATTGATACCTGTATTGGTTAAAATTAACTTTGTTACAGCTAATCAATTAGTAAATTAATTCATGACGTGTGACATAACTCGATATAATCGTACGATATTTTGATAAAGTAATCAGATAAAGTAAAAGTATGCGTCTATACCGTGTCTTTATAATGCAAACTGTATATCCATGATACGGTAGTCGGACTGGTTTAGCTTGATGTAAAATGGGCTGAGATTCTGCCATGAATTTGTTACCCCTTTCGCTTCCTTTTGCTCATCAACAATTTTCAGTAAAAATGAAAAGGTTGTAGGTGGGAGCGATTATACGAATGGCTTAGTCTAAGTATGCATTAAAAAGAGGGTGTACAACATACTTAATTGTCAGTTTATAAATGAATTAATTTGACTTATTGTGTATGCTACAAGTATAAGCTCCCATGCTTCACCAATAAATACAAAACTTAGGTTATATTTAGTGTGTAATATTGATTATATTTCCTATTTAACTGTACTAGTGAGAAGGGGCGTTATTGCTACTTTAATTATTATTGTTCAATAATAATTGTTCTAATAGTAAGTAGTGTCTATTGTTTGTTAGAAATGAGCACGGGATCAGATCAGCCACAGCTGTTGTGCAGATATGCACAAGCGTAGGTTGAGTTTGATTTTTAATCATATCGGTTTGAATGATGGATCTGTCGGAAAACCCACCTCATACTTTCAGTCGCGAGAATGAGTTGTATAAATGTGTTGAAGTATGTAGGGTGTAGTGGAGTTTTTGAGCTGATGCGATGATTATGATCCTTTGATTCTGTCAACTAACAAAAATTCATAATGAGTGGAAACCACGATTATCTAAAGTACAAAATTTTTGATGCCAGGATATTTAGAGTATATAATTGTAACTCGGAAACAAATGATAATGTTACAATAAGGAGACTCATTAACTGTTGTTCGGTGTAGCAGTTAGTTCATTTTCGTTATATAGCATGATTCACTACATGTTACAGAGAAGGATTTATTATCTAGAAGTTTGTTTTTGAAATCTTACCTCGGACTTCATTCTCACTATTGCATATTATTCTATTTTTGTCACTCAGAATGTGTTAAGTGAGCACGTGCATAATTTTAATTTTATCTTTTGTCCACCCTAAACGAGGTAAAGAAAAACCAAGTTCAGTAATATTTGTTGTCCCTCTTGGTTCAAATGTTTATTTGTTTTTATACCCCTCTATTGAGGTTCAATGAACACTTGAAGTAAAAAAATGTCTATTTTATTATAAATTGATCTGCTGCTATGTATCTGAATTGATTTTCTCAAGTGAAAGATAAAAGTGAGAAAATTATTATACATATAGGAAAAACTCACTTCGTATAAACATGATAAGTTTATTCTAATGCACATATTTTGTGCTGTTTTGAGGTCAGAACGGAGAGGTTATCAGTCCCCTTTTGATGTCTTTAGTATTCTTTAAAAAATTATAATGAATAGATTTCGATAAACCGTCATGTTCAACTAACCTTAGTTAATGAAGTGAAAAATTTATTTCCTTTATTTGTATATATACATAAGATATTGCACGTAAAATGTACATTATATAGTTTTAATATTTTGATATTTTTTTATGTTCGTTTGTAGTCCTACTCTCTCCTCTCTCCAATTCACATCAGTATCGTTCTAAAATTAGATACGAATAACGCTAAAAATTATTAGATAGAGGAAAGAGCATTTTTAAAAATTCTAAATCAAATGAGTTAAGACGATAGATTTTAATTTTGAAATGTCTAAACTAGTTTTACGAATGCTGTGAATACAAAATATATTTAGTCTTAAAATATCACCATAAGTATTGTCAGTATAATATATTTTAGATTGGATTAGCTAGATAGTGAAGCACTTCAATATTGTGTTGCTATTCTTGTTTTACTTGTCAATATCTTTACAAATATTTTTTACTATTCTTGCTTGCGTATAAACATGTTGACAACATCATCAATCCATGGGAAAGAGTAGAAAATTCGGGCTTTGCCACTAATTTGCTACTCCATCAAATATTTTACTTATATTTTAAGTATTTTAATCATTTTAATTGTTTATTAAGATTTTAATTAGTTGACACTCCGATATATATAATATTATGTATGACGTAGGTACAACAAAACATACAGTTTTTATGTGGATATTATTTTTGTGCACTATATAAAAAATTCAAAATTTACAATCAGTGACCAGAAAATTGTCTCCATTTTATGGAATCACGCAAGTGTCATAGGTATATTATATATACATATATATATATATAAATCCAGTAATAAGTAATTCGTATTGAATAAGATATACATATGTATCGAAATCAAAATCGAGAGCGGACGAGATAAGTTAAGATGAGGGCATGTGTGTCTCTTGAATTATTTATGCAAGAAAGAATGAATATTTGTTGATGTGATATATTATAAATCTTGATGTAGCTTTTTGAGAACATTTGCGTTCCACAAATTACGATAATAATGATAGTAAGTAATAATTATCTCATAGGATAATTTAAGTCATGATAAGGAGACGCAAGAGGAAAGGAAAAAAAGATGGAAATAATCATATTTAAGATGTCTTTCTGCCACCTCCCTTTGGGACCCGATTGGTAAAAGTTAAAGTCCTCGCCAAGCTTTAACTCCTTGCCACGGGCCACAAAATTACAAAGAGACAAAGTGATGAAAAATGTTTAGTTTATAATAATAATAATAGTAATAATATTATCTCTCTATTCATCTATAGTTTATAAAGTTAAAGTATGCATATAATGTAAAAAACATACTATTCTATTATTGTAACTTAACGTACCGTACCGTATTGTATCCAACAATTATTATTGTAACTACCGTTAAACTATACAATTAAAATCGTGCATTGACTAGGACAGAAGATCATACGACTACAGATTATACTACCAAAATATATCATCACTGTAACTTTCCAATATGAATGCAACCAGTAAAACATTGTAGCCCCTCCCTAGAATAGAACTGAATAAGTTAAGGTATGCAAAACAATTAAATTAGTAAAATTACAATTAATCATAAAAACGATCATCTGTAAATTGTAACTTTGAGCCGTAACCATAACGTTACAATGAGTTTTAAGCGTAATTACATTATAATGATTATTATACAGTAAAATTAAAATATGTGTAATGGATAATTACTTACATATTAAGTTTAATTCCAGGCCGTGTTTAACTTTGGAAAAAGTGGTACGGTAGTTAGGTTGAGTCCAGTAATGCGTAACATTTAAGTTTAGATATATAATACAAACAGGAAAATTACAGCTTCCCTATACATTACCTACTAAAACGATTACTTCGTAAGATTTTAATTAAGACTTTCATGACTGTCGTATTGTCTAAATGTCCCAAAGAAAGAAATGTATGATTTCATGGAAAAATAACAATTCATGACTAGAGTGTACCTCACTTAATATAATTAAACAATAAAATATTATATACAAATAAATCGGAGCGTACGCCTAGATGAATGATGCTAAAACTAATAAAAGAGCACCATGCCTACCTGTATGTACTATTAACCGTTAAGTTGTCTAATCGTAAGTATAAAATAATCTAACTAAATAAATCATCAATATCATCTAAGAAAAACTCGACTAATTACTTATATTTGCATTAGGTTAGTGCACGTCACTGGATGAGTATGGTAGTGCAGAATTAATAATTTTTAGAATTTTTGTAGTACATAATATAGTGCATATTATGTGAAATCATCTTTCACCCGCAGCAAATCAATTAGCCTAACAGGGTATTTTTATTTTCCTATTATAATAAGCAGTCACCGGAAGGGCGAGTATTTGGACTTCACTGATTTTTTAATAGTCGGAATCCGTATGTACTGTCCATGATATTTGAACGACTTTCCAAATATATTATTGACAGAAGTGTTATTTTTGGAATTCGTGAGGTGGTCTGCGTCGATGGGTGCTTTCACCAGAGTCTCTGAGTGTGAAGAATGTAACATTCTTTATAATCATATTTTATACACAAAATTAAAAGCTTTTCGCCCCAGCCGCAAATCAATCATGAAGAATTATTAAAAATTCGACTTGTAGATTACCCATGAAACATTTTGCCACCTAATCAAAATATTCGATATAAGCATGCTTTGTACGTAACTGCATCAAGTCTGCGATGTTTTGGCCTTGGCTTTTAGTAAAAACGAAAAGAGTGAAAGCAGAAGCCAAGAATTTGTTGCTTTCCCCTTTCCCTATTTACTCCTGCATGTAAAGAATTCTTGTTTACAAGCGCGCAACTTCAAACTTTTGTTTTTCTCGTATCAACGCAGGCAGCGGCTTTTGAAATCCATAAACATCGTTAAATCAAAAATAATAATACTTTCTGCTCCCTAGCAGTTCATAGACAAAACCCAAATCGCTTTACTTCACGGAAATAGTTATGTTATAATCTTTTTTGTTTTCTTTTTACTGACTTGGGAAACTATCTTTAAGTTCAAACCGGTTTTCTAATCTTGTAAGCCTGTCTGTGCGGATTTCGTGAGTCTTCGTATTTTTGCATCCAAAAACCGGCGAGGGCGGCTAACCGTATTACTTGTAAGGTGCTATCATCAATCCTCAATCCTGGACTGAACAACAATTCTAGCATATAATTATATCTGAAGGAAGACGCTTTCAGCAAGTCTTTAATTGTCAAGGTAGGCATTGTTTTGATTTCAGCAAAAATTGGTTAATACGAAGGGTTTTAATAATTTCTATATGTATATCGGTTGTCAAGCCAGCATAATCAGGACTGGCATGACTGGCAAGGATTTTTTCGAAAGTATAGTATGATAGTATTTATTACAAGTTGTGAGGTAAGCTGCTGGAATGATAAGTTCATTGAGTACAATTCAGTTCGCTACATTTATCTGATGAAATTATAATAATTTTAAATTTATAATATTACTTACTACCTTAGGTAGTAATATTATAAATTCAAAATTACAATAATTTCCTCGTACTCCTTCGTAAACTTCAGGACACACACCTAATTTTTTATCCTGTTGCCACTTTGGCATCACATTCGAAATGAATGCAAAGAAAAGAATACCTTTTTTAACCTTCAAATATTTGTATATTTTTATATTTGTTTTTCGTTTGTTTTTCAGGTTTCTTCAGATTACATATTTCACCTCTCGCGTCTCGCTGCCTCTGCTAGCTGTGAAAAGCATAGTTTATACACTCCTTGTACTCCTAAGCTTACTCTTAAAACTTCAGAATGGCTGCGCGAGGTGTTTCAAGATTGAGCGAGTCATCCGAATCCGCTAGTGACGATCCTCCGCCACCACCTAGCCCCCCAAGAAAGGTAAGAGTAATTGGCAAAAATAAAATTCATAAGTTTTTCACCTTGCCTAAACAGAGTATAATTGTTACTGATTGTGCATTCCGTGTTGAATATTTACTATTTATTGTTTACTATCGTGTTAAAGATAAAGACAAAGCCAAAAGAAAAGGCTAATGCTGCAGAAGAATTGGACATAAAATTCTGTGCTCGTTACACGGTGGATGATCCTGGTTATGCGGAAACAATTGCGTCTGCAGGTATGCCTCCTCCAGCAATTACAAATTACCAAGGAAGGTCGTTCAGAGACAACAGTCGCGGTGGTGGTGGAAGGGGCGGTGGAGGTGGAGGGTATAGCAGAGGGTATAATAGATAAAATGAGGATGAGACTGCTTTCGTGCTAATAATTTCTTGATTCTGTGTTGATTAATGGATAAGCCAAGTAAGACTTTTTTAAATTTTATGTACAATGATACAAAGTTGTATTTACTCTTGAGACACAATCACAATAGTATATTTATTTATTTGTGTTTCAAAGGATATAAGGATAGTATTTATAATAAAGCAATTGTAAGACCGAACCTAAATGTTTATTAAACTTGGGAATTTTTCGATTTTTGAATTGTTTTTTCTTTGCGTGTCATATTTCAGTTATAAATGATTCAAAATGAAATGGTTAGCTACATAATATAAAATTCAACGCTTGGTACACTAACTATTATAAATTATAAACACAAAAAATGGATGCGATGGGTTACGATTGTTTGCAAAGCTCATTTTCTTGCTAAGCGCGTTCAATTAACATAATTTCGAGCTATGTATGCCTTTCCTTATTGAAATCCACAATTTTGCAAACTAACTAAAATTACGTGCAGTATTTTTTCATCTGCCATCTTCAGTAGTGTAAAATCTACTGTTTGTTTGTATAATATGAACACGTGTGGGATGGTTTCATTAGAATATTTAAAATCACTATATTAGCAAATTGAATAGTTCTTTTTAAATACAGGCGCTGGTTAGTACTTACCCTTACAATAATTTATGCATATAGATAAGCTTGTGTTTCATCATAAAACGTGTACACGACATATATGTACTATCCATCTCCAACTTTAAAATACAAAAGTATACATAGGTAGTAAAGGTTTTTAAAGCTGTATATATATAATTAATCAGTAGGCACTATAAACTAAAATCTTGCACATATTTCATTGGCAAACTTAATTTGAGATCGTTAGCGAAATCAATGTGTAATCGTACATTACAAATAAATACTAAAAAATCTATAATCATATATACATATAACACAGTGCACCGGTACCGGTAATATTGCGGACCTGTTAAGTATACATGTTTGTGCAAACAGGCGGTCATACTGTCATGAACTTAAATTTCAGTAAAAGTAAAAAATATCTAAAAGTTATTTGATTCAAAAAGAAAATACTATTAACAAAAGAATTAAGAAGAAACTTTAAAACATATCGTCTAATCCTAACCAACTAAAGTCTATAACAAAATATGAATCTAGAGACTACATAATGTCATGTCCATATATACATATAACATATTATTAATATAACTAAAAAAGTATTGAAAAATTCACCCACCAATGATTCTATTTCGTAAAGGTGGAGGGGTTGACACCGGAAGCTTTTGAGCGATAAATGACTTGACATTAATTTAACCAATACATTTTGAGTGGTTGGAAATATATTAAAATGGTAAATAATAGCTGTAAATATTTTTATACATATAACAGTTAAACTGGAACTAAGCTAAATTTGAAAGGTTACACCTGTGTCTGGGGATTATCTCTGTCACGATCCCGTATATTTCTTCTAGGAGTAGGATACCGGTCTCCTCTTGTCCCTCCATGAAGTCCCATGTCCCTTGCGGACGAGTGAACTTGAGGAGGTGTGGGATATCTGTGATGTAAGGCAATATTTGTACTATTTTGCGAGCTTGGATTCGGATGGTGCGTTGTTAACTTAACTCCAGAATCCATCGAATCTGCTGTCTTGACTGTCTCGGCGTATTCACTGATTTCATCCCCAACTGTAATGTTCATTTATAGGAATAACAATAATGATTTAATATTTTATTGGTAACAGACACGTGTCTGCGCTAATATTTTAATAAAGCTAAAGTTTGACACTGTCACAAAATTACCTATAGTTCCTATACCAAGGGGACCGTTAGCAAGACCAAGGTCATCATAAATTCGATCTCTCTGTTTTTTTGCTGTTCTCCAAAGAAGACAGCAGGCTACCAGAACAACCATCATGATTAAGCAAACCCCACAGACGCTCCAAAATGCTATGGACATTGCATGCGTTGGCTCCCACCTTAAAAAACATATTGAGGATTTTTTTACATTATTTGTAATAGTTCATTTGTTTGATGGCAAGGTTTGACAGAATATGTCATTCGTATCGTAGTACGTATTATATGGAAAAATCGAAGTTAAGTGAAAAACTGACCAATGTTCTGTAACTGGAGGATAGGTGGGAACGTATCGTCCAACTACGGAGGGCATGTACTCACTCCAAAATGTAAGCTCTCTCTGTCCATAGTTCCTTTGCATGGTGGAATTGTTTGTTCCATTCAAAGCTAAATATTTCATGTCCGCAGGGGTGGCACGTTCCCAGTAAATCCCAAGGATCTCCTGTCTAGTGGGTGTTCCGAAATGTGCCATATTGGCCACCGCAGACATGAAGAAATTACTCATGTTTCGATCCCCTTCCGTCCATGCTGATCTATCAACACGAAGTCTTTCCGGGTAAAATTCTGGATCCATAAATGGGGCCCCGGACAGTAAATAGTATTCTAATCCACGGGGAACTTCACGCCAAAACGGAAGTCGTAGTCCTTCGAGTGTGTAGTTGAGAAGATACTGATGAACCTGAATACCTCTGGCTAACAGTAGTTTCACTGTCTGGTCTACGGGGGCCCGGTAGAGAGCATCTGACAAAAACTATTTCAAACAAAAATCATTCTTAAAATAAATATCCTGTCAAACTAAACTTTGTTAATAAATAGTTAATTTTTTTTTTCAGTGCATAATTAATTACATTTATATATTCTTCCCGAACATGTGTAGAATTATGTGGATCAGGCCAGTATGTGTAAGCATAGCGTATTGCTTCGTAAACTCCTTCCGGATTTAATGTGTAATTATATTTCTTGACCCAGCGATGAATCATCATGTCCATCCAATCTCGAGTGACAACATAATTTGGTGCCAATGTTTTGTTCGCATACAGGAGATCAGCGGCGGATTGACGTGAGAATCCAGTCATATATTTGACGTATGGGTAGTCTCCACGTTTCAATAATTTGATGGGATCATCTGGCAAAAATCTCCAGTCTTCTTCCTTCCAGTCATTCACATAATCATCTTTTGGTAGCAAGAATTCCTTATCAACTGCTGGAGCCCACGGAAATATTCCAACATCGGGCTAGAATCAAAAATAATTTTATAATTTTCAGTCTATACAGTAATTATTAATCTATTATTATTTTTAAAATATCAATAATCATACTGAAATTATTTAAAATATGTCAAGTACCTCTAATTCCAAATTAGCTAATTCTCTCCAGCTTCGACTTTTTAAACACTGAATGGTTTTCCAGGATGATTGTTCATACTGCTGCCAGCACCCTAATTTCCTAGAAAATAATTCTGTCGTATTTTGGAGTCTGTATTTATCCGTTATTGCTGCCCAGTCCGCTGTTGGCGCTCCTTCTAAGGCTACCACGTTTTTCACGAATGTTCGAGATCTTGGTGAAAGCTACCGAGAAGATTTAGTTAAACACAGTTTATTTATTTATGTGTGAGGCTAATTCATGGAACAAATAATCATATGGGCGTAGTTGAAAAGTTATAGCTAACCATTAGTAGACCTGCTGCAGCCGCACCCGAGCCTAATCCAACCAAAGTGATTCTATCCGGATCCCCGTTGAAAGCTCGTATATTTGTATGAACCCATTTGAGTGCTAATGAAAGATCCAGCATTCCATAGTTTCCGGGAGAAAATTCATCTGCTGTTGAAAGAAATCCAATTGCACCTAGACGAAAGTTGACCGTCACCACGACCAAGTCATACCAAGCAACTAACTGATGTGGAGGGAACTGTTGCGAAGCGCCGTAGGTGAAATCTCCATCGTGAATATAGAATATAACAGGATACGGTGCACTCTTTGCTCCTGACCCAACGTCTGGAGAGAAAACATTCAAGAATAAACAGTCCTCATCCACTTGAACGATACCGGCTGAGAATCCGAAAAATCGAGACTGTAGAAATAATAGCAAAAATTATTGTCATCCTCGAAAACAAAACGATTTACTCTTTTAAAAATTATAGTTATATATGACATTTGAAATATTATAACTTACTGGTTGTGGACACGCAGGACCATAATCTACAGCTTGAAGAAGTTGCCATCCCGTATGTGGTCTTGGTGGTTTAAATCTTCCTTCTTGTGTTGGTGGTCGAGCGTATGGAATGCCAACAAATGATGACACAGTTTGTTTAGTTTTGTCAACATTTGTGATTCCTGGCCTGGCTGGAAGTGGAACCCATGGACCATCATAAAGTTTTACTTTAAATCCCTAGTAAAGAACAACAAAAAATTAATTAATATCTTTCAAAATTTCTAAAAAATATAATTTTGAAAATGATTTTATCAATAATTTCTTTTAAGCCATACTTACCTGAACTCTTCCGTACGAAGTGGTGACATAGACAGGAGGGGGAACAGTATGAATATCTTCCGGTCGCTGTTGACCCTGTAAATCCGGTCGCCACTTCCCCAGAACACCCGGTGCTCTGGGTCTGTCTGTAGTAGTGGACCAGTGCTCATCCCATATATTTTTATTAGGGTATCCTGGATCGAACACTCCGCGCTGTCCTTGGTTTTGATTAGGATAAGGATATGGATTGTAATTAGGATTGCCCCCACCACCCCCACCACCGCCACCAGGATAGTTATTTGAAAATGAATTTCCTTGATCCGGAACACCAGTAAATGTTCTACCTCGTCCATCATCTTGCCTTGGATAATTTTGATTGCTGTCACTTTGATGTTGTCTATTACCATCTTTGTCATAATTACTATTCCTGTCGAAGTAAGATCCAGAAGAGCCAGGATAATTTAAATTTGAATTAGCACTATCATAAGTAGCAGAGTGTGAATTTTGTTGGTTTTGATTATTATTTTTATTGTTCGGATTATTCCTATAAGTTGCAGAATAATCTCCGGATCGGATCCTCCCTCCATTTTCTCTCTCAAACGATTCACTTCCACCCGTCACTCTCTCCTCATAACTTTTGTACTCACTTCCTCTGTCCGGATGATTCACATTAGCGTCCGCATTATAATTATTACCTTGTTGTTGATTTCTATTTACATAATAATTTTGGAGTCGACGATTATTAGTACCGCTCGGATCTGACCCACCCTGTGATCTACCTTGTAAACTACTCCCACCATCACCATAATATTTTGGATCGTAGAACTCCGTCACGTTACCCCGAATACGGTGAGTGGAATTTGAGAAAAATCTTCCATTCAAATCTCCATTTATATTATTATTATTTAAATTTGAATCGTATTCCTTGACGTACTTTCCTTCGAACTCATGACCGGAGGCACGATCAATCGTGCGATTATTAAATATATCATACGGCTCATGTTGACTTTTCCTCCTAATATTCCCATTATTACTCGCACTGTCACTGTCAAAATATTGGGAGGAGGCTCCTCCGAAATGGAAGAGAAGAATCCACGACAAAATTAATATTTTTACAGTTGACATTTTTTTGGTTTTCTGTGATTACCGGCACCGGGTTGAGATTTTAAATATATGTACAATCGGCTCAAATGGGAATCGATATTTTATCAGTCCACATTAGTTTCAGCAGTACTTTTTAATATGGATTATACTTTTTTTTTTAAATGGTAGAGTTTATTATGGCTTTGTATTTTTGTGTTTACTTCCTTCTTTCCAAATCAAGAGGTCGTGTATGGTGAAGGAAGGATGAGTCTTTCTCAAAGAAGAAAGAAATTAAAATTTTATCTCAGATGAGGATCGCCTTTTTTCTTGTCTTAACTCCTCTTTTGACTCTCGTTCTTGATGACGATGACAAGGAGTGAGACAGGTGGACAGACAGTTGGATGGATAGCGTCGGAAGTAGCGTAGAGTAGAGAGGACAACAAATAAACAAAAAATTGAGTAAATTAAAGTTAAAAAACTGAGCCAACAATAATAAGTATAGTATATTCTTATGACACACCACTCCTCAATCCTCGAAGACGTCAACCGGGACTAAAAATCATGAGCCGTCGTAATTGCTGTGCACACATCGTGTCGAGTACAGTTCGTGTCAGTGACAAACATTAAAAGTCTCACCAAATAATGTTAACTTGAACAATGTTAAGACTCTCCTTCCACTACTTTACTTCTTAATTGTTCATCCGTCTTCTCCTTGAGTAACTTAATACTTATTGTCAACTGACTCGGATGCGGTATACTCTTCCTTATTAGGAGCTTTTTTGAGCTATACAGACTTTGTTTTTTTTCTCTCTCTCTCTCTCACTTTTCCTCAGATCACAAAGGACAAAAACTTGTAGAAGGTTAAATAGAATATTTTTTTTCGTTTACTACTATAACCAACTGTGATTTTTTTAAGAGAAGCAGAAGAACTGACGAGAAATAAATGCAAATGACAGTCTCGACAATTGAAATGTGTGCGGTAATGGCGATATACAGATGAGCTGATTGTTGTACTTGGGTAAAAATACAAATGTACAAAATAGTGTAGGTAATTAGGTAGGTATATATTTAATTACAAAAACTAATAGTAACGTATTGGATTTACAATTAAATCTTCAAAATTAGAATATAAATAGTCGTTGATATGTAAATGAGGGTTTTTAGCTGATGAGCAACTTGTCCGCAATAAGTCGTGGGCACGGATAACTTATAACATATTATACAGTATGTAATTTAGTAGTTTCTTGAGCGGAAGTTATGCTCCATTAGTTTTCGCTTAACTATAAAAATAACGATCGCGACTAAATGGGTATATAGAAATAATGCGTTCGTTACATTTTATTTTAGTTTAAGGTTCAGATTGGGTTGTTTGGAGGAGTGAGTGAGTGCGTGTGTGCTTTGCAGGGACTCAACTCACCTGCCTGCCTACTATCCCTGCTACACAATAATAAACGATTGCTATTCAATATTGCCCAGAGCCACACCTGAGCGTATATATTGTATTCATCCTTTCAGTTCATCACGCTATATATCCAACTTACCTACATGTTATATGTTAAGTACATGCACGAACCCGTATCACCAGTACAATTCTTTATTTTCTAATCTACATTTAGAGTCATACGGACATATTATCCTTTTAAAATGCTGACTCTTCAAACTTCAAACGCTTTCTGGTTTTGGCTTTCTCATCATTGCCGTTATAGACAAAAGTAAGTAGGTACTACATATTATGTACCTGGGTATACTAGATTCCGTGAGCCGTTGTTGACTGTTGTTACCCTCTGTGACCACGTATGATATTGTCAGTTAAGACGGTAGAATATGTAGACTATATGAAAGCCCAACACAATACAAAAAAAGGGGTTCATACGTCCAATCCAATTCCCTATGGACTCACACACTACAACAAGTAGACAAGAGGATCACACACCTGCACCTCTTTGAAGATATAGCAAGTCAAATAGGGGTCTTTCGCTTTTTTAATGGTGCAAAAGCTCTACATACAAGCAAACGGGAAACGTGTACAGTGATAAAGTATCTTTGTAAGTAGTAAGCCGAAAGTAAACGGGAAAGGATATATTATGATATGAGGATGATAACAGTTTTGGTTTTTTAGTTTTAGTTTACATTTTATTGCAATATTATTTGATGATACGGCCAGTAGAGAAGAGGCTGCTATGATAGCGATAATGAAAGCAGTGAGACATTTTTACGATTTGCCGAGAGCTCATATTCAACAGTAGTTAAGAGTAAATGTATTCCCGGTATTAAATATAAATTTCACTTTATAATATGGTATTATTATGAATTACTGTATTGTACGCTCATTTCAAAGTGTAATTATATTTCTGTGATTTACACATGGCATAATATAGCATCGGAACACGGGCGTGAAGGGATAAGAGCGTTTTGCTTTGGGGGATAGAATTTTAAAAAAAGTATAAAACTAGTCATTATCATTTAATCAGAAATCAGGTGTGTATCTCTACTACATAGTACAAACATAGCCAACGAAACGACCGACCGCACCGACACTGACAGACAGACAGCAAAGCGCGTGCAACTTAGTCATAACGGAAGCATCTAATTATTTTAGTATTCCTATGTATATAATGTAGTTTGTAAAGTACACAATATGGTTTTTATGGGTGACGATCAACACGACAAAAGTCTATAACTATATATTATAAACATTTTGCCCATTTACCAGAGTCAGTGAAATGGAATTTCATTACCAAACCAATTCAATTTCATTATTTTTCATGCAGAGGGCTCAATTAAGGAATACAATACTGACTGAGGACGAGGACAGATCTATAATGCACCATTATTGCTACCATCGCATCGCGTTGGTTTTTATTTCCATGTGCATACCTACGTATTATGTGTATGTTCTTACATGTAATTTTACCAGAATTACCGGATAGTTTCTATTATTTTTTTTTGATTTTACGTACATCACTTTACGCTCTGCCGTTTTGCTTTATACACCAAAATCACTGTGGGGGTTAGAGGTGAGATTAAAATGCGGACGGACTGCAAAGTTCAATTAATGTGTTAAAAAATGTTACAAATAATTACAACAAATGGTTTTCTCAACTATACATCATAATTTGTCTAAATTGAATCAAGATTTCTATAAATGAGAGGTGACTAATGGTTCTGTTCAGCGGCAGAACTTTACCTGCGCCCGGCTTGGCTTATCACTTGCTGTTGTCATCATCGGTATGATTTACGATCTCTCGGTATTTGAAGGCGTAATAATAATGTTGAGTTAAACAATGCTATATCAATAAATGCTATATAAGATATCAATTTTCGCCGAATATTAATATTTTGCATGGTGCAAGTAGTCATCGAATGATTTGATGGTTGGAAGTTGAAATTGCAAAAATCTTTAAACGCTCTGGTTTGAAAAATAGATTTAATCACCATAATTTTAACTTTAATTTTTCCTTGGGGGGGAACCATTGTATAAATGGCATTGATTGTATTAAATGACAATAAATGAATCGTGAAAAAATATTCCTAAGTTTTTAAAAAATAGAAGTAAAATTTAATTTGTAGAGCAGCAATAACTGTATGTATCAATCTTGGGACGTGGGAATTTTTAAGCTATGACTAACTTAAAATGCATTGAATATTTAAGTAATTTGTAATTTTTAATTTTTTATGTTAATTTACTTACCATTATTTAATAAAAGAACGATATTAGCATTTTCATTTTGATGACGAAGCGAGATCTAGCGGCCGCATGAACGAACCAGCACATTTTAGAGCCTTAATTCAAAATTACCACGTTAATCTCGAATAGTCTTTCCCTTGGAAAAACTCTGCCGATAAAACGTATTAGTAGGTGATATCAGAATAAGAATTTCCTAAATTTTAATAAATCAGTTACATTTTTTTGCAGTGTTAAATTGGATTCAACCTAGTCAAAAAAAAGTTTCTGTGTGGTCTTCATTTTATTTTGTCAATTTGTAGTAAATACTTACGCCTCGAGTTTACATTACATCCACTTCAATCTTAGCTTATCCATCCAGTTGATCCAATACAAAAAATTACTATTTCGTCATCTTTTTTTCAGAAATATTTAATACACAAATCGTACTTTTAATTGAGTATGGCAATGGAGGAATACGCACGTGAACCTTGGTAAGTAGATTTTTATTATGAATTTATATAAAATACATTTTATTTTAAGCGAGTGACTACTTAAGTGGCATGTAAGTATTGTGCATGGTAAATAAGAATTTGGACGAGCTAAATTCACATTTCACGTGTTAACAATTTCGCAGCCCTTGGAGAATAGTGGATGACTGTGGGGGAGCCTTTACAATGGGTGCTATTGGAGGATCACTATTTCAGTTTATCAAAGGTTTTCGAAATGCACCAGCTGGATTTAACCACAGAATGACTGGAAGTATGACTGCAATAAAAGCAAGAGCTCCAATTATTGGCGGTAGTTTTGCAGTTTGGGGTGGCCTGTTCTCAACCATAGATTGTTCACTTATTAAAATGAGGGGTAAAGAAGATCCGTGGAATGCGATCATTAGCGGTGCTGCCACAGGAGGAATTCTTGCTGCCCGAAGTGGTCCTGGAGCAATGCTTGGTAGTGCTGTCATTGGGGGTGTTCTCTTAGCTATGATCGAAGGTGTTGGTATTATGTTCACAAGATTTACTTCCGAACAGTTTAAACCTCTCACACCCGTAAGCCCCTTTCTTTACGTCAATACTTTTAATTCCGTTAGTTACTGCTTTATACACTAGATAAGGTCTCGTTATATTTTAAAGAAAGCTACAACAAATTATTATATACTTCAATTTTGGTTTGACTTGCAGGAAGAACAAATTCAGATGATGCAGCAGCAAGATCCTAATTTTATTCCTCCTGGTATAAATGACGGCTATCAACGTTCTTAATTAAGTTTCCTAACTACATATAATATTATTTTACGAAATCAAACCATTTTTTGCCGGACTCTCATAGATTGATTAAGACTAAATAAACATTGTGTAGTGTAGAAATAAATGTCGTTCCTTGTCGGTGCGAATCAAAGACAAAATAGTTAAAATAAAATTATATACTTCGATGTCACTTCAAATGATGCATTATTCAATGTGGCCGTAATTTATATAGTACATTGTTCTTTATTTGATGTGCAAACGTGAATTCCTCATGTTTCTACTTACAAAGACATTTTTCGGTAGAATTTAAAATTCCTAGTTCTTTCGAGTAGAATATATACCATTTTATTACAATTTTGTCATTTCAGCCGATACAAAGAATTTCCAATGCTAGTAATTGACTTCATGAAAGCCCCTTACAAGTTTTCTGTATTCAGTCAGGATTTTTAGGATACCGCCTAAGCCATGTCCATAGTCCATGCTAGGAAATGCATTGTTATAAACATTTTCATGCAGTTGAGTTGACAAGCAGTAAAGGATGAAAACTAAACCACAACCCCTGAAATCAAATAAAAAAATTAACTGCTTTCACTCGCAATGAATAAGCCATTTATGAGCCTGCATTCTATTAATACGTATACTGGTGGCTATTGGTTAATGATCCTTTCACCCTAATTGTGTGAAAGATATGGAGTCTAAAACTGCTGAGGAATATTTAATTATGCATGTGGTCAATTTCCATTTCCATCTAATTATTGATTTGGTTTCGCGGGGAAATCTATTTTAATGAGCGTGTATATGTGAAGTCCTCCAAGATTGAAAGGGGTGTCCTGCACGTCCTCAATCAGTTTCGGGAAAAGTATTTAGGGTCCTGTTTATCAAGCCACAGTTTTATGGGGTATAAATACAACGACAAAGATGCATGGGGTCTCAAATAAGTAACGTGTAATAAATAAAATTCCAGAATTCTGTTTTATAAACAAGAACTCTTCTACAGTCCCATATTATCTGTATCTGCAACCTCCAACTTCAAACTTGCCATGTTCTGTAGAAGTTACCAGAAAGTTGGGGAACTACCTCAGTTATTTGTATCAACGGGCGAATAATTGTATTTAAAAATGTGGACATAAATCAAGCCATATATATGTTATAGCATGCAAGGAAATTACAATTCGAGTTAAGCAACCTGAATTTCATTTGCTTTATTTGTTAAAACCCCTATGGTTATATAGTTTTCCCTTATTTCAAGGTTCCTTTTTTTAGTGTTTTCACCTGATTTAGGAACACTCCGTCCTTTTTATTCTTTCCCCTCTGAAGTAAGTAATCAATGGCTATTAACGGAATGAAAATTGAAACGATTTCTTCGTCTCGTATTTCCTCTTTACATGCTCCCCACAGCATGCAATGCATGCAAATGACATGATGTTCAGAGTCACAGTCTTCTTGGTTTATCAATCTTGCACGTCAAGTTTAGAACCCCGTAATTGTGAATTGTGACTTTTCCAACTCTACTTCCAGCAGTGATTCTTATGAACCTTGTAATAATCAAATTAGACTGCATAGTTAAATTTTCCTGTATAATATGCTTATATGCAGTTGATGTATCATACCAGAAAAGTTTGTTCCTGGTGGTGGTGGTAGAGCATTTTATTAGTTTATCAAACATAATAGAAAAGGAGCTGTAGTACAGCCATAATATATTATGCATACAATTCTATATGACAATTATATTTCTATAGAATTTTCCTGAGGCGACAGAGTGTGTGTATTAGTTAGTACCTACATGAGAATGTTTTAGTGGTGAGCCCAATCGTATGTAACGGGTAAGAATTGACCTATTTTGCGCCAAATGTTTGCCAGTGGTTCACATGCTGTCACCATGACTACGCTTGACTCTTGACAGTTCTTCCATATGTCTGGTACACTGGTATATATTATAGTTCAAGTCATTCTCTATTCCTTTTCTTTTCCTTATAATTCTACTTACGTTGAAAGCTCTCACTTTTACCTTGTCTGATTTCAGTCGGCTGGAAGAGGAACAGACACGAGACTCATAAAGTTGATCGGACTTGCCAGACCATCCAAAGCTAATTCCGTCCGTATTTTCTATATATTAGGCCCCACACTCGAAATCATTATTAGACAGCTTTAATTTTTCAAATAAATGTTTCCATTTAAATTTAAGCAATTCGACGTACTAATATAAATTTATACGCATTTCCTAACGTTAAATACTATTAATCGTAATCGTCTTCAGTCTTCGCACAAAGCTACATTTAAATTATAAATTATTACTAAGTAGTTACTGACTATAACAACGAAATCGCAACTTCTTCGTGTATTGGAAGAGAGAATGGCAGAAATTTTAGGGAAAACATTTCCTCACCGCTAATCAAAACTGTATGAGCTTCAAACTTCTGGAGCCCGAGTCGGGAAAGTCTGCCAGAGAAAGTGAAAGCATTTTTATTTGAAAAAAAGTGCACACGCTGAAGAAGGTGCTACGACTAGCTATAGGACTACGAGCTAGGTTCAATTACATCTATAAGGAACGTGTAATGTTGCTGACACTATCGCATAATAGCGCATATCACCATCTACACACATTATACTCTGATAACCCTAAGAAAAAGTGACATTGTGATTCAAGGTTCTCGCACATGTAAAAATAATATATTGTTAAAAATTGTTAAACGAGAGAGGAAAAAAAATGATTAAATTCCGCTACCACTCCCGATCCAGAAATAGAAGAATCGAATCGAAAATATAAGAAAAAAAGAAAGTAAAATGAGGGCTTCTTTTCTATCGCCAAATATAATTATTTTAATAACTCTTATATTATTTTTGTTCATTGCAACTGAAATTGAATTTAGTGAGGGAGGGTTTGCTTGTTTAGAAAACCCATGTGCTCATGGAATTTGTATCGACGACATCAACAGGTCTGTTTTCAGATTTTAATAATTTATTGTCATCATCATCATTTCATATTATGTAACTTGTTTCGACACTGTAATCACGTAATGCACCCGCTATAATAGGATTGTATTGTGTTTTATTGCCCTACATAAATAGAAGCTCTTATGTCTGGGTGTCTTCTATAGTTTCCTTCCCTTCCCTAAAGCAATTCAAGTGATAATGCTCATGATATGTTTACACACTTGTGTTTGGATTATGTGCACCCGGAGCGGTTGCTTTCCCCTTCCTGTTGTTGTCACCCTCATTATATCCGTGCCCTTTCTCCTTTCCCTATGCATCATTGTATCGTCTTTCTTATTTGTCACAACTATACACTACTTCCCCCTCCCTTTATTCTGGAGATTTGACCCAAAATATATTGACTATACGCTATTATGAAGTTGATCTAATTCTGAAATCATTATATATTTCTTTTAGCCCCCATCAATGCTACTGCCAAAATGGATTTACAGGATATTCCTGGTGAGCCTCTTGTTACAATTTACACGAATAGGCATAAGTCATATTGGGTTCTCCATATATATGTTTGGGGTAGATATTCGTATACTGGGTAATTAAATGGGAATATTTCAATGTGCGTTTGTATAGCGAGCAAAATTGGGACGAATGTCAATCATGGGGCCCCTCTCCTTGTCTAAATGGGGGTACTTGCCTGGACGGAATAGCTTCTTTTAATTGTTCGTGTCCAGAGCCTTTTGCAGGTAAAGTTTCTCTTTAATTTCATTTGATTCCAATAATTGTGCGTTCTCTTTATCTAAGTTATCATATATATAGCTATTACTATACCATATTCCTATATCTCTCATTATGATTATACTTCACATTTGGCTAATATATATATATATAAATCCCGAGCACGCAATACGTCAATTCCATTAGGGGCCATTTCATAACTTCTTCATAATATCGTGTATGTAATTCGCCCAGATAAAATTCATAGTTATTGCAACTAGCTTGGAGAAGCTTCATTTAACTGATATATTAATATCGTTATTTTCCATTAACAGAAATTATTTAATTGGGTTTGAGTGCCTTCATTCATTTTGCTTCTTCAAAGCAATAGCTAACGATGGTGTGTAGTTCCTTTCTCCAGTAATGAAATAGAAGCTCATAAAATTGATGATGAAATAAAGTTGTCATTTTTTATATTTTCTTGACAAATGAACAGTGTTTAGCTCACGTACTGTTTAAAGCGAAAATAGTAACTGGCAAGGATAGTGAGTTTTTTTCTGCTTGTTTCCCGCAACAAAATACAGTTTTATTTAATTTTAGATATTGTATAGCAGTTTCGAAATCATTTTTCATACTATTCAGAAAGCATTCATGCATATACATACATATGCATCATTTAAAAAAAATAGTTTGGTTGCTGTGATTTCGGTTTTCTATAATGCAAAGCACCGCTGGGAAAAACTAGAAGTCTTTACTTACCTTTCGAACCTACCTACATGTATACATACTGAACTGTTAATGTAAAGTTAATTTGAATCATATGCCATGCTCCCATCATACAAAATGTCCTACTAAATCAATAACATTAACGAGTGTAACTATTCTATGAACGATGATGAGTGCTTCAATTTTAACTTTAGCTCACGGAACGAGACTGCTGAACACGTTGGTTTAGTCTTATATACTCGTCAGTTCAGTGAATCTCATGCGGCACTCATTCCTATTCTAGCACTCAATTAAATTTAAATATAGGTATATATATAGGCCCACTCGTTCCATTTTGTTGACATTGTAGTCAAGTAAATACTTAGTTTGAAACTTGTAAATTTACAAACTCACACAGCTCACACTTGACATGCATAATTCAGTTTGATAATCATGGGAGGGGAAAATGTTCAGGCGATATCGCATGGTTGCTGCTGTAACCTCAAAAAAGACTCCAACATTCTAAATTTTTTACAGCAACTAGGGACATAATATGTATATGTATGCATATCCATACCTCAACCCACGTACTTATTTCACGGAGCCAGTTGAATTATTATGCTGAATCAATCCACCTATACTACTACACTTTTATAATATGAATCATATTATTCTCATTAGAAACTTTTGAATTCCCCAATGTGATTACATAAAAAATTCAAAATTATAGACTTTTCTAATATTATAGTACTTCAGAAATAAAAGTGGGCGCATGTAGTCAAAATTTAGAGAGAGATGGTTTGAGAACTGAGAGTCACATTAGAAAAATTAATGAGGACACGAAACTGTAATTAGTGGTCACAATGAATAGGGTGGGGGATTTTCTTGTTCATTATTGATTGGTTACTAATTTATGCTAAAAACAAATTCGCTTATGTTAAGGTCTATGTGATTAGCATAATGTACCTACCTATATAGGTACCCAGCCAGGACTTGTAAAGTGTATTATAAGTACCTTGCATTGTACTCGCTAATCCGAACAAATCCCGCATATCTGGATTTTATAATGAGCTTTTAGTACAATATGTAGTTCCCATAGCTAGTAGTCCCAATCACATACTCATAAGGGAAGACAGAGAATGTCCTGCCAGGAGGGTGAAAGTGAAAAGGTTTTCGATTGGGAATAAAATAGAAGAAAATTACTTGCTGGCTGGAGAGCTTTGAGCATTTTATTTCACCTCACGAGAATATATATATTATGTGAATGTTTTTGTTGTTTTGACAGCAGTAAACGAAGCATGGGTTGTTTGATCAATGAAATGAAAGGAAGGGAATAAGCATTCTATATATATGTATCCGTCCTCGTCCTCACATAGCACATTCACTCCATTTCCAGTTAAATATGCATGACCAAGGAATAAAAGCATTTCCTTTTTCAGTTTTTACAAGTCAGCCCACTGCGAGATATAGTTATATGTATATATGGGCAAATATGTAAAGTGAAAGGAAGGGAAACTACTCAAAGACACTATTGCAAGATAATGACTTGAGAGGAATAGAATTTGAAAATTTATTGACTGTATACTAATACGCTGTATATCAAGCTATCTATATTTTATTCAGACATATGCTTCTATATTCATAATATAGACCCGTATGCAGAAGGGGTGAGCCCAGCGGTGCGGTCCCACTTTTGACCAACACCAACCGGCTTTTGGCCCGGACCCGGACAAGCACACCTTCTCCTGTAGTATAGGATTGACAGGACAAGTGTATAGACACACGTTTGAGGACGCAACAAAAAAAATAATGATTTTCTCTATAATGTATTCTTCCCTCCATCCTCTTTCAATTCACTCAGTCCTCCTGTCACCTTTTCTAAACTCTGGAATCTATAGAAACTCTCTGGATCCGGAAAACTGACTAAATTCAAATATCCTCTGTATAAACTATGATCTTCAAAGTTAGCTTACATACTATTTTCCCTCCTTAATATACTTGGCCTGAATAAGACCAATAAGAAGACGAATTACATGGCAACATGCATACAGTACTTTCTATGTACGTAGTACAAAGTTGAAAGTTCCCCTTCCCCTTATGTGGCTCAACGTTTTGTAACAAAAGCTAACTGTAGGGTAATCACAAGTAAAAGCAGATTGAAGCAGAGAAGCACCTGCTCCATGCTCGCGGTTTCTTTACAGTTCGTCCAGTAGTTAATCCACTAGTTAAGTAATACAGGAATGGTATATAGGACCTACCTATGTACTACCTATTATACATGGGTAATAACTTACCTAGCCTAGGAAGGCAACTCCAGCCAGGACCAGGACCAGGAATGTATACATTATGTGTACTAATACCTTTCTACGTAATCCATACTTCGACCGGCCCAGTCGAAGCCGAAACCGAAGTCGAAGTCGAAGTCGACGTCGAGGTTGTGTAGTCGTAGTCATAGTGGATGTGGACTCACCGGAACCACCGAATAAAAAGTCCACAGACAATACTACCTCCCTCCCTCCCTACGTAGCTACATACCTACCTGGTTCATGTGATGAGAGTGAGAACCAGGAAAAGTTTTAGCCACTACTACTCTGCTCCCTTGCCAACGCCAACTCAAAATCGAACTTAGCAACACGTAATGATATCATCATGACATTTCCTAAATGCAGCCCTTATTCATTTTCTAGTTGTCCACGTAGACGGACAGACAAACAATCTCACACATTTATTAATGGACATACCCTCAACAGTTCACAGTATTAACATTCCAATAATGCCAAGGGGACTTTTTTCCATTTTATACATTAATTTAATATTTAATCATGTTTAGTTCATTGGCCTCTTCCTCTCATCCTGCATTTTTTGAACTCAAAACATTTCTTATAGTACTTGTCACAATTTCTGGTATTTGAATTACAACTCTATATAATATACTTGAACATAATAATATTACGTTTATTATTTGTACACTTCAGGAGTCAGCTGTATATACTTCTTAATAATAATATTAGTACATCCAAAATACTCTCACTGATTGTGAGAGAAATACTGACCACCGAGAAATGAGGAATATACTCACTATATAGTCAGGTCTGGTAGTATAGACATATGTGTACTTAATTGAATAACATTTTATGTGGTATTTGTATTGCTTTGGTACTCCAGGCCGACTGTGCGAAATCAACTTGTCGACGTGTGACGAAGTGTATCCATGTCAGAATAATGGAACCTGTTCTTACAACTCTGGAGGTGTCGGCACTGGTCTTTACTGTTTGTGTCCACCTGGTTTCAAAGGTATGTACATTATTTCACTTTCCCTTTTTTTATTTCAGCTCGTGTGAATAGAGGCAATTTCAGTAGTACTTACTGCATACCTGTATATGTAGTATATACCTTCTATTTAATCCTGTGGTAATAAACCTAACTACCTGTGTACATTTGTTTTGTCTCATGTACTGTGGATTTTACTCACAGTGTCTAATTTTGCCTCTGCCCCTGTATTTATAGGGATACAATGCGAAGAGGACATTTCCATCTGTAACGAGACACTAAATATTTGCTTAAACGGTGGGAAGTGCATCGATGATATTGGCAAGAAATTCTACTGTCAATGTGAGATTGGTTGGGAGGGACGAAATTGTGAAATGCCCATTGATGAGTGTGCGTCCTCTCCATGTATGAACGATGGGGTTTGTGTGGACAAAGTGGGCGATTTCAGCTGTGCATGTCCATTTAGTAAGTTTAATTTATATCTAATTTCTATAGTTAGTTTTGACACACCATATACATATACCTACGTTAATAATATTTACTGTACACAAATACAGTTCCGATGATAAAAACCAAAACTAGGTATACGTGGGGCATCCATGCACAAATATAGAGCAAAAAATGTCAAATTTCCTATGTTTACCTTGTAGGTTCTGTTCTGTGTTTGTAAGTTTGTATGTGAGAGAAGGACAAAGAATGTGCTGGGATTTAATCAAATCATGTTTGTAATGGGTTAATTATTTATATTTATAGGCTACACAGGAAAAGCATGTGAGACAGAATTAGAGATTTGTTCAGAGAGTCCATGTCAGAATGATGGCTTCTGTCTTGAGGAAGAAGGCAAGAAAGTCTGCTACTGTATCCCGGATTTTCATGGGAAATTTTGCGAGCAGCAATACAATGAGTGTGACACGCCAACAAACAGGCAAGTGCTTAGTCTTTTTCTTTTAATGTGTATCCTTAATATCCTTCTACGTATATACATCTGCCCATATCATCTACAATTGTGTATATAAGGTATACTACTGAAGCAGTAGTCCACGTTTGCCAAATTACTAATTACAATTGTATGATACTAAGGATTGTAAATTGCAGACATTCTTTTGTTTCTAAAACGCCTTCGTCACACGCTATTTCAGTCCTGTCTAGTGCTACACCAGTGTTCTTGTACGGGTACTGTACTGGTCTACCGGTCAGCCGGTTTTTGTTGTAGGTTGTGCTGTAGCGATGTAGTTGTTTTCGTACTCCTTATAGTGCCATATTATAGCCATATAGCGTATTCGGTCAGACATTTTACTTTACTTTTCTTGGATTTCAAATTCCAGCTTGCAATAATTCTGTAATGTCAGTAGAAATAGATCTCGACACACATAGCGTATAATGTTTTTAAAATAAGCATATTACTTACCTATGTACACAATCATGCGTTCGTATATTGAAAAATTGAGACTTGGAAATAGGCGGTTGTACAGTATTCCTATATGCGGCTAATACAGCTCTAGCAGTTTTGATGAAATCATGGAATTTAGATAAATCAATATCGAGAAACATTAGCCCAAAGCAAAGGCTGAAAATCAAAAAACCGATTTCCGACTGTATTACACCAATTTGATACAAGTAAGTAAGTTATTGCACCCGATGGGATGATACTAGATTGGCTGAACACTGTATGTATGAACATAGCGCACGAGACGAGACCCGCTTTTTCTCCATTAATTTGGCTTTTCTGCCTTCCTAGAAACTATTGAAGTCGACCGAAACCACTGAGTTCTAATACAGATACCAATATTGCTATTCTAGAATGTGTAGGCTAGGACCCTTCATGGAGATAAATTTCTTATTAGATAAAAACAGACGACATTCTTAATAATTATTCTTATATGATTTATTACTTATACGTATTGGTACGTGAGCATCGTGCGTCAGTCTTTGTAGATCATTAATAGTAGTTTCTACCTAGAATTATTTGTTTACATTACACACGTGTGCACACCTACACTCTACACGCAGTAATTATTCTTTTTTGATATCCAAAGGTGTTTGAACGGTGGAACGTGTATCGATGGCGTCGGTGCCTTTACGTGCTCCTGCCCAACCGGCTTCGTCGGCTCCACGTGTCAATGTCCTCTGGATTGGATTTCTGACAGAATTAACTCCAGCTTAATTCCCTCCGAATGTTCAGCAATTATTCATGGGTCAAATGCAACTACTGTGAGCCCAACAGCACCCTCAGAAGGTAGAGGGGACCTTGCGAGCATCTCAACAACAAGGGTCATACATGAAGGAATTGTGACCGCTACGACGGTATTCCCGCAGTTCGGAGCTGAGAGCCCAACAATGTCATTCCCATTGTCGATGGGTGCCCAAACGTCCGTAAATGTACCATTAGCCCCAACCCCAATCCTCACGCTGCACTTATCCTCGTCAATCTTAATGTCGTCGGACTCTCCGTATGACCCTGGAGGACAATTTTCCTCCTCCCCATTGCCACTAGAATTCGGAACTGTTTTCATGAGCTCGAGCGCTATACTACCCTCACTCACGCCATCACCACCTCCTGGCTTGGAATCTCAAGATTATTTGCTGACTAGTACAGTTGCCTCCTCTGCCTTAATAGTTCCCTCCAGTCCGGCTCCAGGCCCAACGCCTTTAATAACAGATTTCGTGGAGGACACTGCACTGACTGATATGGAGACAACTTCTACCTATGATCCCTGTCCCACACTGTCCTTGGATGACAAGGAAACAGAAAGTTTCGTTCCGAGTCCAAGCATGAGTTTAGTGGTAACTCCGACAAATTTTGAAGATTTAGTATCCTCGACAGGGCTGCATTCTCAAATGTTTTCACTGGGAACGGGAAGTCTACAGCCTTCCCCATCCGGCCCTGTGTCTGGGAGAACCCCGTTATCATCACCCCTCCTCTCGCGTGATGAAAACGAGCTTATTACTGAATTCCCTGTGACACCATTTCCGACACCCCTCGTCACTCTGACACCCAGTCTCAGTTTAGTTGCCAGTGACACTTTTGACTCTTCCCTTTGGGAGATTCCAGACTCACAGGCAGCCACAATGACGCTTGGGTTGGGAAGTCAAAGTCGAACGCTGCTTTACCCATCTGAATCGATGACTGTACCATTTGAAGCTTCACCAACGATATCAGTACCGGCAAGAAGTGAAGGGGCGCCAAGAGTAGACATTTCTGGGTATGGTCCTGAAAGTTCATCTCAACCCATTGGAATGACACCCCTGGTTTCCATCAGCTCAGTCGGAGTGGAAATGGAGAGTAGCATTAGCGCAAGTGCTTTCAGTCCTTCACCAACACCATATTTGTCCATGTCTTTACCGTCGGAGCTATTCATCCCATCATTAGCATCAGAGGAACTAATATCTCAAAGAAGCCGTGATGGGGTTGAAGGAGGAATGGCCAGAACCACTTCTATGCCTTTTTTCACCCCCACCCCAGTATTACAAACACCTGTGCCTTCATCCGCCGTGATTGGTGAAGTACCCACTACTACATCTTCCCCTCCTCAACCAACCCTCCTGCCACCGAACCTGAGTGACCCATGCGAAAATTACTGCTCCAACAATGCCAAATGTATCTCTACAACAATTGAGCCGATTTGTGTTTGTCCTTTCATGTTCACAGGGGTACGGTGTGAGACACGAGAGATTCCGGTTGAGATCCCATCATTTGCAGGTGATTCCTTTCTCAAGTATGAGCTGCCCAGAGCCTCCTCCAATATAATTGACATCGCTGCCCAAATGGCGACGGTCGTCCCGGATGGGATTCTGGTGTACTCTGCCATTGGAAGAATCTACGCCTTTATATACCTTCAAAATGGGCTAGTCACTCTTCATTTTTCATGTGGAGCTCAGTCCATGAATTTTGTGGAGACTCGAACCCGGGTGGACAATGGATTCAATTTTACACTCAGCTTCCGACTCGAGAATATAATTGATGGGAATGCAGAGCTTCGTTGTGTGGGTCAAGTGAGTCTGAATGACTCGTATATAATGAGAGGAGAGCAGGTTGTTGATAGGAATGCAATGCTCATCTTGGAACATCCTATGAAGAAAGTCTTCCTGGGGGGTTTAGATCATCCTGAATTATATCACAATGATGACATAATACGACTTCTCCCAGGATTTAGAGGCTGTGTCTACCGCCTTGAAGTTAATCAAGAAGTTCTTTCCATGTATGACGATGCGATGGATGGAAGAGAAATTTCGGAATGTTCCACATTTGGATGTGTCGTGGATCCTTGTGCTGGACATTCTCGCTGTGTTTCCTCCAATCAATATCCATTCTGGGAGTGCATTTGTCCAGCAGGGTATATAATCTAATGTTTCCTTACATACATACATACTTATTGCTGGCGTTGCTTTATAATCTATACAAAAATCATAATATTTTCCAATTCCATGATCTTACCCATACACTTTTCGCTGTAGTTTTGAAATAAAAAAAGAATTAATGACAATGTGATAAAAATCGAAAATGTTTTTTTATGTGTAATTATAGATTTGAAGGGAGCCGCTGTAATATTAGAGCATGCAGTGTAAATCCATGTAAAAATGGAGCAACATGTACAACAATCCTTAATGACAACAGTAACAGTACAATGAGAAGTAGTAATGAGTCCAATTCAATATCGTCCTCATCATCCAAATGTTTATGTCCATTAGGCTTCGGTGGAGCCTTGTGCCAATCAAGAGTGAACATAAGCAAACCTTCTTTTCACGGAACACCAGATTATTCTTCATTCGTTGCTTATGACCCAATTCCAAGATTTGCGGACTGGATGCAACTAAAATTTCATTTCATTACTCATAACATGAGTCAGATTGCTTTGCTCATGTTTTCCGGCTCCGAGACGGAAAATGTCCGGATTGCTCGACAACAGTTAGACTCGCCGCTATTTGACTCAGCCGATAATGAACAAGCCTCAGATTTTTTTGCCATTAGTTTTCTCCAGGGGTTTATTGCTCTCACATGGAATCTAGGTTCGGGGACACAACGGATCACGAGCCCAAGTCGAATCGATAATCGACTTAATGTTCATTCATTATTTGCTGGGAGACATGGAAGGCAGGCCTGGCTCAAAGTGGACGGTATGAGGAATACAACGGGGAAAACTCCAGGGCCTCTGTATAGACTTAATGTGCACTCAGATATGTTCGTGGGAGGTCATGAAGTTCCCCGATTCGAAGGCCTACCTCATGATATCCCTCTACATACTGGCTTTCAAGGATGTATTTTTGATTTAGGATTTCGTGTCAAAAATAAGTTGTATCTTCCTAGGCCTTTGCGAGGACGGAATGTAATCAATTGTTATGAAGACTGCTGATCGTCATACGTCTACATATACCTACTCTTACACTCTTACGTTTCCAAAGCTTCATATATAGCTTGCCCACAACCAAAAATATCAAAGTTCTCTCACCCTCAATCAATTTAATGCGGCCAAATGAAATTTCATCACAAAACAAATACGAATTTCAAATACAAACAGTACATTATCACACTTTAACTCGCATTGTTTTTTTTTTGTATTTCTTCAGAACTAGAGTATTTATAGGTAATAAAGCAGTATTTGTTTGTTTTGCAACTGGGCTAGCTTTAACAAAAAATACGAAAATTAATAAAGATTGATAACAAATTCGGATTACGAAATGAGAAGTCCTGCATGTTTATTTTAAAATAAAAATTCATATAAACTTAAATCACAAATATTAATTTGTTGGAAGGGTATCAACTGATGGCTTCGTGTAGAATCCACTACAAATAGCGGAGCACAAATAAATCATTGACATTCCGCTCACGTTAGGGTAGGGTATTAAAACAACAACATAATTAAGTTTATTACCAAACTCTTTCACTCTGACTAGGTGACTGGTACATTTTGATCTTACAAAAGATTCTTATTCGTCTACTCATTATATGTTCTTAAGGACGAGGTAGGTGGGTGTAGAAACATTCAAAATTTTAGTCATCAAAGTTAAATCCGAAGCAATGCCAAAGTAAATAGTAACGTACAAGAGAAGTACACATTTAAAGTAAATTTCATAGTGTAGGTAATCGTAATACTAATACATTGCAAGGTAATCATGAAGGTAAATTTAAACGAAGATACCTTGATGAAAAACGGATGGCATGAACACAAACCATGACTAGAAAATGCGGATACAATTTCTAGTAAGCTTCTTTCAGAGTAACAAATCGAGACAGCATAAATGCCAACATGACAGTACAACATGTGAAACCTAAGGCAAACAAATAGAAAGTCTCTTCATCGAAAATATCCACAAATGACGGAAGGTCATTGTAGAAATTGTCGATAGCATCGTATGCTGCTCCATTTCTTCGTTTTGCCATTTTAAATATTTCCAAATAACCCTAGCCACTAATGCACTTAAATACCAGCAGATTCTAACAGATAAATCCAGATGATAAAAGATGTGTAAAGATCAACGTTTCTTTTGGCTTTTAGTTTTGGGAGCTGCTGCTAATGCTGCTTCGTCTTCAGGAGGAGGTGCCAACGGCAGAACAATTTTATTCAGCTCGTTCAATATTTCCAGGGTTGTGAGGTTACCAGCTTCAAATTTTATCTGGGTTCCGTTTTCTGTGCACAAATAATTATGTTCAAAATTATGACGAAATAAAAATTTACTTCAATTAGTGCAAAAATATAAAGCTGTATAGTAAATTGAGAAGCATTTAAATACAGATAAAAAATTTAGTGTTGTCACAACAAACAAATCAAAAATACCTAATTTGCAATGCAATTCAGGTTCAGAGTAGTCAGACAGTATTTCGGTTTTGAAATTACATTTGTAGTTTGTCTGCCTTATTTTAGGAGATGACATATAAAACATTAAGTTTCGGAAATCCTTAGAATTAGGGTGAAAAGGGTCAAGTTTGTAAGTGACTCTTGTTACGGGTCTTAAATCTACAAGTTTAAGTTGCGTTATTATTGCCTGTACAATTCCTCCTGTTCTTTTCAAAGGTCCTTGTCTTCGAAAAACAGACATTGTCCTTAACTCAACAAAAAACCTGGAAAATAAAAAAAGGGGCAAACTTAAAAACATTCTGGAATGGAATAAATAAATAAGTAAATTCTAGAGGTATATTCTAGATATCTAAAACCTATGTTAAACCTTTTCCTCTCAAAACAATTAAAAAATTATCTCCACTCCCAGGTTATAAACCTACAGAATAGATGCTCATCGCATTTTCAAATGATCATAATTTGCTTTCATTGAATCACTAAATTAATGTTGCATGTATAAAACTGGACATATTCAAACGCAAACAACTGACTGTCTGTAAACAACTCAGGAGCAATACCTGAATAATGAAAAAGCAAAATAATTACACAAAAAATAAAATAAAAAGGGAACTATCGCCAAAAATTAAATATCAGCGAATGCCACAGAAGTCAAACATTTTAAATGTTAATACGCACGATCAAATGAAAAATCAATAACATCAAACATGAATGATAACAACCAACAACAATCAATCAAGAACATAAAATAAAGTGCACCTACAATATTATGTTGAGTGTTTACGAAAATCCTAACAACAAACAAAGCGGGATAAGTCAAGTGCTTCTTTGAAATTACATAATTAAGTATTTAATAAAATATATACGCAAAAGTTATCATCATCATGCAGGTTTAAGTTGTTACTATAAAAAAAGTAAACTAAAAACTAAAAATGTGAATAATTGATAATAAGAAAAATATAAATAAGCGTCTACAAATTATTTACATACCCAAACAACTGACAAACGTGAAAATCAATATTCTTACCGTATTAACTTAACAGTTAATTCCACACATAAAGGAAAATATTTAACTAAATTCACACTGACTGTTGTGTTGTTGACTGTGAATGCTTTTTACTTACTTCCAGGAAGATAGAAGAAAGATTGTGTGGATCCCAAAGAACAATTATTCTGGTTTGGTGCAAGAGAAGACCCAAAACTGCGTGCTTGTTGACCTGAATTCGGATTAAAACTTCTGGAAGTAATTAATTGTATCGATTATTTAAAACCCGAACCCACAACTTCTTTTAAAGTGGTCCCCTTATAGAATGGAATTCCTCAAGAACGGAAAAATGTTGGGAAGAATCTGAGTAGATGGATGTAATGATGTTAAATACTCGGCAAGGAGGTGCTGCCGCTGGGTCGGATTTGTCCCAACATCCAACTCCGATATAACACTTCCTGGGGCTCTCTCAACGTTCAGCAGTGGTTCAAGAAGGCTCTTCATGCCTGCACTACTGATCGGTATGTCTAGATATGTGGTTTAGATTTTAGTCTTTTTAGTTAAGTGCAAACCTTAAGCAATATATCTCTTACTAGTTAGAACTACATACAAAGGAAGCATGCCACAATGATGTAATACGTTTTCGTGAAGGGATGGGGGAGGTTTGGCAAAAAATTACTTCCAATGTCCAATCCCTCATGTTAATGATGCACATACAGATTTATATATTGTTGGGGGGAGTGGGTTAAAATTAGAAATTTTAGTATTACGTCATTGCTGCAAGCTCCCTACCACAGTCCGTACTCACTGGTGTCAGTCCTATGTTATATGGGATGGATAGTGCAGTTGGCTGTTGGCTCCAAGTCTGTACATATTTTGAACGTAATAGAATTGCAGTGCAGTGGTAGTGGTAGACGTAGTGTGTTTTAAAAGGTACGAGTTTTGATGAATATTGCGGTCTCGACGGGTTTCAACCAACTAACTTGAGTTGCATTTGTTTCGTTTATTGGAAACTTGACTTTGTGCGAATGACTCATCTTCAGCTGTCATCTAAAACTAAAGTTAGTAATAATCATTTTTTGGGTCTCCAGAGATCTGGCCTGACTGTAGTTACTAAACCACAACACCTACAATATACTACTGGACTGGAATCGATCACCACTTTGGTAATATATATATAAAGCCTTTATCGTTTAATAATTACTGAATTCATATATTATTCGAGGGACACTCTTCCACGACGTGGCATTGCAGTAAGAGTGAGTTTTGAGTTTGTTCGTGCAGTTTGAGCTAGTTAGTCATACACAATCGTTCTTGATCTCTAGTGCTTTGTAGCTTAAATATTTAAATTTAATTTTAAAGTTTGTTGTCCAAATTTTTTCTTGTCATTATCATAAAATATATTACTGACCATTTCAGCTAAACTACGGTAAGTCATTAACCTATTCATATTTTTCTCCATCCGTCCGAGGGAGTATATTATTGTCGATTCTTTCTGCTGTCCGTTGCCATAATTTTAAATTATTACGTAGTAATGACAGGAAATAATATTTCATTATTTTACAGTGCTGGTTTCTAATTCATACATAATTTTTACATTCACAGACAGTCGTACGTCGTTGGTCGTACGAATGAAATAACATACGTACATACGTATTTCAAGTTGTACTGACTATTGACTGTGAATTATGAATGACAATTCTCAAATTTAGTGAGGTTTTGATAATCATTCATAAACGTCAAACGTGAAAGTGAAACGTCAGTCGACATTTTTACTTAACGTATAATTAGCTTTCAAGTAGTTAACTGCTTCTAAATTATGAATTGAGACAATATTGTTTTGTAAACTGAGATGTTGGCTATTGAAATTGTGCAACAATTACTTAAAAAGGTGTTTCTCTCTTTTTGCTATTTGCTGTTTCTTTTATTTTTTATCTGTCGTTAGTAGGGTCTTTAAAAAATTGATATAAATGCTGGCAACGAGACTGACTGGTGAATGTTTGTGACATTCTTAGTTGTTAGTTGCTGTGCTAAGTTTATGTGTTAATCCTTCGTACATGCTGTCTGTCGCATGGTTGGTGGTTGTACGTTTTTATTGCAAGTTTCAAGTGCTGCTAATGTCAGTTAAGTTTTCTGCATGTCAGTTTACGTATAGATGCACTAACTTTTTACAAGATTTTAATAAGCCATGACCTTTCTGGTTAGTAGCACTACTAATATCGACTTTTAGCTGTATTAATTTAATTTAATATCTTATTTGTGTATTTAAGGAAATCCAGTCAGTGGTTTGCAGTTACATAGTTGGCAGTAAGATTAGTATCATTTTATTGTTAATTGCGTGAACATTATTATGTAACGTAAAGTAAACTGCATTGATTGAAATTTAAAATATGGCGTTTGAATATATTTAGCTTTTGTATTATTATATCACCAAGTCTTAAAACAGTATATGTATATACGATCAACGTTATTAGAACTGCTGACTATGGTTTAAGAAGTTTTGGAAAGGCAGAACATGAAATTTAATTTTTGGTAAGGCTCAGTTTCGTATTTTGGCAAGGTTTCAGGTCTGTGGCTGTCAGCCTTATAGGAACTGTCATGTTTTTGTTAAATTGTATCAATTATAGTTTTGAATATAATTAAGCTATTTCTGTTTCTGTAGTGTAAGAAGCATTGCCAAGAGTACATACATTCCTTACCACGAATCCGTTGGTTATTATTTTAATGATGCGTGAAGAAATGACAGGAAAAATGGAGCGAAACTGAGCATAGTTTTGCAACTCGTTATTTTAGGGTTGCAAAAAGATTTTGCTCGATTGCAAGCTTTATGTATGGGTCCTGCTTTACATGAAATTTGCATTCATTAATATTGTTTATACGTGTATGCTATAGTTAGTTTTATCTCGTGTTGTCATCAGAAGGAAATTGATAAAATTAATTGTGTATTATTGCGTGTTGTTATAATTTCTTTTTCTTTCTGGATTTCCCATGAAATTTATTATTTGTTTTGTTTTGCTTTGCAGTTCCGTTACGAGGTTTGAATAGTTGTTGTATTCACCGGAAGCATATTATTGTCTCAACCGAATTACCTACGTCTACCTTGTGAGCAATAATAACTTCTTCCAGAACCTTAAGAAGTCCTACATAAATAGTCACCATGAGCCTTCATCAATCCCAGTCTGGTACGTATAAATGATTTCTTTTTTAACGTGAAATAATTTTGTAAGTTATGGCTATTTAGTGTTTTCAAGATTCACAACAGAAAAGATAATATCTATTTCATACGACTCTGTTTTCATTTGGTTGAATATTCGTCGACTCCGTTTTGCGAAATATTACATTAACATTGTACAATAGAGTTATACATTGGATCTACTCGTGACATGACTCACATTCAGTCTGCGGTGTTGTAATTAGAAATAATTAGGCACAGCCACGGAATGGTTTACTATTTTAAAATATTGACGGTAGCATTGTATTTTGCTGCTTAGTAAGGTATAATATAATGTATATATAATATATTAATACTAATCTAAACAGTTATAAGACTCACAACGAATCCACCATGGATCATTTCTTAATTTATGTATGACTAAGAACCAATTGAATATCTGTATAATAATGGGGTTGTAAGGGCTGTATGGCCATATATCAACTTGATGAAATAAATAATAATAATATAATAATAATAATAATATATAATATATTATGAAGTTTGCATTTGTATTGTGTGTATTCCTGCATAAAGTGTATTGAAAAACAGTTGCATTTACTGTATATTTTGTGGGCCGTGACATGCTATGCCCCGAAGGAAATTAAGGTTGGCTTGAATCCGTGTGGGCGGGTTTTAAACTTGCCATTTTTTTCTGCATTTTCCGATAATATGAGGTGAACGAACGTTTCTTCTTCTTACCACTCGTTCCCCGCATTGCATTGTCGTACTAATCCAATAGGCACTCTGTAGAGGTACATAAAAGAGGTAGAAAACTAGAGACAACGACAATAATGGTAATGACAATAATGGCTTTGCTTGTGTGGAAAAAAAGAGAAGAGAATGTAAAGGAAACGGCGTAGTTTTGTAGTTTGTGCAGATTATGTATCATACGTTTGAGATGAGACCATAAGTAATATTAGTGGTAGTTATCCTTCAGCTGTAACCATGTTGCATAGCTTAACAAGCCAGGTTGAAATTGTAACGGATGGATGAACTTTTTTCAGCCCCCTTTTCTGCTTCTACCTTTACATTTTACGTTTACTCGCTTTATTCTTTTCGCATAGTATATTCATTTGGTATGGGGATGAGAAAGAGGATGAATTCCCATAAAAATGTTTCAGTCTACCTGGTTTAAATTTGGAATCAACAACACAGTGTACATTCTTTATCTTTCCTAGTCAACAGCATAAGATACTGATAGGAATGCAACGTTGACTGTGGTAGTGTTGGTGTACATAAAATACAGTTTATCTTAAACACAAGGGGAGGAATAAAAATCTCTGCTGCAATTCCTGCACCACATAAAATTTACAAAATGTAGGTTTTAGGTATATAATATTGTTGGTCATGTGGGACACCCGCACAATGCAGAGTGAAATCTGTGCATAGAGTCAGCAGCAAAGTAACATACTAAGTGTCTGCAGTCTGTATATCTGTGATGTGATTTCTCAATAGTAGAACTGCAACTTCCTACGTTTCCACCTATCCACCTGTTGCCCAGCTCCTATCAGGATTTTTCTTTCCACAGAATATTATCCAACGAAAAATCCGTGTTGGCATTATATACGTTAAGTCCCAGATGATTTCTACTTTCAAGTTTTCCTATAAAATAACATTATAACGTGGTAATTTACTCATTCTGTCAGTGTTTACATTTACATATCGAAGAACGAGATTGTAAATTCAGTAACATATTTCTTACAGCTGATTCCGCACATAATATCAATACGTGGGGATATCGCGCAATCAAATGCAAAGCAAATAAATAGAAATATGCTGGTGTATTCGATAACAATAGTAAATAATAATCGTGCCTAGCATATCATTGTGACTTCCATAAAGGGTCATAAATGCGGAGGAAACACCAATAATTAGAGCAGTACTGTCTTCATTGTGCATTATTATCATTCTATATTTGGTGAGATGGGAGTAGTATTGGACTCACAGTTGTAGTAAGTGCATGGCACAGGCCACAGCGTGTGTGTTAACTTAATTTGGCATGTTTATTGGAAGTAAACATACTTAAATTGAGTATTGTGACTTGTGACTTTACGCTGCTGTAGAAGTTCTGGATTCTAAGGAATATGGACTCGGCATTATTGTCTGTGATATTAAATATGTAATTAGTAGCTGCCTTAAAAGGACGAGTCAAACAAGTGGCCATGAGCCAGGAAGTTCAAGCGGGTAGTGGTAGTGTAACAGGTGGCGGGGATGAAAGACAAAGAACAGAGAAAGATGTTCTTGATTCAGAATCCGAAAGTAATTTAAATTCCTTGGAATTCCAACCAGACCAAAAGGATGAATATCTAGATGATCCTCTTCCTGATTTGGTGGGAAGTTTAAAAATAACAGAGGAGCCGGAGCCTGACTTAACATCGTTGAGTTTTGATCAGGAATTCACACTTGAAGATTTTGAAATCAGCACAAATACAAGTGATGAGAATAGTGATGATGATGATCTCTGTGATTCCGACTCGGGATCCGACTTGGAATTTTTTGATGTGGCGAGTGAACTTGATGACCATAGATTGGAAGTGTATGCAAAATTATTGAGCCAAACCACTGACACGGAGAACGAAAAAGTGTCTGTTGAGTTGGAACATGGTGAAGGGAATATAGAGGAATGTCAGGATAGTAGTAGTACGAGTAGTGGCTTAGGTACAGCTGGCTGTAGCAGTAATACTCGTGGGAATAGATTAAAAAGTGTAAAGGAAAGAGCACAAAAAGTCGCATCTAGTGTAAAAGGAATAGTAGGGAAACGCCGAAATAAATTACAAAAAAATATTCGGGTATTGTATCAGAATTTAGATAAGCCATATAGTGCTAAAGTTAGTCCGTCACAACAATTCAAGAATTTTTTAACTCTTCAAGGTGATCAAGGTGTGTCATAGAAGTGTCTGTTTTAAGTTGAAAATTTGTACGGATATATTAATAAAATTTCCTCTAGTATATTATAGTCTCAATATATTTGGATAACTAGTTATGCAGGTTACAAGCTAAACTAATGTACAATTATTTTTTTAAAATGTCATTTCTAATGCTTGGATATTTTTTGTGTACAGAAACTAATTCGATCGGTGGCTCTGTCGGAGGATTGAGTCAGTCGGGATCGATTAATGATATGGGACCCACAGCTGTGGAATTAGGAATGACTGCAGAGGAATTAGAAGTTGCTCGGACTGAGTGGCAAGCTGAGCTGAATCAAATTGAAGATGAAATTCTAACCTTAAAACAAGTAAGGGATGCGCTTTAAACTCTATTTTACATATGAGCGTGTCAACACTGTTTAATTTGTGAAATAGAATTTCACTAATTAAAATCGACATGTTCCTAATTGTAATAATTAAAATTATTGTCTGCATCTAAATTGAATTATTTACTCTCTTAGGTGCTTACAGCAAAAACTCGAAGGGCCTACGATTTAAAAAAGAAACTCGGCGTATCTGCATGGGGAGAATTTACGACAGATATGGGCCAAGGAATTAAAAACGTCCGTGACTCTCCTGCGTAAGTACCTAATTATTTTTGTCTCTCTAATTGTAAATTGTATGCCAGTATAAATATTGATCCTTAGTCACGAATCTTATACACGTAGAATTTAGTGTCTCTTAAAGTTATAATCTTTTTTGTTCACTGCAGTACAAATCACTACAATTAGGCTAATGAATTCGATATTTATTTTATTGTTTTGCAAGTTAGTTTTCACCATGCTGCTCACATTGCTGAACACTTTTTTCACATTTATTGCAAATTGTATTTCTTTCCTTTTATTTACATGGCCAATTAAGAATTTTTATACTTCCTTATTTACTTCTTGTTGGACATTTTAGTAGCTTAAATGTTATTTCAGCACCTATTTAGAGATTGCTTAATTGCTGTTTAGCGTTTATAATTTTTAATTCTACCAATTATCACTGCCTATAATAATTGTAGTGTTAGCTTTGAAACTTTTAAAAAGTTAATTAGCTCTAGTATTGATTTTTATTTTCACGTATAAAAAGTTCCAGTTTGCACTTGCTAATTTTCAAATTAAAATGTTTCCCCTCGAACTTCCGAAAGCTTTCACATGTAACGAGTAAGTTAAATATTAAATATTAGTCAACACGGCTGACGTTAGTTAGGTACCCTTACATCATTTCTTTTAATTTAATAGGTAGTTTTCCTGTGTATTTTGAACTCAGATTTTTAATTGAGTTATTGTGTAATTGTAGTTTTTTTTAAATAATTTTCATTTTTTTTTCTTATTCTTTCTATTACATATTTATGTTTGCTTCCTGAAAATCCTTGAAATACCGTCATGTGCTGCCTCTTTTATTTTCACACAATTTGATATTGGAACTTGAATGGGATTGATGGATGTTTGCCTATATTTTTGTTGGACACATGAATTGCACATATTTCACGTGTAATTATCTCCTGCACTCTTATATATCTTGCAAAACCGATTAAAAATGTAAAGAGTTCAAAAAATTGAAGAAACTTTCACAGGACTCCAAGAAGCAGTCTCAAGTGCTCCTCTGTAAGTAAATTCATCTAAATGTGTGTTGAGTGGGGCTGCGTCGCCTTGTTTTGTGTGATGAACAAGCCGTGCAGTGTAAATCATTTGAGAGCTTAATTAATTGCAAGTGCCTGTGCTTGTGAGCGTTGCTTCCATTTCCATTAGAATTAGAACTACTAATTACTTTACGCTTTTCGATATAACATTTAAAAGAATCAAGTAGAGTGATTTTAGTATTTACTTTATTTTTAGCAGACATTCATTCCTTCCTTGTTCGTTATGAATATTGAAATATTTATGAATATACATATGTTTAGATGTATGTATACATGCGGCATTATTAATGACTAGGTATGTATAGATGCTTTTCTTTACCTGACAGGACTGACACATGGAGTTCTGCCTATTCCCAGTAAGAACAGTTTTGCTTATAATATAAAATCTGAGTGGTTGTGAGTATGCACTGTGTCACGTTGGGTGTTGAGTGAGTGTTCATTTATTCTTTATCCATTTAATTCGTTTCCGAATGTTAGCTTTAACGGCCATCATTTCTGGTCATCTCGAAACTTATGGCTTTCGATTTTTAAACCTTGTTCATACATGTGGGATATTTTTACAACATGTTCTACACATAGTATTTATGTGCCTGCACAATTTTTAGGAAGTGGCTAGTTTTTTTTAAACCAGCTCCAGAGCAGGCGATGATCTTTTCTTTAGCAGCCTACCGTGATATTACCATCTCATCGTTATCGCTAGTGTTCTAAATGATCTAATCTTATGAAGGGCGGTACGCTTGTAGTAGACATGTAGTTGGAGTGTAATATGATGAGCAGTGTAGAAGTCATTCGGCATCCACCGAAAGCAAAGAAATTCTTCCGTCAAAGTGATGCTGTGCGTAGAAAAATGAGAGAATAGAAATTAGAAATAAGAACTTTTACTAGGCAGTATAATACGCACATATAAATCCGTACTACCTAGTATCATACTTCCTTACGTGCTATCCTTACTTCCCAAAAAGATATCAAAGGAGATTCTGATGAAAATAATGTGAGATACGAGATACTTGGTTCGCTCCATGAACACGATATGATTTCTGCCTGAGTTAGCCTCACTCACACAATCTTGGTCGTCTACATAGCCCAAGTCTTTGCTTCTTCGCTTAAGTCTTTCACTTTAATGCGTTTTCAGTTCTCCAGCCTGACTTTGTGTATTATTTGTATTTCATGACCACGACGACCATGACTTCTTCCTATATCTCTGTCTCTATCTCTTTCTTTCTACTTCACTCGAGTTGACTCGAGTGAAATGTGAAGGAATGTAGAATTGTAGAGCCACCCTTGTCTTGTCTTCCCGTATGTGTACATACACTATTACTGAGCTGAGGAAAGTCATTATGCCTCTGACGATGAGCCTCAACTTTGTGAGTACAGCTATAGAGTTAAAATTTAATGGAGGCGCCGACCCAACTTCCATAATTTTATAGCCTAAAGAGCATTTCTTCGCGTGTGACAAAAGCGAGTGGAAGTAGAAGTATAGAAGAAACATGACATAAGTTGACTTATGGTTTAATCTCCAGTTAGTAGTTAGTAGAAGGCATACATAAACACTGTTCTTAGAGTACTAGGGAAGCGGGAGAGCTTGGGCTAATATATTGTTAAGAATCAAAACAAGCTGTAAGACATTTTTTTCTAACAGCACGCAAGCTGGAAACGCTTGGAAAGCTTAGGAAAAGCATCTTTAGTATCTTTATTATTAAAATTGATTTTGAAAGTGTAAATTTAATAAGCTGTAAAGAAAATGTTTTGTATTTATAATATAAATAATATATAATATAAACTATTTTATATTTTTGAAAATACCTACATAATTAATAATTAGATATTATGCTTAAATTGAATATTTTGCATTTAAAAAAAGTATAACGTAGGAATTTATACATTTTCAAAAAACATTGGTTCGCTTTAAGTTGTACTTAATGGTACTCTACAATTTAAAGATGACATTTTATCCAGTATTTAAAGTATGCACAGGCACTACAAGATTTTTTAACTTATTTAAGTAATTACATTAATTAATAATTACTTAATTAAATTTTTTATTTAACATTGTACCGTACTAGCGTATGGATTATGGTTTGTTTTGACCCTTCGAAGACCGTAGATACATACCTATGTAATATATAGGAGGTCCCTATTTGGTATACTGGAGTATAACTTGTAGACTACTACATAGCTTGTGAAACTTTTTGATTTGATTCCTGGGGGCTTTTTTTTTGTATAATATTACGTCATGTTAAAAGAGTATTACTGTCATATGTGGAACTTCATTTCATCTGTAAAATGTAACTTTTGTGTAAGGCTTTGTATGACAATGACAACAACCTCCACCCATCTCACTCTCAAACTTTTCCTTCATTCATTCATTAGGTTTTTATTATAACAAAACATTTCTGCCATACCAAATATGTACGAAAGCCCTTCAAAACAATGACATGACATGATGTGGATATGAATTTATGAGAGAATAAGATACTGTTTCGTTGGACCGAAGCATAGATATAGTTGGCTGTTCTTGTTCTTGTTCTCGTCCCTCGTCTTTGTAAAAGTTATAGTGTGTATCCATGAATAAGTGATGAAAGGATACATTTATCAGTTAGCACAGCATGTATGTTCTTCGTACTCTAATATTATTCTTCAGAGGACCTGAAAACAGAAAGCTGGGGAATTGCTGATAATGAGAAGGAAAAAAGGATCCTTCACAACCCCCCTGTGAAACAAAAACAACCAAAACCAAATCACAGAACTTTGACATGGTTTTAAAGAGTCACGGTAGCGTTATCACCGTCACGCTTACTGTAGTAAAATGGGTAGGTAGGTGCATAATATTCAAACAAAAATAGAAAGTAGGAAGGCAAAATTGAAATCGAAATAATAAAGCTTGAAAACACATTCCAATTATTATGGGATTTTTCGGGAGTAAATATATATAAAATAAAGAAAGTGGGAAGTTTTGACTATTTGAGATACTAGATAGGAGCTTTCCAGCATATTATTTCTAGACTGTTGAGAATGATACCACCTTAGAGTGTGAACAGAAAAAGTTAATGTTTTTGGAACATTGATTTTAAAGTGTACCGAAATACCTTAGAGACAAAATGCACAGGAAGGATGGCTTCCATTCACGATTACAATTAAGATTAGAAAAATAACAAGGCGTGAAGAATATTTTGTGCACATGTATGACAATATTACATATTAAGAAACGGGTTTTTGAGAAATAAGGGAAAATAGGGTTTAGTTGCCAAGTGGAGGATTATTGGACTGGAAATAGAAGGTAATAATATAATGCTACTTTCTATCTCTTCTTCCGTCTCACACATTCCCTTTCTTCTGTTTCCTTCTTTTTTTGAAGGCGGGCACGAGAAAGAAAGGGTGAGCGAGAGAGAGAGAGAGAGAGAGAGAGAGAGCGAAAGAGGATTGAAATAAATGTAAAAAAAGAAGTAGGTGCATAAGTTGGAAACGGAGTGTTGGTTGTAGTCAAAAATGGAAGGATTGTAATGGGAAAGCAAAGGAAAAAGTTGAAGGTTAAGTTTCTTCATCGAGTCAGCAAGAGAAAGAAAAAGGGATGGAGAGAAAACGCAACTCTTTTGAGTAGTCTTCAGTGACGAATTTTTTTTACCCTTTGCTCTCTCGTTCTATGTCTATTGTTACTCTTCCTCTTCTTACACCTATAACTGTATAGTATAGACCTACCTACTTATACCTCAAGGAAAATAGGCGAAAAGAAGCTCAATGACTTAAGTAGGTAGATATGTAAGTGTTACTTGTCGCCTTCGTCTTCTCCTGACTGGGTCAGGCATTTCGCTTTGGCTCTATACAGTCTACAGGCGACAGGCAGATGAGGCACAATTTTAAAAGATTGTAAAACTAAGAAAAAAAAATGCTCTACTTTTTTTTTTACATTCTCGGTAGGAGTAACGATGTGTAACTTGACACAGCGTCCTTCTAAGCATTAGTTTTGTGTACTTATGTATTGGACTCACTTAAGACGGAGAGGTAACAGTCTATGTACAGAACTGGTAATAATATAGTCCTTGTTTGATTGCACATTGTGTTGGAGGATTGGACATGTACAAATTCTGACCATTTGTCTACACAGAAGTGTGGTGGTTGTTGGTTTGATTTGGTTTGGGTAACGGGTTTACCCCGACTAACGCTCAACATTCCTGTTGACTTAATTATCCTCAGACAGATCTGAGAAAGGAACGAATTTTTTGGGGGTATGTAAGTATATAAATGTACGACAAAGGGGTATTACAGATACTGATAACGTTGAAGTAGGGCTCATCTGCCTTCTTCCTTAAAGCAGCGGGAGTGTGTCACATAATGTGAGGAAGTTACCTCGCCGTTCTTTTTCCATCAACAGAATATCCCTTTAATTTACTTCATACGGCTCTGTCGTTTCATCTATAGATTACCGTACCAAAAACAGGTCATTACAGTTACTCGGTATAACTAGAGAATAGCAGTGGCGCACAGAATGCGAATGTTTTCTTGAGCGCTCCGTGAAAAGTGAACCACATGTAGATTGTGGATACATGCACAAAGGAAGTCTATATAGTATTGTGGATTAGCGTAAGTATACAACTGACCTTGTCACTCTCCCGCCTTGTCTCGAAGCTAAACTATAAAACTATGGGCTATATGGGTATACTATATAGTATATAGGTTGTCAAGCTGCTCAGTGCTCCAGTCTTACCGCGTCTACCTTCACTCCTCTCTTCCATTCTCCTTTCTACTTGTACTACCTCCAGCACTCCAGTCATCCAGATGCTTTTTCATTGCATTACATTCCTTCCTCCTCGCTCCCGTACATTATTAAAAACCCAGTCGGTTGGCTCTACGTCTGGATTCTGGATCTCTGGGATCCAATTGTAGGACGTATGTAGATCGTAGAGCAGAGTACTGATAGGTACTCGGTAGGACGGACGGAGTAATCTAATATTATGATTCAGCTTTCCCTCTATGCTGTCCCTCTACTATACCTTTAAATCCTCCCTCAACTTATACAGCCTTATACTTTCTTTTCCTCTCGTGACGACCCGAGACGTTTATTATAGTAGTCAACACTGCAACTCCCACCCAGGTCCCATGTCTCTCAAGTTAAAGTAAATGCATACTTTATGTAATACAATCTAATTTTCTCGGGTAACAGTATACTTCCGCGAAATATACTTGACAGGGATATTTGCATATTCCCTTGTAGACTACAAGACAGTATGGAGCACTTTTCATAAATAGGATTAAGATTAGCAGGTAGTCGGATTTCTTTGTAGTCTACTACATGTATTTCCAAAAAGAACTATTTGATTGTCTATCCAGATTATAGATTTTGGTATTATTTTATCCAACTTTGGTCTAGTTAAATTTGAAAATTCGGAGTCTCTTTGAAAAATATCTTTTTAATTTATAACTCACTCAAGTTTATAAAATTACCTTGGTAGGTATATGTGCTTTGTTACACAGAGGTGTCTATAGTGCACTTGGGATCGAAATCGAGCCTGATGGTGAGATTTATGTATTTTCTCAGTAGGGAGTGAATTCTTTTCCCTTAATCATTGAATTGTCTTCCTTGTGTGAGAAAGAGAGAGCGAGAGAGAGAGAGAGAGGGAGAGAGTGAATGGAGATAGAGCTGCTGAGCTGGTGATAGTTTTCAATTTCTTTTACGTCCAGATAGTTTGAATGGAACTTTTGGAAGAAATGCCAAAGCTATATAGGCAAATACCTAGCGTATGAGAAAAAAAAATCAAAGAATGTAAAATATTTCTCGATATTATATATCTGTATATAGTACCTAGGTACTTGGAATTGGGATATGGAGAGAGTATAGAGCTCGTTCGTTGTGTATAGACAAGAATTTGAAAAGAAGGACTCAAATTGAATATAAGATGAAGTTGGGATGCATGGAAGAAAATGAAAAGTTTGATATATTATAGGAGGGAATCTATTATTAGGTAGATCGGTCTGTAAGGGAGTGAGGTTGGGTCCCTACATAGCATAGGTGAACAGATACATGCTCGTAAGAAATGTGTGATAAATAAATTGAGGATGGGCTTTTGATTGTTTCCTGACTCCTGTCTCCTGCTACAACATCAGTGTGTTGATGGAATGAAAGGATAAAAGTGTGGGGCAGAGTTGGACAGGATGACATCATGGAACAATAAAGGCTAAATAAGTAGTTCGTACATGTACCTATTTCTGTATAGGAATTTAATGCTATGTAGATGGCTATTTATTTGAAGGTTGAAGCTGTAGGCATGGCCCTCATATATACATACATCTAAAAATACACAGAGAAAATACAATCCAAGACAAAACCTTTTGGGCTATATATTATATATTAATATATATTACATATATATCATCCTTGTGTATCCATATCATAACATAACCATAAGCATAACCATCCCGAGTCCTAAACTAAAAGTGATATGTATAAAGTACACAGTTTTTTGGTAGTAGGCGCTCAGTGAGATAGACGTATAGAGAGACATGATGTAGTTGAATAGCTGTAGCTGTATAATATTAGCGGGATAGTAGTAGTGGATACGAAAGAGGCTGATCGATACGACGCTGGCGTATTTCTCTTCTTCTTTTGGCCTCTTTTTGGTAAATTTTGGTGTCTCTCTCACTCTCTCCAACAGCACCTTCTATTGCCATTCCCTACCCTCCGCTCTATTTGTACATACTTCGCGTCTATTTCAACTCCAGCTATGTACAGATTCGTGGGCATACAGGCTTAAATTCAACTTTAGCTGTATACTCTCTAGACACTAGACACATCTCTGTAGAGAGTCCCATAGAGAGTGTAGAGAGTTGGTGGAGGGAGTCTGTGACTGTGTAGGTCCTGTATAATTCAGTAGAAGTACATTCGGCTCCTGTAGGTATGCGTATGTACATGTATGAATGCTCATAGTTGACATAGAGTCCTACCTACAACGTATATTGCGATATGGGGCTTGGTCCTCTCTCTCTCCTCGAGTTCCTCCTGCTTGTCGAAAATCCTTTCTTGGGATGGAAGCTCGGTGATTTCCTCCAAGCCAGGGCTTAACCATCTCTTTCTACCACCACACAACCATTCACACTCAAACCAACCTTCTTTCAACAAGTTCACTTTTCTCTCTGTCTCTCTCTCTCTCTCTGTACACACATACTTTCACTCTCTCTCTTTATCTCTAGCTCGTCGATCTGCCTCTGTGGGTCTCTCTACAGAGTACAGTAGCATTCAAAAACTCGTAGCTCTCTCCCTTCCTCAGCATCACCAATCAAAACAACAACACTAATAACTAACTAGTATTTTTTTTTCTTCTTGCATAAGCTGATCTACATAGTTGTAGTCTATTTCTATTACACACATACTCTGCCAAGGTCGACCTCTCGACATCAAGCCAAAACGAAAACCAAGGATTAAAACTACTATATCAATTTAAAATCATAATCATCATTTCATCATCCCTTTGACTCTTTTACTACACTGACAATACCATATACACAGACTTACACATCTGTTGCCACTATAATATATATATATCTATACATTTATATCTGTATCTTCCAAGAGCAAGAATAAATTAGACGGGAACGTACACACATAAGAGCGCATATCATTCACCATTTACAGTACACGTAGTCCTTGCGTATTAACTGTTCAGTATTTTTGAGTGACAACAACGAAATTTAAAGTATTATTACATCATATCTCTTCCATCTACATAAAACTACCTTACATTCTATACTAATAATACTAAGGATAAGTCAATTTACACAACACTCTGTTTTTAGACGTCAAACGTTTAGTGGTGTGCTTCAGCTAAGATTTAAGAATCAGAATCAGTCAACGAATCACGAATTATCATCATCATGGATGTCGCAAAGGACGTGTAAGCATTTTTTTTTGGAAATTTTCGAAATTCTAACCTGTAGTCAAAGGCTACAGAAGAAATATCTATTTAATAGATATAATATTTAGAGCAAAGCAATACTTTTTGTGTGACAGTATTGACAATGCTTTTCTGTAAGGCCAACGTTATTGTTTTGGTCGTCGTTGTTGTTGTTGCTGTTGTTGTTGTTGTGTAAAATTTCTGTGTGTCCATGCTTGGTTTATAGAAGGTAGTCTAGTATTCCAAGTCTTCGTTTTATATTATTTTTATACAGGTATGTTACTTAGGAGTGGAGAGAGGAAGCGTGTGTGGCTGTGTGTGTGTGTGTGTTTGTTAATATTTGACATGACACGTCATTCTGAAGTAATAGGAAACGTGGTGGTTGCCCTGATAATCAGAAAACGGGGATGGGAGTCCATAAACTCATTATTGTTGTAATATTCCCATTGTCAACGTAGGGACATAAAAGTGTGTAGTAAACGCTTATGATGTGGATGTGGATGTCATTTTGGAGAACTTAAAGGGAACAATGGAATTTTATATGGAGCACTATAAACCATCATAATACCCCCATTTCCACTTCCCCCGTTTCCGAATGCGGAGCATCCCAATCAAAATCAACCCAAGTTTATTTTATAATCACTCAGAGACTTGCGAGTCTTTTTATGTCTTGAGTGCCTTATTATGTTGATGGAGAAAAGTCTTGTAGGACTGTTAATGTTAGTGTAGTTAAGCTTCTGTGGAAGAGCTATAAGGATGCTACAGCGACTGTCTGACCTGCATCTCTCATTGTTGTTCCGGAGTCGGGAATTAGTTCTGTGTAATGGTGACTACAGAGGTCGGAAGGGAACATTTTCCATGGGGAAACGCCAAGCCCGTCGTCCGTCCGTCCGTCCTTCCTTCCGTCCGGCTTGCGTACCCGTTGGCTTGGTGGGACCCGTTAAACCTTTTCTTTCATTCTTTTTATAAGTCAGAGAGATAAAGCTGATTCGGACTATATAGTATGGAAATATACAAAAGTCTGAGTCGAATATTATACTACCTCTCTACCTATTGTGTCTGACTCTGCCTATCTGTGGGCAGGTAGGATATAGGTAGGTGGTCGTGGTTTGGAAATAGCTTGAAAAGTAAAAGATAAATTGCCCGTTTTCTCCGTCATATTATCTACCCATGGCGATGGCATGCGAGCGCCAACGGACTCGCGCTATGGCGGAGCAGTATGGCACAGCAGCAGCATGGACAGGCCAATAAATTTAAACTCTCCACAATCTCTGACAGTTGGATTATTATTACCATTGGGAACCATTTACTTGTCTTTTAATACTCTTCTTAATAGAATATTTCACTTGAAAAGTTTCCTCGCTCATGGTATTAGGTGTGATATTTTTAAAGCATTAAATGCACACTCAATCACCTTCTTCTACATTCTTATATATATATAGAGATTCCGCACTCCATACATATTATGTTTTAATTTTAATTAATATCTTTAATCTCAACTATTTGGTGTTGTAGCGTATATTGCATTGGTCTCAATGGGGATGATTAGATACCTCATACGTATGAAGAAGGTACTGAGTACTTTTTTTAACCATATGTGTAGATCTTAACTCATGACTCATGACTCCTGGGCTACTCTCCATTTCTACATGTATATTACTCATTTTCCATGTCTATTGCGTCATTCACAAGTGTGACTGTGTGTACACGGGGAAGGAGAGTGAAAATACTGGAAAGGACCTGTGAGCTAATCCTGAGCCAAACTGAATGGAGTGTGTGATTCATTTGCGGGAGGCGTAATTTGGTAATTTGAGTGATTGTGGAGAGAAAAAAGAGGATGCATGTAGTAGGAACAAAAAGAAATTGGATGTGAGCCTGTGTAGATTTACATGCTTTTAGACAGACTATATAATATTATTTATGTAGGTAAGGTACCTACCTATTCCTGATTTACAGTAGATGTGGGTAGTAATTTAGTTGTAGTGCGTATAATAGTGATGTTGGTGCTTTACAAAGTTGGCAGATAATCAGGCAAGAAGGATCAAGGAGAATCGGGGTGAAAAATAAAATAAAAGGGAGAAAAGTTCCGAGTCTCGCAGTTTCAGGTGCTCCATAGTTTTACATCTCTCAGTTGAGTCACAGTTACCGTCATCTAGGAGCTTCAAAAGCCTCCCGAATAATTACAATACTTGGTTTATCGGGAGAGAAAACATAAAGAAAGTGTTGCTTGAAAGAAGAAAGTGCCAGTAATGGCTTTTTCTTGCTTTCTCTATAGTGTTGCTTGGCTTCCCACTCCCCTCCATCCCGGCCGATTGTTCGTATCTGCATGACGTACATATTGGCTCGTAAATTCCGTACGTAGCTGAGAGTTTGGAAGCATTATTAAGAGAGACCCATGTACTATACTATGTAATTACTGTATATACATGGTTAAATATAGCCACCCAATATATCATGTGTATTTAAAATGAATAGCCTGTATACATTGTATCTGTAGGCAGAAATCATCTTTGTTTTGCTTTAATCGGTTTTGATTCGACAGGCTCAAGTCATTCTCATTCATTCAGGTTACTGTATTTAAAACTACCTTCTTCCAATGCCCTGGCCAGCAGGGAGGCACCTACCTATTAGTGTGTGTCTATCTACCTATACATTCTACATGCATTGTTGAGTGAAAGCTTTCTCCGTTCCGTTTTTATTATTATGTCGTCGGGCGTACTCTCCGAGTAATTGCAACATCACATTCAAATTCAACTTTACCCCTTTTCCTTATCCCCACGATACACTTGACTCGGGGCGAGTTATTCTGATTCAAGGAATTGTACTTGGAAGTCAGAACTATATAGGCGTACGCAGGTAGGTATGTACTATATCTATAGACTCACTGTCGTGCCGTGCCGTGGTTACTTTCCATCATGTAAACTGACACACTGTGTGTGTGTGTTTGTGAGGGGTACGTTGTTATTCCTCAACTCACGATCAGGAGCATGAAGGGTTTTGAAAGTCTTTACTTTTGACTTGTACAGAAAATCAGTTTTGGAAATGGAGTTGTGAACCAGAGCCAGAGCCAGTGGGAATAGGACAAAAGAAAATCCATTATAATAGTTTCAAACTAAAGTACTACCTATATAGTCCCTGCTCCTCACATGTACTACCTATACTATGCATTTATTTATTTAAATATAACTCTATGCTCGAATCAGAGCTACGTCGTCAGTCTATTTGTCCATAGCATACAATAAAAAGAATCGTTAGAGGTGAAATGAATATAACCTTCCTTTGATATATTCCTATTCCGCCTTGGTTTTTGACGTTGTTTGATTTTGGTTAAAATGGGTACGGATTTGGCATGCATATGTAAACAGATATCTGGATCCGACTCTGGTTTGGTATCAACTTCCGACTATATGTATATATTGGTGGCTAATGTGGCATGATATCATGGAACTAAATAGGATTGCATAATGTGAAATTTTACTATGTACACAAACGGAACCAGTGGAGACCGCTTGGTTAATTACATAGCTTAAGTTTGGGTAGCGCTAGGATATAGCTACATATATAAGTCTGTAGAATTGAAATAGATCCATTTATTACTCACACACACACACATACAGACGTGTACTTAGGTAGGTACATTGCATAAGGTTAAATTACCTAAACTTTTGAAGTTGAGAGGAGTTGACGGTTTGATTTGATTGAGGTGCTCTGTGCGGTGTTTTCCTCCCTCAGCTGACGCCCCATTCTCAAACTCAAATCAAAGTAAAAAATTCAAGTTTTTTCACTCTTTTTTCTTCTTCTTCTTATGATATCTTATGTTTCATTTTATTTCGTACTATTATTATTTTTATTATTATTTTGACAGATTTATTCAGTACACATGAAGCATATTTGTAGTTGTCGTTTCTGGAGTAGAAGTGAAAGAGACGATTCCACATTTGGGAATCCGTTCTTCTCGATCAATAATCTTTCTTTCGGGTTGTACAAGCTTTAACCCACTTTAACCTCCCTCAAGGTTGGCTTCCCATTCCCGTTTTCACTTAAGACCGCACTTTTGAGCGTCTCCATCTCCACCTCTCTTCTTTCTCCTCCGGTTCAGATTCTTTTTCATGTTTACATTTACATTCATACATAAATAGGTATCTATATGCTCATGATGAGTGCGAGTGTGGCAATAAGACCCGTGCCCGCTACTTTTGTGTCCTTCAGTCCAGGTCTCATCTTCGTAGGTCCAGTTACTCATATCATATCCTCGAATTTCAAGAGGCAATAAAGAAAAAATAGAAATAATAGAATGGAGACTCGTCAGGAGATAGAATTGCTCAGAAATACTTTGAAACAGTACTGTGTATCATCCGATCCTTCCCATTGGGATTCCAATGTTGAGTGTGTATATATGGTTGCTCTCTCTCTCGCTCTCTCTCTCTTGAGTTCTTGAGCTCAAAAGCTGAGCAAACTTGTTCTTAGAAGGAGTTGAAGAGAACTTTAGGATTAGACTGTTTCCAGTTCTCGAACGATTTCCATTTCTATCCACCGATTTACAAGTCAAATCAAAATCAACTGTTCCCTATCGTCCACTCCGTCCAACACATTTAAACCCTCATTTATCTTCATTTCATTCCAACTCTGTCGTTTCCGTGTGTTTAGTCTCTCCCTGAGAATTCCCTATCCCTGGCTCCCTTTGACTTATTCCTAGCGCTATATTTTACTTGTCTCTATATTTATTCAGTATTCAGTACTGCGGTCCATTTAAACTATGTGTGTATGCTGCCTGTCCGTGTCACTTTTTTATTCATTCAAATAATATAGTCGTGTTGTAAACCCGTCGATTCTAGTGAGTGGTATTTATTGTAATTTGATTGATGCTGTGTTTACCAGGAAAATTCAGTTGTGGATTTGCATTGTTGTATGTTCAGAGCATACTCGTCAGTCCTGCCTGTCTTCATATTACGATGAGTTTTATGGGGGGAGTATTAGCGGGACACTCTCCTGCCAAAGTGCCTACTCATTCTTATTGTTAATGGGAAATCAATACTTTGTTTACTCAAGAAGAGAGCATTAGTGTGCGATGATGTACTGCGTAGAAAATGTAGGATGCAGATAGGGAATTTTATTGGGGGATTAAAATAGATTCGGATAGTGTTGTGTTAATGTGGGTAGGTACCATGTATAAAGTCTATTTGTGTTTGTAAGTGTCTGCCGCCGTGTGTATGTAAATGTGGAGAAGATATTATGGAAGTTAATCAAGTGCACAATATACCTATTGCTGTGTAGCAGGTCCATTCCTTCTCTCGTTTAGTACTTCCCGACTCTCAGAGTCAAAGTCAACTTTATTGGTATGCTATAATATGTGTTGTATAATGTATGAAGACGGCATATAGGAGGTAATTACACTTGTGAATTTATGAATGGAGATATCGTTTGTCGTTGTGAGGTAGTCACAAAAATAAAGGCTGGTATTAAAAGAGGAAGACAATGGTAATGGAGCGGCGAAGGACGGGGGACGACTTCGTGACGTGATGCGGCTCATGTATGATTATGTAATTCTGAATGATTATTGTGTGTGTGTGTGGGACGGGAGTGAAGTGTGTAGGACGGATGGGATATATAGCCTGAACAGGTGTATTTGTGTCTTTTCTTCATTCTACATTGTACCTGGAGTGGTGAGGTATTACTGTGGAGGTAGCTTTAGGTAGACTTGGCTTAAATGGGATGGAATGAATGAACGGGGGAGGTGTACTTACACATGTATGTATGGGTGGAGAGGAAAGAAAGCTGGGAGAAAGTGTAGTTGATGGCAGATGTTTTCCATGAGAATGGAAGCAATAGGAATAGATTAATTCACAGCTCACATCTTCTCCGTCCTTCTTCACATTTTGACTGACAATTCGCTCTCTCTCCCTCTCTTCTCGGAGGTCTCTTCGTTTTATTTTCACGTCTCAAGAAAGTTGAATTTGAAAAGATTTTTTTCTTCCTTCTTTAGTGAGCGACAAGAACAAGTCGAACACAATCCCTTCCCTTTCTTTATTTTCCCCATCTTCGACTGTTGAGGGGAGTGCTCTCAAATTCTGTAAGATGGAAAGGTTAGACTTGGTCATGAAGACTTTGACTTTGGAGTAGTGAAAAATTATCATATTCTTTTTCTTTCCTTCATTGGTATGTCAGGATGTGAGTGTTCTCATTTTCATTGTGATAGGGAGATGTGCAGCGTCTGGGATTCCTTTTTTTTTCTTCTTCTTCTTTTGAGTCCATCATGCAATGACAGTGAGGATACTCTGCATACAGATTAAATTTTATTCCTGTGATAAATCAATCAATTTGTATGCAAGTATGTCCATATTCACGTACTGGGACTATAAGGATGTTATCTCGTAGTTTACCCCGTTCCAATTTTAGGGACCTCACGTATTATCATAATCATGAGTTTATGATGAGGGTGTGTGGATCATACAAACATGTGTGCTAGCTAATGTATATAATTATACTTTCCATTACCATCCTATACTTTGTACAAGTTCCATAATATAATTTTAACAGACATTGTTTTTGAATGTAGGTAGGTGGGAAGGTAGGTAGGTAGGTAGGTTCTTTTATAGTTTATATCAACTGTACCTTTACTACATGGTCGTCATACGCCTTGCTTTTGCTTTTCCGCTCAAATTTGCAATTTGTGATTTCTGTGAAAATAAAATTGGAGTTGTAGGTTTTCAAATTACCTAGTAGCTTGTTTGGAGCGGCTTGTTTTTTTGGTCGTTGGAAATTTTGCTTGTTTTTACAGTTGCTACACAGACCTACTTACTAGGAAAAGTTTTAGGGGATGTATGATATATTAGGGAAAGTTTTGGTGGAAATGGAAGACATTGAATATATTTTCGATATTATTTCATAATATATGCAAATATATTATGGACATTGTATTTGTAAAAATAATATAGACTTTGGAGCATGATGGGGTGATGAGCACTGAGTAGAAACTTGAGCTATGTTGTGTATATAATAACTTAATTATATAGGAGAGGTGAGATGTGACCTGATTTATGTTTGAAGTTTGAAATTCATTGATTTCCTAATGGATAGAATATAATAATAATCATAATATTATTTGGGTTTGAATCTTTATTTGTGTAGGTACCAGAAGACTGAATCGGCAATTAAAGCGACAGCTGAGCGGACTACTTCTTTGCTCGGAGGCATTGGCTCCGCCATGAGTCAAAAACTAGGTGCTCTGAAAAATACTGACTCTTTCCGGTCCATGGAGGAGCGCGTGTCATCGGCTGTCTCCACCGTCAAGGTACATGTAAGGAAAACATCGAAACTATCTTTTCTAACCTCTCTTCTCTTTTTTTACATGTCGTGAACTGTAGTCGTCGTCATCGTCTTCGTATGTATTTTGTATCTTCTGTCTTATTTTCTCTTTTTATCCAGAACTCTCTCTCTCTCTCTACGTCCAAAGTGATATTGATACTGTCTCTATCTCTTTACTATTTTACTCCCATTACTACATTACATTATGCTATACGCGCTGCTGGACTGTCGTCTACGTTATTTTTTTGTACTCTATACTTTTAGTCCGAACTACTGGATAAAGTTTACTTTGACTTCCTCTCGCATCATTTCCTATCTGTATTCTCCTTGTCTATATTTGTGTACGAGTCTCTGACCTGTTTTTATTCAATTAGCCGCGACTAAATATTTCCTTTCCCTGTATTTACTCCTCATGTTGTGTGTCTCTGTCTGGTCTGGGAGACAAGAATGGGCCCGGTTCCAGTTACAGTTACAGTTGTTGATTGTGGTTGAATAGTCAGAGAAGACAGAGAGGAGAGGGTGGCTTTTAGTCCTACTCCTACTCATGTTATTCCCATTGTCAGTGGTAGGATCTTATTAGTTAGATTGGTACGAGCCTCTGTTTTGACCAGATGATAGAACAATATTTTGTTCTAATATTATTTTATTCTCAAGTGTGGACGCGTGTACATAAATACAAGCTATTCTATGAATGATGATGTAGCTCTCGGCACGTACGGAGGCAACTACGTATATTTTTGGTATTTTGTAAAGTAGAGTGAATATTATTAAAAGAATGCTTGTAAGCAGACACCTTGCTTCTTCTCATGAATTATAACATTAGGTAAGGTGGGTTGTTACTAAAGGGAAATATTTAGGTTGGTGTGCACGTTGGGTGGATGAAGGTGCGTGCTCACTTTCCTTTTTCGCTCTTTCGGGGCCTGACTCACTAGTCAGCTTTGGTATAGGGACACGGTACATTTGTTCAGAGAGCATAAATCCTGAGCTGTGTGTACAGTTTTCTTGTCTACCTGATACATGAGACCGTACACGAGCGAGCGAGTGGAGGAAAGTATAAACGTGATTTTATTGATTTTTCTTCCCATTCCACATTCCCTCATTAACTATTAACTACAGTTTTCCCTGGTAAATGTTAGAAAGTAGACTGCCAAAGCTGTACACAGTGCAATCTCTTTAAGCACTGGAGATGTATAGAGGAAAATTTCAAAGGGTACTATGGAGGGACATGGAGCATAAAATAAAAGTGCTACATAGTGCCACACATACTCTCACTGTCACGTTTTCTTCATGGAATAAATTTGTGAGCAAATGTAACTTGTTTGTAATTCAATTTTAGTTCCTAGACGCTGTTTTAAATTAGATTAAACTCAACTATCAGTTTTAATTCAAACCATGTTAAATTGTGTCATAGTCTTTGATGATCATAATCCCTGGCTTAATATAGTTTGTGCTGTTTTTTTTGCAGCATTTATATTATTTTTTACCCTGAAGATTGTATACTGTGTAGATAACATTTTCTTTATGATGAAAAGCCTTTTCAATTTTGTTTTTGTGGGACAGAATACATAGGGGATGCCAGTCTGTATTAAATTTTTATATTAGTGCTTCATGCGGGGTGTACATATTGTCATGTATATTTGGCACATGCTATAAAAGAAAAATACGATTTCTTCCGAGAAAAATGATTCCTTTTCCTTTTCATACCAAAGACCATGGACCAGGACCAGGGGTAGAGTAGGTAGGTACCTATACATGTCTACAAAAGTACGCTTTTAAGCAAGTAATCTGGTATTGCAAATAACCGGCGGCAGTGCAGTGTGAGGAAAAAGTTCAATGGAGAAGCATTTGTCTGTCAGGAGTCTGAGCTGTGTATGACGAGTATAAATGTGTGGAGGAGGTGTGCGCCGCAGGAGACCGAGTTATTCATCTCGTCACAGTTTTTGTCAGTACTCTCCGCATTGTGAAACTTGATGGGTAGATGTGTATGTAGAGAGTGGAATGGGATATAATGTATAGCGGGTATGCATAAATATATAGACAAGAGATTATTTACTGTTCCATCGTATCTCTCTACTCTAGGTTGTAATGTGGACTGTGAGGCAAGTAGCATGGAAATATGTTGTCTTATTCCATTCTTATCCACATGAAAAAAACGAAAGAGAAAGAGCTTCTGTTAAAATTATTTACAGTGGAAGTTAGAGGAGCACCATTTTGTAGCTTTCTATTTCTCGTAGCGATCCGTCCCTTTTAATTATCCATCATCATCATATTGTAATATATTAACAGCTGAATATGAGGGAATGCATACGCTTACGCTAATGAACTAGGAATGAACGGGTTCTGTAATCTCTATGTGTAGGTATTCCTCGCACATAGTCAAGGAACGAGTAGGAAACAGCATAGGCTTTTGACCTTAACTTCTGACTGACGACTAACTCATTAAATTACTTTTTGAGAAGGAATTTAAATTATAATTTTCTCCTAGATACTTATTCTTTTTTTTAGTAGAAAAGACGATTCTGTGACATAATAGTAATGAAGGATGCAAAATCTGTTTACACATAAAAACGTTACTTTTACTTTATACTCTTTTCGGATTATGAGCTGCGTGAGTGAAAATGTAATTCCAACACAAAAAAAAATCCAAAATATGTATACAAACATTGCATGTGGAAGTAGGTACCTAAATAGTAGAATGAAATTGTATTTTTTTGAAAAGGAACTTTTTTCAGGAGCAAGTAATGAGTTTTTTTCAGGTAGGTATATTAAATCTCATCTTACTTTTATTGTTTTTCACGTAAATCGTGAGAGATAAAGGTATTAGGTAGGTATTTTGTTTGCAGACTAGGTACGCTCAGCCGTGCCTACCTGACAGGGATAAAGATTACCCCTTGTGCAAATATTATGTGGACACGGTTCTAGGTTTACATTCCTTTATTCACGCGCTACCTATGCATTTTGTATTGCTATTACTGGCTTTGTGGTGATTTATTTTTATTCTTTCTTTTTTTTTGTATTTCTTGAAAAAACTTTGAGCGTAAAAAAAATAAGAAAAGTTGCTTATGTATTATGTTTGGTCACTGGTTAGTTTGAGGCTAAAAATACGTATGTATCTACTTATCTACTTGGGAGCACATTTATATTTAGCCATGAAAATTAGAGCTTGTCTACTGTGAAATCAAAATCAAGGTTTAAATTAATTCCTTAATAGTATCGTAATCGTAGTTTGGAAGAAAGATACAGACTCCTCAAAATAATATTGCCCAGATTAATCATGGGAAGAGTTTTGGAGTAAATTTAATGTAATAAACAAATCTTTGGAAAGTGGAACATACGTGTAAAAATAATTAGGGCAATTTGTTGAATTACTGGAGAAAGTTTAAACGGATTCATAGGGCCACAACGAGATTTGTGTGGGTAGTAGGTTGGATTTAATTATACTCATCAGACTTAGACAGTCTCCCAGTCTACAGGCTTATGAGAGTGGAAATGGAAGTGAGTGAGTGGTATAATCTTGGTAGCTTGTAGCTTTGAGTGTGACATGACTGTATGCACTGCACTACAGTAGCTCCGGAAAAGGTACCAGACCAGAGATAGGGACTGCACACAGGCCACGACACCCACATACTAAAATAACAGTGTAAACTTCCAGAGACTAAACTCGGAACACTCTGGAGCTTGAGTGATATTACGCATAGTAGCTGCACTGATCGTCACATATAATATGTACAATCTACTCTCATGATATGGGACTAAGATTAGATAGGAGCAGGATAGACAGTCCCCGTATTTACACCCTCCATGTTGTTTGTTGTAATCAAATAATAATTCATGGTTAACGAGGGAAATGAAAACGCATATTATGCAGATTTGTTGTTGTTGTTACTGATGCTGACAGTGAGTTAAGGAGGATGATGAATGAGTATATTTATAGCTCTTAAGCAGATACAGACAGATAGCTAGAGGAGGGGAAAGCAATGGGCGTAGTGGTTGCATGTAGGTATGCAGGTTATTAGGTGTAGATTCCAGGCGGAGAATCCCTGCCTATATTTCGAGCTCCACTTGGAGCTATAGGACGCCTATAGGAGAGTGCTATGTGTTGTATGTAGGTGTTTGTAAGCAGGTGAAAGCATAGAATGATCGAGTTGCTTTGTGGTGATGACATTACGAAATTAGACTCGGATGCCTGCATTAATTGAATATGGTATTAAGTTTAATGCGTGTATATATACTAGGCTTAATTTAGTTGGAATTATACACTCCCAGTGCAAACCAAGTTAGAGCTGAAAGCATAACTATGTAGGTATATGAATTTGCACTGTATACTAAAAGTATGTATGCTCCATGTGTTCCCTGGTTTGCTCATCACTATAATTATAATCATGAGAATAAATTTATATCACTAATTTGCAATTTCCATTTGAGTCCATTTCTTGGTCGTTACTTCCCTACAGATATGAGCAGTTTATGCCATATATTTCCAGATTACCAGTACCATATTATGGCAGTGTGTCAGTCTTTAGATCCCATCCCAGTCCGTCCATCCATCTACTCAGAACCAAGTCCTTGTAGTAACTAGTTAATTCTGTTTGCTTTTCTCTACTTCACTCTCTCTTGCTCTCTCTCTCTCCCTCTCGTTTCAAAACTCGTGACTCTTTTAAAATCATAAATTATTCTTTAGCATTTTCATGCTCTTCTTCCTACAAATAAGTAACAATTTACAATATATTATACATTTAGTGGGTTAAGTATGCTAGTCGTAAGCTGAAAAGTTACACTCTGGTTTGCCCATGTTGATGAGTTAAGCCAACCATAATACATAGTTATAGTTGCTGATTTAGTGTGGGACAAAAGTAGTGATGAGTTACACAGTCACGGTAGTGATAGCGTAAGTAGTAGTGTGCTAGTATGGTGGGTAATAAAAGTTTGGGATAAAAAGAGACTTTAATACGAAATATAGGTATACTTACGTGTGTAACTCACGACACTTTTATTTGTACAGAATGAAATCTAATGAAAGACTTTTTCGTTTGAATTTTCAAAATGACAGACACGAATGGGAGGATCACGTTCGGGTTCGGTCCAAAGTTTTGATGAAGCACTACGTGAAGCAACTGCAAATCAAGGGAACATCCCGGACGGGTCTAAACCTAATGGTGGAACTCCTACGCCTATTGCCACTCCCGTCGCTGAAGAGAAGCCCGTCTCATAAACAGCTGCTATAAGTCTCACTGTCGGAATGGAATCTACGAAAAACATAGATATAAAAAAAATAACATGAAAATGAAATAAACAAAATCAAACCAACAACGGAATGTATCCAGTTGTATAATGAAAGCAACAAAAACTAACTATTGTAATAAATTGTGAAAAAAAAACCTGCCCCTGCAATCATCACCACTATCATATTGGACGTTGACCCTTGAACACAACATTGATCCTTTGTCAGAGTAATTATGATTCAAAATGGAAATCGTAATTATGAAGAGAATGAAAATGAGTACTCACTAAAATAATCCAAATCCGGTTCCGGATCCCCCAAGCCTATATTATACATAAACATAATTACATATATTATATAATAATATTTATGTGTAAACAAATTCAAACCCAAATAATTTTCTATGTTAGCGTATACTATACTGATATATTTGAAACGAACTAAATTATGTAAAATCAGAATTGTTATATATCTTCATCTGTTTTGAGCTCTTATCTAATATTGTGAAACTGAATCAGGTGAATCAGATGCAGAATCAGATCCTTCTTCTATTATTATTGGTTGTGCAGAAATAATATTGTAGCAACAAGTATTTTATAGTGCTTCGACTTCCCGTTCCAATTTGTTTTTTTCTAAATCCGGGATTATGTACTACATAAGTATACATATTATGTAACCAAAATTCTGAAAGCACAATTCCTCAACGTAGGATTTAGGAATAAACTAATAAAAAAGCAACTACAATCAATTAAATAATAATAATGTAGGTACAGATTTACAGGCAATCGTAATCAATACTGTTACTATGCAGACGCAGTGTAACTCCTCTGACACACTAGGTTCAGAAAATAAAATATCGAGTCTCATTGTGCACTCATATAATATAAAATCGTAATTTTAATTGTATGCTAGCTAGATATGTACATTGTATTATTATAATACATATTATAAAGTTACGGATATGAATATCAGAGCCAGAATTGTTAACATTTATGATTAACTGATTAATAATATATTTAATTCCAGTGTACCAATACCAACTCTACATAGTGTATGCTACATATATATTTGTTTAAAAATTTACTCAAGAAACTAACTAATTTTTCGTAGCGAATTTTTGTCATTGAGAAAGTTAGAAAGTACGAAAGTGTATGAGAATCGAATTGGAACAGTCTCTTTTGGTATGAAAAATGGTTGAAAAGTTTTATTTGGCAGTATAGATCAAGTCAAAGGTAGGACACGGAAGATGGCAAATTATGTAATGAAATAAAAGGAACTCAAAATGAGAAAAAAAAAGCGATATGCTCGATAATAAAAAAAATAATGAAGTACCTTACGTATACAAAAAAAAGAAGGGAAAAAAGGGAAATCAATGACAAAATGGACGGAGGATGATGTAGACATGAAAGTAAATGAAATCCTTTTTAGATTGATCAATATTTTAATATGTTTGTTTACATTATTAAACCCGGTACTCTTTATGATAGATGTAAGGATGTGTGTATCTATAGTCTTCACATCATTATTATAATGATTATATTATGCGATTACGGTGATAGTTTCTTCTCTAGTTGAAAAATAAATTTTAAAAAAACAATAATAAAAGTAGTCAACATCCAAAAATTGTCAATTCCTCCGTTTCCTTATATAAATCGTGATGCTTTTGAAATTTAAATTTACCTAAGAATAATCATCTTCTCAGTATTTAGATATAATTATATTATAGTAATAATAATGATTGTGTATCCAGTCTTTGTACTAGCTTCAGTTCTCATAATTATACCGTTAAATAAGTACTCAGATATGTAATCGTAACTATTATCATTATTGTAGTATTATCAGTAATCATTACACTATTCCATTAACTGTAGAATTATGAAAATATTATTCGATTTTAGTTTTTGAATCTGAATTTACGTACGCTTATTGTATGTTTAAACTTTAGTAAGGTCAATTCAAGGTTATTATAATGTATACTATTACGAATACGATATTAATTATCCATTATAAGGACTGGTAGCGTAGTTATTTTTTGAGTAGTAAGTTACATAGTGTTGGATATTGATTTGTAGGGGATACATTAATAAGCAGTAATAGTCTAACTGTCGATGATTTCCTTTCATTTTCATGTTTGTGGGATTTGGATGTATTCATTCCTTTTGTTAGATTTGTTAATGAACTAATCAATTATTATTACTACGTACGTACGTAAACGTAAAGTAGCATTTACCAATAATATTTTATTATAAACTATACTATAGTCTGGGTTATAGTTTAACGTACACCATAATATACTAACAATCAAATTTTTGTGGTCAAAATCAAAATATCGTGAATTTTTCTGTTTGGCTATACAGTTGTAATAACTGTGAATAATACAATTGAAAATAAATATTCTCCCTGACAAAAGAACAAAAACCAAAAGGAAAAACGGGCATTGACTACATCTATGGAAAAATATTGGCAAAATATAAAAACTATTACCTCTCTCACTGTTACCCTTAGTGTTACTATTATTTGATTTTAATTCCAAGTAAATGACTTTCTGGGGACACATTCAAAAATGGTTTTACTTTTGTTTGTTAGATATTGTATAAATATTTAATGAGAGAGAGAGAGAGAGAATACTTTGCATTTATTCTTTTTGGCTCGAATGAAATGGTTCTGTAATCCTAGTTTTACGATTACGACTATTACGACCCTCGAAAGGGTAGGCTTATAATCTTCCTGAAATACTTCTCAACATTTTAATTCTATTAGGGAAAACTGTAAAAGAAAATGCCGGAAACTAGCACTCAAGCATACACATTTATAACAACAACGCCAATTTAAACTTTACAATAAAATTACAACTGTGGGTCAGCGCCAGAAGGAAGGACAACCCCCTCCTCTCTCCCTGCTCTGATCCTCATTTCTATTCACTTGTCCAACGTTCCGGTATGCATGATTTCACTTGAGATTCCTTGATTGAGATTTCCATTCTTTGGCTCTTGTCTGGGCACATATCTATATGTATATGTAGTTGTTATCATTCGAACATCTTCTATACTGCACTACTAACTAGACTAATCTTTTTGCAAGTGTACATACGCATCGTGAACGTCCTCAAAGACTTCCCCCATATCGTCCTCATCAACTAAATAGTAAATTCAGAAATTAGTATGCATAACATTTTGGGTCGGAACAGATTTTCTCTGTTCCACACACAATCATGAAGTGATAAATACAGACAGCGACAGGAACCATTCGATGCTTGGAGCTTGGGAGCTTTTACGATCCACGAATGTATATACTAAATTAGTACAGACAGGCACATAGGCGGGTGTCAGGGTACACGATCTCTATGTGATTATCATATCTGTAGACAGCCCTGCCGTGGCCGTTATGTATGGTGAGATATTGTACTGTGTGGTTGGGATTAGGCATGGCATGAGGCATGAAACTGAATTTCTCTGCCACTCCACAAAAAGTCAGGAGAAGAATGGAAAATTGAAGTTTAAACTAATTACCCCAGGACACGGCCCAAACAGCATTTCCCCATCAGCCCAGCCAACAACATGAATGACTTGCATTTCTAATTCGGTGAGCTGCCTACAAAGGGGTTCTTCCATTGCATTAGTAGGAGAACCTTAATTTTGTCATTGTGAGAATCTATTTAGCATGTTAATTATTTATTTAGTTTTCGTGTCAAGTTTGGAATTGCTGGGGAGAATGAGCTACAAATTCTAAATAGTAAACCTTGCAAATGAGCATACAAAGCAAGGGGGTGGACGTAAAGTAGGTAAGGTATGTATAGATATGTATAGCCGCTGCGACAACGCTGAAGTAGGTACTTCACATTACACACTATATATGCAATACTATACTATATAGTGTGAAGTTTCATATTCGTTTTTTTTTCTTATTTGTAAGTTGCAAAAAATCCAGATTGCAAATTAAAAGCAATAAAACGACAAGAGTTTTGTGTACAAAAAGATGAGTTCAACGTTCATTCCCTCCTTTCTTGCTTGGCCCAAGTTGAATTGCAATGCAATAATGCTACTTGCAGGTAATATGAAAGATGCGATGGAGATGGACAGTCAGACGTACCAAGAGCAAGAGACATTAATACGCACACACATAATGTTTCGACTTCTTCTATGCAGAAGATGTGGATGAGGTACATAATATGATGGTAGTTAAAAACTTGAGATTTGAGATTTAATACATTGTTTTTGGAAGAGCTATAAACCTGAAGAGCATAGCTAAAGGCTAAAACAATAGGGAAATGAAGCTATATATCAATCCATCATACATACATACTATAGTGATAGGTCGTTAGATGTGTTTATAAAGCTCAAACTCGCATCGAGAATCATCAAGAAGGGATCGAAATCAAGTGGCAGTGTGGTTACTCTTGGTGCTGGTGTGGTGGCTGGTGGCAATCTTATATGTTTTCACCAAAAAAATTGACCAAAATGAAAAATACGCTGACGTGGACTTACGTTTCATAGCCATAGCAAGATAGAGAGACAGACAAACATACTTCACACTGACTACTACTCCTCTTATAAGTCCAGTCCAGGTGAGTGTTAGGAAAGGGGTGAGGGAGATCAAAGTTTACTCGAGTTCACTCATTAAAGTGCCGTGGATCCTCGACAGAATGGAGCACTAACGGAGAAGAGCTTTCCAACTTCTTGAAAAGGAGGCAAGTTAACTCGTGTCCTGTCTTATATGCCCAAACCACCAACGTCCCAACTATTATGTTTTGCTTGAGGGAAGGTCTATTTTTTTAACTCATTTTTCATTGTTGTTCGCAGATTCAGATAGGGAGAGAGTGGTATCTCTTGTATATATTTTTATATAATCTCTTTATTATCATACACAACGGAATCAAATGATGATCCTCACCTCATCTTTCAGCTCTACTATACTAGTTTAGTCCTCAACTAGACTTTGAGAAAACCTGCCAGAATCTCAAATTCCTTCTCTTACGATTATCATTCATACAACAAAATACCAAAACCTAAGCAAACTCACACTATCATTCCTTTAAGCTCATATGTATTAAAGTACACACATGTGAGTGTATATCTTTTACGTAGCAGCAGCAGAGTAGACAGAAGGATCCATATACAATATGATTACACTATATACCAGACGCTATAATATGCTACACTACACAGTGTGTAGCAACAGTCGAACATTTATTATTATGCGGATTCAAACCAACTATCTTGGTAAATTGTCCTCCTATCTCTCCTCTGCTTATCACTGAGTAAAGCAATAAAGTGCTCACCTGATAATATTTGCTGAAAAAAGACTCATCAATCGTCTATATATTGTTGATATATCCGTAGAATGAGAAGATGAGATTCCTCGGCTTCGGCTCCGGCTCCGGCTTTGGACCAACAACAAGATTGAATTTGAGAGAGATGAGACGAGGGGGAATGTGGAGTAAGTAGAATTGTTGGAGTCAAATTGTTGTGTAGATGTGGATGGGGATTTAATATGTAGGTAGGTACACATGTTGTGGTTATTGGAGTAGGTACAGTGTAGTATTATTTGATATGTGTGCTTAAACCCAGTCAAGTTTTTCTCTATTTCCACCTGCATATCTCATCGTCAGGTGGATGGATAGATAGATAGGTAGCAATTATCTATATACATTTCATATGCCCTCCTAGACCCAAGACCGGTTAAAGCTATTGTTTTCTATGCGTCACGTATGTATATACTCTACAGAGGCCGTCATTCATACTACTACTACTACTACTACTACTACTACTACTATACTTTATAGCTACACCACTATGTACCAACAATCCTTATATATTTTTTTTATATTCATATTATTTACCTGTTTTTTGGTTTTCCCTTACAAGTTAACACTACGAAGTCAGCCCAAGTCACCTGTGTACTCCTGAGTTGTTCATTTCGAGTTGGACCGCATCACACAATATATTTCCCGTAGCTGTAGTATATTGTGAGCTCGACTGTGTGCCTTCAAGTTGAAATAAATTGAGAAAGTTTTATTCCCCGAAATCGAAATTATTTATTGGAAGACGTAGGAAAGGAAAGGAGCGAGAGGAAATGGGGAAGCTCACAGTGTATACATATCTAGGCTTAGGCATCCTCGCAGCCTACTTATCATTGACATTGTTTGGTGATAATAATATTCCTGAAATCCCTGAATTCTACTGGGGTAAAAAGAGTGAGGCTGGAAAGGAGGATAAAACCATACGACCGTTCAAAATACAAATTGAAGATAAGATATTAGCTGACTTGAGGAAGAGACTACAGTTAGAAACGTCCGCTGACTCATCTCGTCTCACTCCACCTCTCCCGGGTCAAGGGTTCCATCATGGCTTCAATACTAATTATCTCAAAAAAGTGGCAGACTACTGGCTCAATAAATATGACTGGCGGCAAAGGGAGAAATCATTAAATAAATTTCCACAATTTAAAACCACCATCTCTGGACTGGATGTTCATTTCATCCATGTCAAGAGTAATAACAATGCCAAATATAATGTAACCAGACCTTTACTCCTTCTCCACGGCTGGCCCGGCTCCTTTGTGGAGCTCCTCAAAATCATCCCCCTCCTCACGGATCCTAAGGATGACCAGATTAATTTTGAGGTGAGTAAATATATTATAGTTGTTCCTATTTTATTTTTTAATACTTTTAATAATTATATCCAATCTGAAAAAAGTAAGAGTAAGATGCATGCGCATAGAATTCCGTATGAGAAACAAGTAGTACAAAATATATAGTTTTGGTTAAAATTCTCAACGCAGCACAATTTTACTCACCTATTACACTCTGAGATGTTCGTGATATGGGTTGGAATGGTGGATATGTTGCTGTTAGTTTGGCTTTGGTGTTGGGCCGGATTTTGCATTCCTTGATCTAGTAATAAGAAGTTTGTATTTCAATGTAGTTTCTGTCCGTATGAGCAGGTTGTAATCCCATCTATACCTGGATATGGATTTTCGGAAGCACCCAGTAAGCCCGGCTTAGGACCTGTTGAAGCATCCCAAATCTTCCTGAAGCTCATGCAAAGATTAGGACACAATAGATTCTACGCTCAAGGTGGGGACTGGGGAGCCATCATTGCAACGACCATGGCTGCAATCTATCATAGAAAGTAATTTCCACATAATAATATTAATGATAATATTATTATCATCATCATCAATTCCAATTTAATTCCTATTTATTATTTACGATTACATAAAATGCAGTGTAGAAAAGAATATTATAATGAAATTGGAGCATAATAATTCATTAAGTTGAGATTTAGACGTTCAGAGGAGTAATTCATTGTCTTAAAAATTTAATTTGATTCACTATAGTGTCATGGGAGTTCACGTCAATTTATGCTTCAGTCAACATCCTCGCCTGGCTCTACGGTATATTTACTCCAGTCTCCTATTCCCATTGTTCTATACCAGTGAAGAGACATCTAGACTCTTACCTCCGTCCAAGCCTTTGACGAATCTGTTTGAAAACAGTGGATACTTACACTTGCAGGCGACCAAACCAGACACAGTCGGTAAGTGACCTAAAAGTAGGCACCTACCTATAGCTCCAGTAGCTGTAGTTTAATATCACAAAATTTACTACTCACATATCCTGTGTACCCTTAAGGTCGTAGGTAGAGAACGTGATTCCGTTAGAAAGCTATTCCAGGAAGTTCTGGAAACAGAGCGAAGGGTAATATAAAAAAAAATGAAAGTAAGTCGAAGGTGTTAAACTCAAATACATATACAGATGGCAGTAGGCTGAATCATTGAAAGTCTCTTCAAAAACTTAATTACAACCTGGATGAAAGTTATCCATCAGATTATGACGTTTACACAAGTTTAAATAAGAACAATACTTACTCTATATTTTAATGGAATTTGTCAAATTGTGAATTATTTTTGTTGACAGCAATTGCTCTCTCAAACTCACCTCTGGGCTTGGCTGGCTACATTCTTGAGAAATTCGCACTTTGGACCAACGCCGACTCAGTTGGGAAAGAGGATGGAGGGCTAAGTGAAAACTTTACATTGGACGAACTCCTGGACAATGTCATGATCTACTGGGTGACAAACTCCATTGGAACCTCAATGCGATTCTATAAAGAAGCTTTTAGTGATAGACAAGCAGCATACGGAATGAACAAGTAATATGCCCATAACTTGCCTACACATTTACATTTACCGAAATGTTTTACATCGGCAATTAACTATTAAAAATGTGCACACAAGAATCTGCGATTCTTTGCTTACAGTTGTAAATTACTTACAAGGTACCTAATTATATTGTTTGTTTTTCAGAGTCCCAACGTACGTCCCCTCTGCCTGTCAAATAAGTCCTCATGAATATTTAGCCCAGGCTGAAACTCTCCTAGTGGATAAATATCCTCAACTCCTTAGCTACAAGGTCCTAGAGAAAGGTGGTCATTTTGCTGCGTTCCAAGTTCCACAAATAGTTTCTAAAGATGTGATAAGTTTTTTCAACAGAATCATTAGTTCCGGACTTGAGTCAGTGTACGCACGAAAACTACCAGCTTCCTGATTAACATAGACTTTTCCCCCGACCATGAAAAAAGAAGAAAAAGAAATAGACAAAAAATAGTGCGCAATATGCTTTTAGACATTTGCTCAACATTCCCCATTGATATTAACTACAAGTCGCAAAAAAATGCACACTATTAAAGTAATAATTCAATACTTGAATTTTACTTCATAGCAAAGAAAAACGAAAACGTATATCTACAATTACTTATACTACTGTCATTGGTACATTACTATTATTGTGTAATTATCAAGTACAAAATCATTTTGCATCATTTAACGCACCTAAACAGTCTTTTTTTTAAAAAAATTTAAAACAAAGTTTATAACATTTGAAAATTTAACAAAAAAATCTCTCTTATCGATTGGACATGTCACTGCTATAAAATATATCCGCGTTATTTGTGAGCCATAAGCAGAATATTTAGTATTTGATTTTATAAATAACAACAATCAACCTACCTCTAATCAACTGATTAGCAATATAATGTTATGCAAGGAGCCAATGCAATTTAAAAAATTATTCCAAGATCTGCTAATGATAATGTACTGATGTACCCTAATGCAATGTACATATGCCCATATATATGAAGTGCCATTCTTATACTGAATATTAAGATTCGGTTCATTAATATATCAAGAGACTATATACAATCAACTTTATTTAAAAAATGAAAACGGAAAAAAGGTCGACTTACAAAATGACACAGGAGTAACAATAATTTACTTAAATTTTGTTCTACAATATTTTATGTAGAAAATGCAGTCAGTCTTCAGAAAATTTGGTAAAAAAGTTGATAAAAACAATACATCCTGATCCTACTACGTATAACTGCTACATTTTTTAATGACAACTTTGATACTTTCATTACTACGAATAAATATGTGTATAATTATTATTAAAAAATTAAGAACCAACAAATAAAAAAAACCAAAGTACGCTCAACGTCATACATACTGTGATGTTGTGAAACCTACTGTAAACTTTGCTCTTTGTAATCTAGAAATAATGCTGTTATTATTGAATTATTATTGTTATTCTATACTATTGTTACTGTTGCTATTGTTGAATATGAAATAAATCATGATCAACTTAATTTATTGAAAACGCGATAGTCGTCTGAACTCTCATACTCTCATCCCCATTCGCTTTGTAATTCCATCCACTGACTACTGGTTCCGGTTCCTTAATGCACATACAAAATACAAACGCAACATCAACATTCAGCAGCTGTCATAGTCGGTGGCGGTAGCCCAGTGGAGAATTGAAAAACTAAAATAGCAATAGCCATCATTGCCATATTGCCATTGCATTTGCCTCTTCCGTTTTCCATCCTTCATTGATTCTAGTTACAAATTCTTCTAATATTATTCTAATTTTAATATTATTCTGCTTTTTAATTAATATGAGACTATGTAGGATTTATAGGCTGTTTGAAATCCAACCAAACTAGAACTAATAAGTTGTATTATAATATAATCAATTGTCAATTACAAATATAATAGTAAATTAACCTACTAGGTAGGCACCGTATTCCCTGATTCCCTGTAATGGCAGGCGGGTTCGTAATTGAAGACTTTCCTAGCAAAACGCGCTAAGTCCATGTTGCCCAACTTTACAGGAACAGCAAATTTTGACAATCATGTGAAAACGTGATTATTTCTTCGAATTTTTTTTTCGTAACTACATACTACCAGGTGTATTAGTAGCCAAAAATACTCAAATCTGATTATGCGTCGTAATTTTTTAAAAATGGTTCAAAATTTTGAAATCTTAGACTTAACATGTTTTGCCAAAAAAACCAGAAGAAGCAATACAAAAAATTAACCTTTTGAATTATATTAAATTGTATGCTAATTTCTTATTCATTGAAGTATGAAATGTACATTTCAAAAACATGTAAATAGAAAATTTTTCATTTTCAAAAACATGTAAATAGAACATCTTGCACTTTTTAAAAACATGTAAATACAAAAATTCCGCATTCTAATGTTTAATAGTCGAGTGCAAATCTACTATGTACTACTAAATAATTTATGTTTGCCTAGAGATTGTCCACGAATGCCGTCATAGAAAAGTATTCATTTTTAAGACCATGTGCTCCCCTTCACCAGATTAATCATATTATATTGCTTAAATGACTATATCTAGCAAAGGATTGCCAAGTAGACCCATTAAATCTATCATTGACGTAATTTGCGGACTTTATTTTCTTCATATGAAACACGACTGTTATTTCGTACAATTTCCTAATTACTTGGTAACCGATGCCCTTCTGTAATATTAAAACAGCAAAGCTTCCAGATGCTCCAAACAAATTGAATTTTGCTTTACATATGGATCTGTTATTTATTGTCCGTAAATGATGTCAGCAGATTAACTGAATCTAGTCGTGTAATGATGACATGCCGTGGTAAAGATATAAGTTGAATGCTATGTTAAAGTGATGACATGGGGATGCATTGGGCTTAAAGAGTGATAATTTGCGGGACGTCATTTATGAACCATCCCCTAAGAATAGTACACTCGAATTTGAGTCGTTTGCTAGCCACCCATGTTCAGCAACCAGAAGTTAATAAACTGATAGTAAAGTGAAAAAATCCGGCGCTTCGCGCCGGATTTGTGCACTGGGGACCCAAAGTAGATGCTGAGCTCACAGCGCAATTTGCTTTAATAAAAGAGTAGAATCCCATCGTGGCAACGCTCAAATTACGACAGCGCCTAACTCACCTTCTACCTCTACTACTCGAAAATCTCATTTTATTAAATGTGTGAAGTTGAATTATTGCTAAAAAGATTTTAATAACAGTGAATTTTAAATGACGCCTTTTGTAAACGATCCAAGTATGTTTAATATGTAGTAACATCGCGTGTTACGACTGAATTTTCATTTACGAGGTTCACGACGAGGTTCACGACGAGGTTCACGACGAGGTTCACGACGAGGTTCACGACGAGGTTCACGACGAGGTTCACGACGAGGTTCACGACGAGGTTCACGACGAGGTTCACGACGAGGTTCACGACGAGGTTCACGACGAGGTTCACGACGAGGTTCACGACGAGGTTCACGACGAGGTTCACGACGAGGTTCACGACGAGGTTCACGACGAGGTTCACGACGAGGTTCACGACGAGGTTCACGACGAGGTTCACGACGAGGTTCACGACGAGGTTCACGACGAGGTTCACGACGAGGTTCACGACGAGGTTCACGACGAGGTTCACGACGAGGTTCACGACGAGGTTCACGACGAGGTTCACGACGAGGTTCACGACGAGGTTCACGACGAGGTTCACGACGAGGTTCACGACGAGGTTCACGACGAGGTTCACGACGAGGTTCACGACGAGGTTCACGACGAGGTTCACGACGAGGTTCACGACGAGGTTCACGACGAGGTTCACGACGAGGTTCACGACGAGGTTCACGACGAGGTTCACGACGAGGTTCACGACGAGGTTCACGACGAGGTTCACGACGAGGTTCACGACGAGGTTCACGACGAGGTTCACGACGAGGTTCACGACGAGGTTCACGACGAGGTTCACGACGAGGTTCACGACGAGGTTCACGACGAGGTTCACGACGAGGTTCACGACGAGGTTCACGACGAGGTTCACGACGAGGTTCACGACGAGGTTCACGACGAGGTTCACGACGAGGTTCACGACGAGGTTCACGACGAGGTTCACGACGAGGTTCACGACGAGGTTCACGACGAGGTTCACGACGAGGTTCACGACGAGGTTCACGACGAGGTTCACGACGAGGTTCACGACGAGGTTCACGACGAGGTTCACGACGAGGTTCACGACGAGGTTCACGACGAGGTTCACGACGAGGTTCACGACGAGGTTCACGACGAGGTTCACGACGAGGTTCACGACGAGGTTCACGACGAGGTTCACGACGAGGTTCACGACGAGGTTCACGACGAGGTTCACGACGAGGTTCACGACGAGGTTCACGACGAGGTTCACGACGAGGTTCACGACGAGGTTCACGACGAGGTTCACGACGAGGTTCACGACGAGGTTCACGACGAGGTTCACGACGAGGTTCACGACGAGGTTCACGACGAGGTTCACGACGAGGTTCACGACGAGGTTCACGACGAGGTTCACGACGAGGTTCACGACGAGGTTCACGACGAGGTTCACGACGAGGTTCACGACGAGGTTCACGACGAGGTTCACGACGAGGTTCACGACGAGGTTCACGACGAGGTTCACGACGAGGTTCACGACGAGGTTCACGACGAGGTTCACGACGAGGTTCACGACGAGGTTCACGACGAGGTTCACGACGAGGTTCACGACGAGGTTCACGACGAGGTTCACGACGAGGTTCACGACGAGGTTCACGACGAGGTTCACGACGAGGTTCACGACGAGGTTCACGACGAGGTTCACGACGAGGTTCACGACGAGGTTCACGACGAGGTTCACGACGAGGTTCACGACGAGGTTCACGACGAGGTTCACGACGAGGTTCACGACGAGGTTCACGACGAGGTTCACGACGAGGTTCACGACGAGGTTCACGACGAGGTTCACGACGAGGTTCACGACGAGGTTCACGACGAGGTTCACGACGAGGTTCACGACGAGGTTCACGACGAGGTTCACGACGAGGTTCACGACGAGGTTCACGACGAGGTTCACGACGAGGTTCACGACGAGGTTCACGACGAGGTTCACGACGAGGTTCACGACGAGGTTCACGACGAGGTTCACGACGAGGTTCACGACGAGGTTCACGACGAGGTTCACGACGAGGTTCACGACGAGGTTCACGACGAGGTTCACGACGAGGTTCACGACGAGGTTCACGACGAGGTTCACGACGAGGTTCACGACGAGGTTCACGACGAGGTTCACGACGAGGTTCACGACGAGGTTCACGACGAGGTTCACGACGAGGTTCACGACGAGGTTCACGACGAGGTTCACGACGAGGTTCACGACGAGGTTCACGACGAGGTTCACGACGAGGTTCACGACGAGGTTCACGACGAGGTTCACGACGAGGTTCACGACGAGGTTCACGACGAGGTTCACGACGAGGTTCACGACGAGGTTCACGACGAGGTTCACGACGAGGTTCACGACGAGGTTCACGACGAGGTTCACGACGAGGTTCACGACGAGGTTCACGACGAGGTTCACGACGAGGTTCACGACGAGGTTCACGACGAGGTTCACGACGAGGTTCACGACGAGGTTCACGACGAGGTTCACGACGAGGTTCACGACGAGGTTCACGACGAGGTTCACGACGAGGTTCACGACGAGGTTCACGACGAGGTTCACGACGAGGTTCACGACGAGGTTCACGACGAGGTTCACGACGAGGTTCACGACGAGGTTCACGACGAGGTTCACGACGAGGTTCACGACGAGGTTCACGACGAGGTTCACGACGAGGTTCACGACGAGGTTCACGACGAGGTTCACGACGAGGTTCACGACGAGGTTCACGACGAGGTTCACGACGAGGTTCACGACGAGGTTCACGACGAGGTTCACGACGAGGTTCACGACGAGGTTCACGACGAGGTTCACGACGAGGTTCACGACGAGGTTCACGACGAGGTTCACGACGAGGTTCACGACGAGGTTCACGACGAGGTTCACGACGAGGTTCACGACGAGGTTCACGACGAGGTTCACGACGAGGTTCACGACGAGGTTCACGACGAGGTTCACGACGAGGTTCACGACGAGGTTCACGACGAGGTTCACGACGAGGTTCACGACGAGGTTCACGACGAGGTTCACGACGAGGTTCACGACGAGGTTCACGACGAGGTTCACGACGAGGTTCACGACGAGGTTCACGACGAGGTTCACGACGAGGTTCACGACGAGGTTCACGACGAGGTTCACGACGAGGTTCACGACGAGGTTCACGACGAGGTTCACGACGAGGTTCACGACGAGGTTCACGACGAGGTTCACGACGAGGTTCACGACGAGGTTCACGACGAGGTTCACGACGAGGTTCACGACGAGGTTCACGACGAGGTTCACGACGAGGTTCACGACGAGGTTCACGACGAGGTTCACGACGAGGTTCACGACGAGGTTCACGACGAGGTTCACGACGAGGTTCACGACGAGGTTCACGACGAGGTTCACGACGAGGTTCACGACGAGGTTCACGACGAGGTTCACGACGAGGTTCACGACGAGGTTCACGACGAGGTTCACGACGAGGTTCACGACGAGGTTCACGACGAGGTTCACGACGAGGTTCACGACGAGGTTCACGACGAGGTTCACGACGAGGTTCACGACGAGGTTCACGACGAGGTTCACGACGAGGTTCACGACGAGGTTCACGACGAGGTTCACGACGAGGTTCACGACGAGGTTCACGACGAGGTTCACGACGAGGTTCACGACGAGGTTCACGACGAGGTTCACGACGAGGTTCACGACGAGGTTCACGACGAGGTTCACGACGAGGTTCACGACGAGGTTCACGACGAGGTTCACGACGAGGTTCACGACGAGGTTCACGACGAGGTTCACGACGAGGTTCACGACGAGGTTCACGACGAGGTTCACGACGAGGTTCACGACGAGGTTCACGACGAGGTTCACGACGAGGTTCACGACGAGGTTCACGACGAGGTTCACGACGAGGTTCACGACGAGGTTCACGACGAGGTTCACGACGAGGTTCACGACGAGGTTCACGACGAGGTTCACGACGAGGTTCACGACGAGGTTCACGACGAGGTTCACGACGAGGTTCACGACGAGGTTCACGACGAGGTTCACGACGAGGTTCACGACGAGGTTCACGACGAGGTTCACGACGAGGTTCACGACGAGGTTCACGACGAGGTTCACGACGAGGTTCACGACGAGGTTCACGACGAGGTTCACGACGAGGTTCACGACGAGGTTCACGACGAGGTTCACGACGAGGTTCACGACGAGGTTCACGACGAGGTTCACGACGAGGTTCACGACGAGGTTCACGACGAGGTTCACGACGAGGTTCACGACGAGGTTCACGACGAGGTTCACGACGAGGTTCACGACGAGGTTCACGACGAGGTTCACGACGAGGTTCACGACGAGGTTCACGACGAGGTTCACGACGAGGTTCACGACGAGGTTCACGACGAGGTTCACGACGAGGTTCACGACGAGGTTCACGACGAGGTTCACGACGAGGTTCACGACGAGGTTCACGACGAGGTTCACGACGAGGTTCACGACGAGGTTCACGACGAGGTTCACGACGAGGTTCACGACGAGGTTCACGACGAGGTTCACGACGAGGTTCACGACGAGGTTCACGACGAGGTTCACGACGAGGTTCACGACGAGGTTCACGACGAGGTTCACGACGAGGTTCACGACGAGGTTCACGACGAGGTTCACGACGAGGTTCACGACGAGGTTCACGACGAGGTTCACGACGAGGTTCACGACGAGGTTCACGACGAGGTTCACGACGAGGTTCACGACGAGGTTCACGACGAGGTTCACGACGAGGTTCACGACGAGGTTCACGACGAGGTTCACGACGAGGTTCACGACGAGGTTCACGACGAGGTTCACGACGAGGTTCACGACGAGGTTCACGACGAGGTTCACGACGAGGTTCACGACGAGGTTCACGACGAGGTTCACGACGAGGTTCACGACGAGGTTCACGACGAGGTTCACGACGAGGTTCACGACGAGGTTCACGACGAGGTTCACGACGAGGTTCACGACGAGGTTCACGACGAGGTTCACGACGAGGTTCACGACGAGGTTCACGACGAGGTTCACGACGAGGTTCACGACGAGGTTCACGACGAGGTTCACGACGAGGTTCACGACGAGGTTCACGACGAGGTTCACGACGAGGTTCACGACGAGGTTCACGACGAGGTTCACGACGAGGTTCACGACGAGGTTCACGACGAGGTTCACGACGAGGTTCACGACGAGGTTCACGACGAGGTTCACGACGAGGTTCACGACGAGGTTCACGACGAGGTTCACGACGAGGTTCACGACGAGGTTCACGACGAGGTTCACGACGAGGTTCACGACGAGGTTCACGACGAGGTTCACGACGAGGTTCACGACGAGGTTCACGACGAGGTTCACGACGAGGTTCACGACGAGGTTCACGACGAGGTTCACGACGAGGTTCACGACGAGGTTCACGACGAGGTTCACGACGAGGTTCACGACGAGGTTCACGACGAGGTTCACGACGAGGTTCACGACGAGGTTCACGACGAGGTTCACGACGAGGTTCACGACGAGGTTCACGACGAGGTTCACGACGAGGTTCACGACGAGGTTCACGACGAGGTTCACGACGAGGTTCACGACGAGGTTCACGACGAGGTTCACGACGAGGTTCACGACGAGGTTCACGACGAGGTTCACGACGAGGTTCACGACGAGGTTCACGACGAGGTTCACGACGAGGTTCACGACGAGGTTCACGACGAGGTTCACGACGAGGTTCACGACGAGGTTCACGACGAGGTTCACGACGAGGTTCACGACGAGGTTCACGACGAGGTTCACGACGAGGTTCACGACGAGGTTCACGACGAGGTTCACGACGAGGTTCACGACGAGGTTCACGACGAGGTTCACGACGAGGTTCACGACGAGGTTCACGACGAGGTTCACGACGAGGTTCACGACGAGGTTCACGACGAGGTTCACGACGAGGTTCACGACGAGGTTCACGACGAGGTTCACGACGAGGTTCACGACGAGGTTCACGACGAGGTTCACGACGAGGTTCACGACGAGGTTCACGACGAGGTTCACGACGAGGTTCACGACGAGGTTCACGACGAGGTTCACGACGAGGTTCACGACGAGGTTCACGACGAGGTTCACGACGAGGTTCACGACGAGGTTCACGACGAGGTTCACGACGAGGTTCACGACGAGGTTCACGACGAGGTTCACGACGAGGTTCACGACGAGGTTCACGACGAGGTTCACGACGAGGTTCACGACGAGGTTCACGACGAGGTTCACGATTCTACGTATTTCGCTTTAAAAATGTCTGAAATGGGTATAGTTATTTGATTATTGTGGATAACTGGTTACATCAAAAAAATACAGGCCTTTCTGCTCGTTTTTGGGGACGCAAAAGACAAATAAACAAATAAATTCATTAGATAGAGTTTTTTAAGCTGATTTGATTTGTTGTATTAGTTTGTAGGTAAGTTTAGTAAGAAAGCAAAAAATCAAATAAAGGTGTTGTTGCATACTGCATTATTTTCGTAGTATTTCTATATGAGATAACACATTTTGCACTTCTATATCGTATTTATTATTCTCTGTACTCATGTACATAAGCCATGATAGTTCTTATTATTCTCTATGTTATGATTGTTCTTATTATTCCCTGAACCTATATACATATATGAATAGTTCTTATTATTTCCTGTACTCATGTACATAAATGTATTGTTGCAATTCTTGTGTGTGATTTGCTTGCATATTACTGTGCAAGGCGCACACGGGAACAACCTTTTGTTGTTCCGCTCATTGAGCTCCTGATATGCATTTCTATTATTGTTATGCTCTCATGGACGCACTGTCATTTGTGATCTAGTCCAGGTTGCTTAATCACTAATGGCCATAGTGATTGGTACTGCCTTGGACAATCACCTTTCACTAGAATATTGTAATGTCTCCTCCTTGTCTTCATGTATTATTGTACCTCTACATATACTATATTTTTTGTATAAAAGCAATTGATCATTCTTGTATTATTCATCAGTAGTCCCACAGACATTACTACAGTTACAATGTAGTCACTAATCCACCATTGTCCCGACTACGGGCTGCCATTTATCAATTAAAATATCTGTCAATTTATTAAATAAACCGTCTTGTTCATACTTATTTTTACCACTACACAACAATGTAATAACCACTACACACAGAAATATTCTGTTGTCCTAGGATACAACAGTGTCGCTACTACAAAAATTTGAACCCTCGAGCTGTAGCAAGCCTGATGCAAGGAATGCTAAGGATAGTTTATCTTAGGCCATTACTATTAAAAGTAATTATTGTAAATGCTTATAACTTTTTCGGCTAAAAAAATTCCAAATCTCACATAGAGCTCATTTTTTTCCCAATTGTTTGAGATATGAAACATGCTAGAGTTAGCTTGGCCACCCGAGAAAAAAATAATTAACCGAAAACAAAATAACAGGGGTAAAATCGGGTTAATCAACTACTACAAAGCTACTAAGCTACTACAAAAATTTGAACCCTCGAGCTGTAGCAAGCCTGATGCAAGGAATGCTAAGGATAGTTTATCTTAGGCCATTACCATTAAAAGTAATTTGTGTAAATGCTTATAACTTTTTCGGCTAAAAAAATTCCAAATCTCACATAGAGCTCATTTTTTTCCCAATTGTTTGAGATATGAAACTTGCTAGAGTTAGCTTGGCCACCCGAGAAAAAAATAATTAACCGAAAACAAAATAACACGGGTAAAATCGGGTTAATCACGATTCTTTACGAATTTTGAGTTCAAAAAATCAAGGATATGGTAAATAACTAATTAAAAATTATAAGATAGGCAGAAGTATATTTTAGCCATATCCTGTTTTAAAAAATAAAAACCGTTTGAGATTTACCTGAATATTACGGGATACAATATGCATGTAGGTAATTAACTAAAACCTTGGATTCTTACTAATTGAGTTATGGCGCACACGAAAAAAAATATCTTGTTCACTTTTGAAATATGACCTGCCCTGACCTCTCCGTTTTTATTAAATATTAGTCAGTTTACGGCCAACAGACGGAAGGACAGACAGATAGACGGAAATTAGCATGTAAATAGATGCTTAACTTTAGTATCTAAAAAAGTGTTTCAATGATTCAAAAGTCGTTCTGAAAAAGTTTGTATTACATTTAAGTATTTAAGTTTATTTTTGCAATACTAGATATTTGAGGAGTTTGCTAGAAAAACGCGTTAATTTCATTTTTTAAGAAATTGAGATTTGACTTCCATTCTACTAAACCCAATAAAAAAACTGATTCTCGTACAAAAATATCCTAATTTGCCCAAAACTTTGATAGTTTCACCCAAGTACCCAAGTGTAATGAAACGACATTCATTTTCTTCAATATCAAATTCTCGTGTACTATTTGTAGGCGATGGTCTATAAATGACGTCCCAAAATTATCTTTCTTCAAGGCCAATCCATCCCCATGTCATCACTTCAACATTGAGTTTAACTGTTATATTTACCACGGCATGCCATTTACGCAATGGTTAAGCTAATGACAGGGAAGTTATAGGGTCCTACTATTTTAACCACATGTCATAAATATACCTATATAGTATGTATGTAGATATTTAGGGATCGTCCGTAATGACGTCCTCCACATTTTATAGTTTTAAGTACCCCCAACTATTTTAACCACATGTCATAAATATACCTATATAGTATATAGATATTCAGGGATCGTCTATAAGGACGTATTTCGCATTTTAAACAACTTTAATTTTCTTAAACCTATTTTAACTACCTGTCATAAATATTTCTATACCGTTATAGTTATTAGATATTCAGGGACCGTCCCTAATGACGTCCTTCACATTTTACAGTTTTAGGTACCCCCATTTTTAACTTTACAATTTTCTCCATGTAACCTATATATGTTATGGATATTCAGAGATGTTCCATAATGACGTCCTTCAAATATCATAGTTTTTAGTACTCCCAGTTCCGACGTTAGAATTTTTTCCAACCTATTTTAACTACATGTCAAGGAATTATTTGTGTTATAGATACAGGGATCGTCAATAATGACGTCATTCAAATATCATAGTTTTTGGGACCCTCATTTTCAACTTTAAAATTTTTTCCTACTTTTTTTTAACTGCATGCATCCATATATCGCTTATTGATGAAAGGGGAGCCTCCATAAATGACATCATTTGTGAATGGTGCAATTTATAAAAGTTTGGCAGCTATATTAAACTACAGGCTATGCACATTTGTGGGCTTATTGATGGTAGAGCAGCTTCCACAAATCCTATATCATGTTTAAGCGTAACATAAATTATCTTGTGCCTTCGTTGAAGCTCAGTATCTACTTCGGTCGACAAATCCGGCGCGTAGCGCCGGATTTTTTTTTACAGAAGGGCATCGGTTACCAAGTAATTAGGAAATTTTACGAAATAACAGTCGTGTTTCATATGAAGAAAATAAAGACAACAATTTAACAGAACTAGGCACAAATGATCCTAGGCTTTAAGGATCCTATGCTCAAAGGCCCGCGTACTGTCATTTATTGGTTTGGTAAATCCTGACTTGTATTATTCAAACAGAAACCTCTCGTACGTCTTAATCGTACTTACTTAAGTACGATTACAGACACTTCGGTAATTATAGAATGTGTGAAGAGTTGGAGAGGGCGAGTATTGGTAGCCGGCTGATTAAATTCGCACTACGGAATCAGTGTATATAGAAAGTCGAAGTTTACACAAACAAGTACGTTCTTGCCAAGCTTCGATTTATTGTCAGATTAGGATACCATACCGGCCACCATTACCCAGCCTTTCCCTACGGTAATAAATTTTTAAGTTTGGTGATTTTTATTCGGTCAATGCATCTAAACCATTGGACTTCATAGTTTAAGAGTGTTCACTGTTTTTGAAAATCAGGTAACTGTTTCTAAAATCAAAGCGATTAATAGAATAGAGGGTCAGCAAAATCTCGTGCCGGTTAACAAAGTTGCGTATAGGTTGAGGGGTTATTGTACAATGTATCTCACACATGCACCTCATCAAATAGTCAATTTAACAAATCAAAAATACATTCCTCATTACTATTTAGGAAATATAGGGTAGCCGATTTAGTTCATGCATAATAAAAATTTGGTTGGGCTGTGGAAATTCTTTATTCTTAGGTGATACTAAAAATCGGGTTGAAAATCGAAATTAGCTTGACATCATGCATAGGAAGCTAACGTAATTAACAAGGCTAATTTGTAATTAAAAGAGTCTTTGTACGAACGGCGTTGCCGGTGAAGGAAGAAGAGGAAAAAAAATGATGAATAGTTGAATTGTCAATTGTTGAGTTATGTAAGTGTGAAGTGTGGATGAAGGTTAAACGGTTTGTGTGACGTCTGAGTGACAAGTGGTTTAGGAAGCTATAGGGAGACGCTATGTTATGGTGATGGTGCTCTGTGATGCTCTGGTGAAGAAAGGAAGTGAAATCTGTAAAGTGAGCGAGTGAGTTGAAGTTGAGCTGTAACGTTGGAGGTAAGAGAGTGTTTGATGATCTTTAGAAAGATGCCGACAAGGCAATCACCGCTTTATTCTCTTTTTTTCTTTCAACTCTCCGAAAACTCCGCCTTGAACATCTTCTTTAACTTCCTTCTCAGCAACTACATCATCCATCAATTCACGCGCTCGTCTCTCTCGCTGTATTATATGTAAACGAAGAGCCTTATACATAGCTCGTGTTCCTTTCCAACTTTCCACTTCCACCACAAAACTCATCCCGTCCGTTTTCTGTACCATAACGATATGAGACTTGTGCTCTCGTTCTCTTCTTATGGGCACTACCTACTACCTACATCATCTACCTATTTTTTGTAGTACATTACTCATATTTATTATTTATTATGCAAGGCGGAAGGGAGACTGAGACTATTGCGTATATGGACTTGTATGGATGACGGAGCTTCTTTTTAAGTCTTTCACTTCTCAAATTCCTTCAAATTCCTCCTCCGTCTCTGAGAAATTACACGGTTTTCCAAAGCTCGGCGCCTATCCTATAATGTAGGCAAAAATATAGGCAATAGGCAGGCAGGCAGACAATTTTAAGCAAAAATAGGCTAGGCGGTAGGCAGGCACACAATTTAAAGCAAAAATAGGCTAGGCCGTAGGCAGGATGACCTTATTAAGCAAAAATAGGCTAGGCGGTAGGTAGGCTAATGTAAAAGTTCAAAATATAGGATAGGCTAGGTAGGCATAGTAAAAATTTTGCCTTGTAGGCAGAACCATTCTGCTTAGCATTTTATATGTGAGGCATTTCGTCAATTTAAATTTTTTTCATTAAAATAAAAAATCCAAATAGACTTGAGCTATTCCATGGCGGCAGCGAATTTTTGAAGTGAAAAGTATCTGTATTTATCAGTTAGAGGCTAGGCACAAATAGCGTTACCCGAATTTACAAAAATTGTGGACACACCCACCCACCTTGGCACCCTCTTAAGCATTGCGTAAATGGCTTTACTTAACGGTGTCATCTTTTGCCAAGTAACCCACCCTCAAAGTTGGTGGCGCAAGTTCTGTCCGCCCCTTACGTTTATTTCATGCATATTACTTTCAAACTGGTCACGAAACGTCGGCAGACAGGCATTTCGTGATTCAACGCTGACAATGATGTGGTCACATTGCGGAACCAATTCAAGGTATTTGTGTCATGAAATTGCTTATTTTGCACAAGTTATTTAAAAACACTTAAATAGGCATATTCATAGAAATAGGCAACATATAGGCAATAGGTAGGGAAATTAGTAAAAATAGGCAGTAGGCAGGCAGCAAAAATATTGTGATAACAGGATAGGCAATAGGTAGGCAACACAATTTATTAAAAAATAGGATAGGCTATAGGTAGGCACCACAATTCATTAAAAAATAGGATAGGCTATAGGTAGGCCAATTCAAACGCCGAGCTTTGCCGGGTTTTCAACTTATATTTGGTGCGTGTGCATGAGCGCTCATTATTATTAAGAGTTGAAAGGTGCAGCGGGTAGCTAGGATAATAAAATTTGCAAAACCATAGCAGTAGAAATGTATGATAGACAGGGGTTGACATTATTTTGGACTTCATTCACTGATTAAAATTTTGTTCTCTACTAATTTATTATTTACTAAAACAGACATATTACATTAAAATGTCCAATAAATGTATGGATCAGCTGACCAAGACAAATAAAGAATTAATTCTAAATGTATCACGTCTATTTATAAACGCATTGTTGCGTCCATTTAGGTTGCCGACGACATCTAGTCTATTTTAGGACTTCGAGATGTAACCAGACACGACACCCGGTTGACCCGCTGTTTTGGAGACGGATAAAACAGCCTCATTTTTGGATACAGTTGGATCATTTTTGGCGTTTTCAACCGCCGAGTTTACTGCTTCATTAATTTGGTCTGCTTCAAGCTGTCTGCTGGACCTGCTGCTTCCCTGGTTTTGTAAAGAAATACGAAAAAAGCTCTCTCATATTTGAAAATACGGGTGAAGGGTTTGACATTTTGAATATATCCATTCTCAAATTCTCACATCTCTCATCATTTCGTATAAAAAGTTTAAATTAATAATTGTGTTATTTTCGTTACCTCCTTCAGATCTGCATCAGGTTTCGGAGCCAATTCTTCTTTAGCTGGTGATTCCAATACATTTTCTTTGTCGTCTTTTACCTCCTTTGATTTTCCAGCTGAAATATAGCTTTAGAAATTAATTCAAACCTTCTAATATTCTAATATAATATTACGTTACTTACCGACTTTTGTTTTTATTTCGTAAAAAAATTTTAAAATTATTTATATAAATAGTATTATTTTTGAATTTGCAGGACTCACAATGACCAATAGATTAATAATAAAACACAAACTTATAATTGATAAAATACAGGAAATTTTATACCTATAGTTGATGCTGCAATCACGCCGAAAATGAAAACAGCCAAGAAAAACGAAACTGCTAAAAATCTTCCCATAGCGAATTTGTGAATTTTTACTTTTACAAGTTTGGAAAAGTACTACAACAATGTTTTTCAGCTGCCTTAAATTACTCCGTTACTACCTGCGTGTGTCTGCAGCTAGTCAGTCTCATATGGCTCTACTAGTTCACGTCTTTATTGCCAAAGTTTGTACTAATTAAGTCTACCTGTCTGTATTGTGCAAACATACACTATATGTTAATCAGGGCCGGACTAAGAAATTGCTTTTATATAGGCAGCAATTTTTTTCCATACAAAAACCACTATCTAGATTTTATTGATAATTTTCTTGGGTAAAGCAAAATATTGTATTTACATGTTTCCGAAAAGTTTAAAATGTTCTTTTTACTTGATTCAGAAAAGTGCAAAATGTTCTATTTACATGTTTTGAGAAAATTGTTAAACATTTCATTTGCATGTTTGATATGTACAAAAATTTTTATTTGCATGTTTTTGAAAAGTCAAAATATTCTTTTTACATATTTTTGAAAATTGCAAAATGTTCCATTTACATGATTTTCGAAAATTCAAGCAGCGGGCCTACCTGCGCTGGCCGCATTATCCGTTCCTGATGTTAACCATAATTAGCAAGTTAAGACCAAGGCTAATGTTAATGATTTGATACCGCATTCCCTAATCGATTCCCCATAAAGGCACGCAAGCCTCCATGTGCAGAACCATATAAAAGTAATGCGATTATGGGAACGCTCCACAACAAATGTAGTTGTTATTTGTGGTACACCAAAGACATTACCCATAATCACCACGAAAATTCACTATAAAATTAATCTTTCTTTGAAAATCATTAGAGGTTCCAGATTCCAGACAGTTCTTCTTCTTCGGATTCATGTACAAACTACTCGGAAAGAAAAACTGGCAACTTGCTGCTCTGCTTCATGAATCCACTGTGAAACTCGTGTCTGTAATCGTAATGACACCCATTATATTATTATGCACTTCCAAATGAATGACTCATTCCTTTCTACCATTTTAAATGATGCTCATAAAACAATTGAAATAATACATGTATAGGAAGCTGCATAGATATATAGCAAAGTCCATATTCGTTGCAACCTATTATACGTTATATTATGTTCCGATGAGAGTTCTTATAATTATACTTTGTGTTTTTATTTCTTTATGCTCGCCTAGATTTGGACTAGGTGAGTGGATTAAAGGGAGTTTACCGGAACTGATCACATTATTGCAGCTACCGGGGTTAAAATAATGAAAACACACCATGGAACATGAGACCGAATCAAATAGTGAGCAAAACTACCTACCTACCTACATATATATAATAATAAAAATAATAGTAAGGAGCTATATGGCTATGCCTACTCAATAACTCAACAGCATACGGCAACTGTCACATCTTCTTCTTGGCATTTGGCATTTGGCATCGCATCCCTCGCTCTCAGTTCTCAGTCATTGAAACTAATGACATTTAACTTAACTCATTGAAATATGTAGTACTTACACAACAAATACCTATTCAAATTTCGAATTCGAACGTAAATATTTACGTAGGTACATGGGTCTAGGTAACTTGCTTTGGGATGAGAAATGTAACATTTATTTTGATCCCATATGGTTCTGGCTCTGGTTCTGACTCACTTTATAGAGTGTCAAGTATAATATACATAGTATGCATGTGTCTTGTATAAATTTCGATATTGTCATCGAATCCGTGACCGTGCTCCTTCGTCGTTGTCGCTCTTTCTCTCTCTCTCTTTCTCGTTATAATGACAACTGGACAATTTATCTGCACAGAGTAAAACAAATTACATTGCAGGATTAGGATTACGTACACACTCCATAGGTTATTTTATATTTTAACCAAGATTGCATGTAAGGACAGAGAGAGAAAAAGATCGGAGGCGAGGGGAAGTCGAAGTCAGAGTCGACACAAGTTTCCTTCTTCTTATTCTTCTTGTGCAGTGCCTGGGATATGATCTGATATGAAATGATGATGATGTCTGAAAGATAAAGAGGGACTATAAATAGATGATGCAGATGATGAGGATCATGAGGACACGACAAAGGGGATACATGCTATGGATGTTGCGGGTTGAGTTGTGGGATGTTGGAGTGCTACTACTGTAGCGTACCCGCCTTGCCATTCAGCATTGCTCGCCTCATATGGGACAGTTGTGTGATTTATTAGTTTTGTGCGCGGTAGGCCGGGAGTCATTAGCAACTCTTCACTTCCTCCCAGACAGAGAAAGCAAAATTCACAAAGGGATCCAAAAGACACTCTCAGAATCAACAGAGATCAAAACTATGCCATGCCATCCCCTGCCACTTGCTCCTCTTCCTCTACCGTCCTCTTCTTCTTCTTTTTCCTCTTCATCCTCTTTCTAACCCACATTTTGACTCCATATTTTCTTTACACAGTTATATCCGCCAGGAATAGTTTTAAATTCAAATCTAAATAATTATTTCTATTCTAAAATCCTAAATCTCAACTATAAAAAAAGCAGCTGTCAGCTGTGTAGAAAAAAACAGTAGCGCTGTAGACGAAGCATCCAATTAATTTAAATATTTACAATAATTATTTCATTTCTGTGTAAAATGTGTATAGGTATCTTCACCTACCTATACGTAGGTATTAGGTTTAGGTATTAACTATGCTGTATAGGTTATATTTAATTGTGTTCACTACTCAACAAAGTCCAAGCCGAGCACCTCTTGCTGACTCTCTTTGTTGTCTTTCCTTTATAATGCTTGACTTAAATTAAACTTCCTTGGGCAAAAAATTACCCACTGTTGTTTACACAGTTTCGAGAGAGGGTTGTCAGAATTGGGATTTTCTACTTTCTGGGGAAAGTATGCACAAAAGATTTAAATGCGTAATTACGTATATGTATGTATGTAGGTCCGCTTAAAAGTCAGAACGATATCAAAATCAAAGGGAAGACATGCAGTGTGTGCGTCTTGGGGACAATTTCCTACAACTGCGGAGTACAGCACAATACATGAGTTTTGTCACTATCATTAGAACAAAAAGCTACGTGGGTTATTCTATATCTACACATCTAATAGCTTTACCTCCTGTCTCCGTCCCGTCCATGTCTTACTCCGTGTATTTATCTTTGAGCTAAACGCTCAACTTCATATGCAGCCATTTAATATGTGGGGAATGGGGAAGGTTTGGGATGAAAATATAATTATCTCCGCCTTACCTTTAAGCTCCCTTATCTCGTCTCTATCTTATCGTTATAATACGGAGGAGAGAGCAAACAAAAGTGATAAACGTACAGGATCGCGACCTCTCAGTTTTTTCAGAGTTGTGAGAGAGAGACGGGAGAGCAGTAGGTAGTATATGTATGTGTGTGTGTCTCGGGAAGGTTCCTTATGTAGAGCATCCATAGTTTGCAATTAGAGATAGTTAGCCTGGAGGAGTAGATGGAATGTGAAGGAAGTTGGTGGATTTTTTTAATTGCGACAAATTCCATGTTAAATTTTGCGTGGAGCACACGTCGTCAAGAAAAGAAAGACAGACAGAGATATAAGTTTCCCCACGATTTGTCTGATGGACGGTACGTTACGAACGACGACGACGACGATGACGACGACGACAGAGGAATACGGAATATAGGGATGAGGGACGTATAAGTACATGTCCCAAGACTTGAGAAGAAGATCACGTACTATATGGAGGTAGGTGTACTGACTCGAGTAGGTGGGGGTACATGTATGTAAAATGTAATCGCCGAGAAAGAATATCGCATCTGCGTAACTATCTTCACATCTAGAAAGTTTATTTAACATGTTTTCTTCTGCCGACTGGAGCGGCGGCAGCTTCACCAGCCCTTTGATCTTTCGGCATTCTACAAACGTCTACAACCCATCTTACCCACATTCAAATCTGATGGAGCTAAACTAATAAATCCTCAATTGAACCATACATCTTCATCTTGCCAACTCTCAAGATGCAAACTGAAACTTTACAGGGGAAAAAAAGAGAAAAGAAAACTCCTAAACTACCGATGATATCCTGATCTTGGTTTCGGTTTCGGTTTCAACTTCGACTTAATACCCGCTCCACATTGCTCTTCTTCCCTAACTAAAAGTCCGCACCAAATCTAACCATGTAGGTACCTACATGGATTTTATTTCATTTTCCAGAATTCAGATCTCACACCATAATTATCTCCATGTCGACAACTTGGATGTTACGAAGATATTGGTTCAAATCAGAACAGTACATGTAAGTTTTAGATACTGTAACGGTCCCGGTAACGGTAACGGTGGACGCCCTGTATCACTGTTTAATTGGGCATAGTAGTAGTATGTACGAGAGACTTATTAAGCGAAAGACTGTAATTAAATATAAATATGTAATTATAAACATTCAAATATATTTCTATGCAATTATATCTACTTGTGTATAATTTTGATTCCTCTTATCAAAATTAAAAACCCCATAAATCAAAATAATGTAGAAAACATTTCACATTATTGCTTGTATTTACATGAGTACATATTATTGCTAGATTGGATTAATCAAAATTATTCGTTCACATCTCAATCAGTGCAGTATGATATGATGATAGCGGGAATGAAGGGCGCTCTGACTATATACAGATAGGTGTGATTATAATATTAGTTCTACATATATTAGGATTATTATAGGATGTTTCTACTTTTACGTTATTTTTTTTTGGGAGATTATTATTGAGACGAGACAGAATGGAAAAAAAGAATAGCGTGGCGCGGAGGGAGAAGTTGGCTTTGGACTAGGGATGTCGAAGTCGAATGTCGACATGAATTTGGGATATGGGAATCATACGAATATCACGACAGCATGGGAAGTCTGATGGACTCATATTAAAGGAGAGATAGTTTGGGAGTTCCTTATCAGTTCGAGTTTATATTTACCCTAGATTTGTTAACCTTTTCATTTTTGGACATGATAAAAAGGTCAGAGGTGGACTCTCTATGGATGGATGGTGGATGTTCTCGAGTTTGATTTTTAAGTTTTTCAACTATAGATTTTCCCCCTTAGAGGACACATACTATACACACATACCGTAAATGTTCGAATAAGCGCCCGGGAGCTTATTAATTTCTATTCGAGTGGCAGTCCGACGCTTCTTTAATTTTTTAAAGTTTAAGGCCAAAATTTTAACCAATTCATGCAGAAATTGGTCCTAAGCCACAGTTTGTGTGCTGTTTTTTTATTACATAATAGTCAAAACAGTGTATGTATATTAGAGTTTGCTCGAGAGACCCGGGAGTTTTAAGAGAGCCAGGAGGTATTAGACGAAGTACGGTAGGTCCCCTTCCGCTTTCTACACTCGACTCAAGCTATAAACTACTTCTTCACTTCATTCCATATGATTATCATTATCATATTCCTTTCTGCGTGCCTCTGTGTTGAGTAGCTGTCGCCTTTCATTTCATGCATACACAGATATCTCTTACTCTACTACTCACCCACGACCAGGACGACGACGGGGAGCTCATTCATGACAAAATGACAACGACCAGGCACTCGCTCGGGCTCCATCCCCCCCTCCACCCTCTCATTTGGATTCCCTCTCCAGAAAATAAACTCGATCTACTAAAACGTGGATTTATCTATTAAACAAAATTCGATTTTGACTTCTACTATTAGCGTATATGTCTGCACTAAAGTCCTGTAGGTAGAAAGGTCTATGTTCACTACAAACTGCAGACGATCGACCATGCAGTCAAACAGGTCACACTTGTTTTAAGTTTCTTCAATGAATACAAGATAAAATTATATTTTATATCTTATCCTGTCCATCCTATATCTATATCCATATCCGACAATCTATCTGTCCCATATCATGCCCTGTATTTGACATTTCCAAAAACTCGTACACTGCTATATTTAGCATTGCATAGCCACTGACCACTTGGAACTTGGAGTAGGTACCTCATGTCAGTTGGTATTGGTATTGATATCGCAACCTCCCATCAAATCCAAGAAATAAGTATGAAAATAATAATAAACTGTTAAACTTTATTATGTACTATCAGTCAGTAATAATTTTAACGTTTGAACGAAAACGAGCCATAAATGTCTGGTAAGAATTTTAAAAAAAAATGTGGAAAAGATTTACGCGTTATATTATGCTTCTCCTCGTAGAATTTTTAGAATTGAGCGTAGAATGTAAAATGTTCTCTGATTTTACTGTGACTGCCACTTGAATTTGTATTTGTACTGTAGCGTAGCATTCGTCTGCATTCTGCACCACCACAACAGTATCATACCGAAAAGTACATTTGACATTTTAAGAGTTGCGGTGTGATTGTAATAATTATAGAGATGGAGACGGAGACGAAGGAAAATGTGGAGATGAAGTGGATGTGACAATGAGAGCGTCTCTACACACAGGAAAATATGACATATTCTGACAACGGAACGTAATATGGAGTAATAATACTGTAATTACAGATATCAGTGCAGGCGCTGCCTTGCCGCTACCGCCACCGATACGGTAATACCGGAAAATGTTATACATAACAAATATGAGACTGTGTGTGTACAGATATGGAGGAGTAGTATGATGGGAAGTCAGGGTGGCAGTAAACTACAGGATTTGATGGAATAGCAATAACTGTAGATTGGGGAGTAGAAGTTATGTCAATTATCACCATGGTAGCCAGTTAAAAGGTCACGGATCGTTGAGGAATCTATGGTTCATCGAGCTAGGAAAGGAACCGATTTGTCGGCTTCCAGTCCACATCATGTGACGGAGACTTTTGGTAAACTGATATGTCCAATTCCATAACCAAAAGTCCCAAATCGCTCCACGCTCAACCATGTCCAAGTCCGTCCGTCCGTCAGCCCACCGTCGTCGTTCTCCTCGAACGATTTTCTCCCGCATTTAACTGCCACGGCACGGCACGGCGATGGCCATCCCTCGCAGCCTCTGACTTCTGATCTGACTCTCTGTCTACATCCCCACAGACACTTAACATCTTCTACATGTACTACTCGCTCTCCCTTCCACAACTTACTAATAACTCAGGGAACGTGTAAAGTGTAACCGTCTGTGATGCTGCTGGCTCATCGAAATCGTAACAAATACTTTGTACCGTAAAGCTCCAAATAGATCCCGGGGGGATATACGCGAAACTTTGCCTTAGGCCCGGGATATATTAGAGGCCCGGGATCTAATGGAGACCCGGGATCTGCCCTTAAAGACCCAAGTACATCCCGGGGAGGGATATACGTTAAACTTGGCTTTTGACCCGGGATCTATTAGAGGCCCGGGATCTATTGGAGACCCGGGATTTATTTGGAGCTTTACGGTACATATATATTACATGTGATGTCTAGTCCAATAGAGTCGAGACAAGCAGAAGACACAATGGGATACAATTTCTTCTAATTGTATAACATTACGTCAACGTGATATTTTTACATTCTACAGATAAAAATGTACTTCTAAAACCAAATCAATCGAATGCACCTACAGTCCATATAGGTAATAAAATCGTATGAGTTTGTCAATTTCCTACGCTGACTCTAATAAATAATGGATAAACATTGTTTAAACAGCAAATAAGAGTTGCACCCGAATTTAAAAAAAATCATATGAGTGAGCTTAATTATTATTATGCTCCTAAATAAAATTAATTTTGCCTTTTAATCTTCTATGCTGCCTTTTCAAATCAGGAGAATACTCGATACCTAGTATGAAAAAGTGTAAAATTCTTTATTTTCATACACGTTTAAAAAGCGCAAAATTTTCTAACTACACGGTTAAAAAAGATTTGTTACTGGTTTGAAACACGGGAAAATGAACCACTTATCAGTAAGTATTAGTTACATTGCTAAAATAGTGGAAAAAGTTCTATTTAGAAGTTGTAGAACAAAAGTGTAAGCTTTTTTAACTAAGCAATTTAACAAAGTAAAGTTATGACGATGATTTTCAAGTGCAAAAACGCACTAAACAGATTTTTTTAAAGCAATACAAAAAGCATTCTAAATCTGAATACAAAGGCTTTACACAAAGCAGCGGCTTGAAACACACGTTATTAATATAACTTTTACCACCCTTAAGTAGTGGAGTTCCCTTAAGTACAAGTACAGTCAATACCGCATTAAGGGTATTTAAGAAACTGTGGGTGACTCATAAGCTAACTCTTCAGCAACGAATCAATTCCTATTCAGAAAGTTAAAAGCCACCAGGATCTCAGAGAAAAAGGCAAAGGGTGAATATTATGTACTTTTCCTGTAGAAATCATATACATATAACCACAATCACCCTTCTAAAAAAACATAGTTTATACTTGAAACATATAGGCATATTAATATACTTAGCTAGTATTATATATAGATGCGAGGGAGCGCGAGGCATAGTGCAGTTTCCACATTTGTTTGACCTGCAACCCCCACCGGTGGGAAAATGTTTTTTTTTCCACGCGCCAAACCATCAACTCATTGTCCATAATTGTCTGATCATTCTGAACGAATGAATTGGCAAAAATCTACCGTGTCCTTTCAACCCTTTCATCTTCACCGCCGTACACACAAATACACATGATCGTATAGGAGACTACCAGCATCCCTCTCCCCCATTCTCAATACCTACCGTCATTCTCGATCATTGATTATTGATCAATCTCTCTCTCTCTCTCTCTCTGTAATCCAATACTCAATAGTAATAAAATGAAATATAAATATCTTCAAAAAACAATTCAAACTATTTTGTAAGGAATTCCTTCACCCCAGTCATCCTCTCTCATTGTTGGTTTTCCATTTGGTATTATTAGACCAAGGGTCGAGATGTGCCCTGTTGCCTGTTGCTGCTCAACGCGTTCCTATAACGTATCATTGTACACTCCACTCTATAAACAACAGTCAAGTTGAGGGTGCAGTGAAGAAACTGTCAATCTTCTCATCTAATAGTACATAAGAAATTTTTCTATCCTTTATTACATACTACTAGCGATAAGTACTACTCATCATGATCATTTAAATAATCTGTTTTTAAATGATCTCTTGATTTCTGTATAAGATTATCAGCATCTTGCTTATGCACAGAGATTTTCTCGAACCTACGTAAAACGTACAACTAAAGTGGCATTCTTTCCCAGCATTCCAATTTAAAATTTGTAAATAAATAATGTAAACTACAAACTAATTAATTGTAAGTACACAATATTATAATAACATTCTAATCAGCTAAAACTACATTTAATTTACGATTGTGTAAACAAGTAGTGCCTTATGTTCCTTATGTCTCTCGGGTGGGAATTAATAGCAAGTTCCGTTTGCCGTTTGGCTTTTGCCATTTGCCGTACGCTCACACTGCACTGTGGAACTTGTTGTTTGTCAAATTGTCCATAATATGCTTCCCTACTAAATACAATATAGACTCTCACTCGTAGCACAATACATACATTGTAAATTTACACACTGTGGGACACGCTATGTTTACTTTTCACATCATGATATGATATGAAATGATATGATATGATAGGCGTACCTATGCACTTGTTTACTTGGGTCTATATGTGCATACCCCTATATCAGCAGTATATATTCTTTATAGTAGTTGATAAATCGTATAGTCAAAGTTTACATCTAAGAAATGATACATAGTCAGTTGACAGTGGAATGATAATAATAATGATCCTGAATAAATAGATTCATTCGCCGAGAATTACGTGAGGAACATTATTATTATGATTCTTTTCCGCCATTTCTCCATTTCCATTTCCACTCAAAGATTAAAAATAGTATAGAGTCATAAAATTAAAATTGGAAGTCGTAAATGCAAATTAAAGACGGAATAAAATCGCACAAGGATTATGTTGACTTTTAATACCATTCCATAAGGATCCTAATTCTCTCTAAAGTTGGATGACATTCGAAATATTGAAGAAAATGAAAATATCTGTGATATCTGTGGAGGTATAAGCTGAAGCTATTAACATTATACAGATTTAAATAAAATTATTATGCATTATATCACTACCTTATCCCAATATTTGTATCTCTATCCTCTATATACTACCAATCCACGCACTGCTACAGTTACAGCTAAACAGTTGAGGCTATAGAATTAAAAAATGCATGCATACACTACGGCTTTCTGTAGATAAGATATATACATATAGATTGTAGCTGCTTTATGAATTAAATTCTCAAATAAAATCGGTAATGTCAATATATAGTCAATAATAATAATACAAATACGGGAGTAAATTCTATAGAAATACATAGATGTGTATCTATAAATCTCAACTGTATCTGTAGTATGTGTAGTAGTAGCTTGTAGAAATAATTTTAACGCTAACGCTAACGTACTCGATACATTTGTGTAAGACTATTAATATCCAATACTCATTTAACCAATATAGTAAAAAAGGTAATAATGCATAATAAAACAATCCAGCTGGATATACAAACCTTAATAGCATATGGAAGTTAAAAGCTACACAATATTTTATACATCTCTGATACGATGGGGGTTGAGGGGCTATCAAGGGTTGATGAGACTCATGATGAGCATGATAATGATTGATACGCGAGTATGAAAGGTCATGAGAGAGAAAACTATGTACAAAAATTTCAAAACCCCAAAACGAAAACCAAACCAAATGCTAACTATACAAAACTACAAACTACAACTTAAAAAAAAGCACCTATTGGATTTCAACTGGTTGCCTATATTCGAGGGGCTGGATTTTTTTCTTGTTCTGGTTGGAGTTAAAGAAGGAGGCGTCACCTTATTCCTTCGAGTTGGACAGGAAAAAGAAAGTCTTTCTCTTGCTTTATTATACGCTATACTATATGCTAACTACTTACGCATGTACATCTTTTGAATCTCTTTTAAACTCCCTCTGCTATAAGTAAGTGTGAGTGGATTTGGTTTTGGATTTGGTTTGGATCTCATCTCCTATCTTATATCCTGCCATAGCCTATGAATTTAAATGTATCTTGTAGTTGTATGTAAGGAAAGATACACGAAGATGTTGAAAATACCCTCTACCTCTCTTTCTTTCTTGTATCTCTCCTCATTCTGTTAGTTTTACGATTAGTGTCTTAGTTGTGGATGTAGGACTGGCTCCATGTAGTGAATGTATTAATATAGTGACTCCACTGGCACTACTACTACAACTGGGACTGACTGGGACTCCTTTTGAGTGAGAGAGAGTTGGGAGTTTTTGGGGGAGTTTTAGTTCTGTGTGAGAGTTTTTATCTCCTTGTCTTGTGTGGTAGGTAATTAGATTCATTGAAGTCAGTTCATTCATACAACGAGGAAATCAATGAGATCGCTTATACATTCTCACTTTGTCCACCTCCAAACAGCAGAGTCAGTCAGCTCAGGCAAAATTCTCCACGTACGTGAGACTCGGGCTGTGTGTGAGTATTTGTGTGTGTGTGTGTGTGTGAGTAGGTCCCTGCCTGTGTGTACAAAAAAGTATCTAAAGTAGAGATTTAGAAGGAAAAGAGACGTTATAGAGATAGATACAACAAGTTCTTCTTTCACCCCGAACAAGAAGAAGAACAAGAAGAAGACTACGAACAAGAAGAAGAAAAAAAATACTCGCCTATCAACACAATTGAGCGTGACGAATTCCTCAGCCTGTGGGGGACAAAGAGAGCCTTTCTTTTTGTGGAAACAACACATCTCGTTATACTCGTCAATCAGTCGGTGCCAATTACAATTAACAACGAGCAAAAGGGAGACACACTCACAATCATTGTTTTCTCCTTTTTTTATATATATAATTTTTTTTTCTTCGCCTAATTCCCTTACAAATATAATAATCCACGCGTCCGATTCATAAAAAAGTAATCCAAATATTCAAATATCTATATCACACTTATTACACTCAGGTCATACATTACATGTAGTACACAAGTCAAAAGAAGAAGCAATTATTACCAATTCAATTACCACTACATCACATCACATCATTTATTTCCTTAGTAAAGAAAAAGAACGAAAAAAAACTCTCCATTCATAAATACAAACAAATATTGGCTTGTGCAAAACGTCAAAGTAGTTTAGAGTTATTTAGAGTCATCAATTCCGAATTCAAAAGTGTGCCCTCTCTCTCTCTGTCTGTAGAATCATCGAATCACTGGGCCCATTATACTCTGTGTAGACAGAGCACAAGTTCATTAGAAGAAATTAAATTAGTATTTGTGTGTATAAAGAAAAAATCTATAGAGCAGGAGTGAAGGACACACAAGACATTGGTTGTTGTGCGTGGGGAATAATAAGTTGATTGATCCAAGATTGAAAAGATTAAAGACTGTAATTTATTGAGTAATTCCGTGTAATTTGTAACACGAGACTCTTGTCCTCTCACCATCACACTCAACAACGTGGCAAAACATTGATTAAGACACGATTTGGATTTTGGATTCTTGGAGAAGAAGCGCTTTTATAGAGGAGTCATCAGAGGAGCTCTCAAGGTAGTTCTCCGTGACGGACGACCTTCTCATGGCTTCCGACGACGTGGAGAATCTTGCGGAAATCGATAAAGCAGCCGCGAAAGTTCTTCAAGGATATGACTGGTCACTCGTTTCCAACAATAAAAAGTTTGTCCCTTACAAAACATATGTTCTTCTTCTTCTTCTTCTTCTTCTTCTTCTTCTTCTTCTTTTTAACTACTTTTGATTTCATTTATATCGCATCGCGCGGTGCTTCTCTCTTCTATCTTTAGTGGGTCTGTCTCAAGTGTCAATTGTGTAGACATTGGGCATGGTGGTGAGGGTATCAGAGCCATAGGGATAAGTACCAATAAGTTACCTATAAGTATTGAATTTTGTGGATACTTCTGGTTCTGGACTTGTAGTTGTGGTTGGACTCCAGAAGTAAACACAGACAGAAGATCTTATAGCACTACAACTGCACTACAACTTGATCTCTCACCATCTCGTTTTTTTCGTCTTTATCAACCTCGTTTTCTCATGGTTTTCTCGAGAGCATCAAAGTCCTAACTACGTCGTAGATATAAGCACTTTAACACTTGAGACGATCGAGTTAGTTTCAGTTATTCTTATCAGCAACCTTCTTTTTCTCCCTCTCTTTTTGCTTTTACTTTGATATTTAACAGCTTGTATTCCATTTGTATTGATTTGTAGATGGGCTCGAAGGGGCAGAATGAGATGATCTCACAGATTAATAAAAATGTATCTATTACAATTTAGAATGATGTCTGCCCACTGATTTATCAGTTTATTTTCCAGCATTTTATTGTTCAGTGATGCTGTTTAATTTATTCTTATTTTTTAAATTGCTCGTATTTTTTTTAGTTTTATTATGATTTTAATTTGGCGTTAAAATTATGTAAAAACTGTCCCAGAAAAAAATTGGATTTACATTACATTATTCAGAATTATTTTGAGATATAATTGATTACCTCATTAAAATATTTTTATAAAATATAATTGCTTTAAAAAATGAACGAATATACGACGCTACCAAATATCATTAGGCTAGAATGAACAAAGTACATAGTTTAAAATGTGATAATTATAATGTTGGTATATATATACGGCAACGGTTGGTTATATAGTGAAAGCTTATGGTATTTTAATGGTATTTCAGATCACCACAAAATGGATCCAAGAACGATCATGTGAAACGTCCCATGAATGCTTTCATGGTTTGGGCGAAAGCAGCCCGCCGTCGTCTGGCTGAGCAGTACCCACAATTGCACAATGCGGAGCTGAGTAAAAGTTTGGGCAAATTATGGCGGTGAGTAAAAAAAAATAACAAACTAATAATGACTTGTTTGCATGTTTACATGTCATTCGACCAAGTTCTTACGTATAACGTACCTATATTTGCTTTTCTTCCTTGTATTTCTTTTTAAATAATGATATATTTATCTATTTGCTTTTCCATGTTTACACTTGGTGTTTGTTCGTGAGTTATAAGTACCTACCTACCTATATGGTAGGGTTTATGAAGTAGCACATATAGCCACCCGTACATGTATAGGGAAATATAATAAGTAGGTAAAAAACTGTACATATTTCAGTCATTATTCAGTCAATTGACATGAAGAAAATTCTGATTGATTTCCAAAAGCACGAAGGTTATTTATTACTTATTTTTAATGATTTTTTCCAACAATATGCGATATGATAAAAAATGTGAAAGCGGTGTAAGATGCAAAATCCGTGTCTAATTTCTCTTGTGCCTTATTAGGAAACATGCCTTTCTATTGAAATTGCTCTTGCTTTCAAGAGCACTGTAGCGTAGCCCTATCCTTAACCGTAACCGTAAGCGTCACCGTAGCAGCTACTATATACATAAGCATTGACTGAAATGACACATCTTCTTGCTCTTCACCCTTCTTCAAGTCAAACTCCTCACATAGGTGTACATATTGCGGGCTCATCCCTCTCGATATTTTTATGATCACTCTCCAGATTTTTATTGGAGTGAACTTGAAATAGAAGCCAAAGAATTAAAATTAGCGTTATCAAGTGTAGGGAAGAACGGTTTGTTTGGTTAAGGTTCCTCTCCCTTAAACTTACTCGGGACGAAGATCCTCGTGGACCTCGTGGATTGTCTGTTGACTGTTGTCTGTTGCCTATGTATAGACATATGTACATAGTATGTGCATAGTGCGGAGCTCCCTAAGAAACTGTATAACTAAGGGAAGCTTTGCTTATCTCAATAAGTGTACCATTCTCAACTCATCTATTTCTATGTAAGCATTTACAATAAGTGATCGTTCCTTTTCCTTGGTATTGGTATTGGTGTCTGCCTGTAAGTGTCATGCCTCGCCAGATTTTTTCCGCACAGCAAGATATATAGTGCCATATAAGGTATAAGGTATCTAACCCAAGTGCATGTCAGTATAGGTGTAGGTACAGATAAGGTTGTAGGTTAAAATAATATGTATACATAATGTAATTGTATTTATATATTTATGGAGGGTCAGTCAGTCTGTCTCTCTCTCTCTGTGTGCCTCTGCCTGTAATAAAAGTCTTGTGTGCATAACATAATGTATAACATATGTAAATAAATCCCAAAGCGTATGTCGTAAGCATTAAGGTAGTATTGAGTGGGTACATATAAATGACTCGGAGGAAAGGAAAAAAAAATCAAGGGTCGCATCTCATCGCACTCATGATTCTCGTACCATTTCCATGGGCCATATGGAAAGGAATACGAATTTTTACACTACTTCAAGTTTGTGAAAGATCTCGTACTTTGTACAAGACTAAAGTCCAGTCCAATACATACACAGTACGCATTGGCTACATTTACTGTCTTTACTTCTTTGTGAGTGACAACTGACAACTCACTAAACTGTATATATATGCTGTTAAATGCATCTATATCATAAACTGAAGGCGTATAACATAATTATAAGGATATCTCTGTACGTATCATCACGTAATTGAGTGCTTCTGTTTGTACTGTGTGGAAACCGCAGAAAAATTAGAAAAATTTCGATCAGTTGTGTAAGTATATCAATAAGTCTGCGGTGTCAATCAAAAATATTAGTAGGTACCTACCTACCTACAGTTTACATGTCACACAGTCCCAGCTCCGAGTAACAGTAGCCCCAGTAGTGCAACGAATTATAAGTATATCTGTAATTTTGTTTGTGGTGGGAATTATTAAGAACCTTGGATTGCTCTCTATCCATTGATACGCATTTCGCACAGATAAACCTTTCATCCCAATCTGCGGACACGTGGCAGGAATTTGCATTAATTTGCAATCCGCATGACATAGTATCTATCCTTGTATTTCTATATACTATCATTCGAGTCCCAATAATTTAATTCAGTAATCAAAACATTATTATTCCAAGTTTGAATGTACTTCTCAACAAAATTATCTCAGGGGTTTCTTTCAAATTCAAATGGTCATTGACTGCCACTGTGATTGTAACATGATATAAGAGAGTAACAGCGCATATAGCCTCGCTATGCCTCAACGTTGATTGAGATGCCAGTGGTCATGCAATGCATCTTATCCAGCACATTTTCCTTATCTCCCCTCAAGGAAAAGATATCAAAAAGAAACTACTACAAACTACAAAAAGATTTGATTCACAATAATAATAATTATTTTAATTCAATTTATTTTTTAAAACGCACAGTAAACAATGCATTTTAATAGGAATTATTTTAGATAGATTGAGAGAGCCTTCGTGTCTACGTCTTGATTTCTAATACTTCCAACTTGAACCTTCGGCAGTAATTACAAAAATGTCCATGAACCTCTGTTTGACACCAAGAAGTAGAGAGACCAAACACTATGCAACTAACCGTACCACCGTACGAACTATTATGTAACCATTACAACTTCCTGGTACAAGGATCCAGGATGGATGGTCCCGGTACGCCGCATGGTGTCCGCGGACTAATTGACCTGGGTCCATAATGTCCGTCCGTCTCCGTACCCATGGGAAGTTATGAAGACCTCCTAGTTTCCTATACAGCTTCCTCGTTTACAGGGAACTGTCTTGACATTGAGTTTGGTAATAAATGTTGTTAACCTCGGGGTGTGAAGGGTCATTAAACTGAACGTGACATTGTGTTATATGGCTTGTATATACAAGTGTATAGCGAGGAGTAGATCAGTTTTAGTGGAAGGAGTGGGACGGGAAGTGTGTGTGTGTAAGGATGCGCGGATATGCGGATAGAAAGATGGGATGAGGATGCGAGGATAAGAAAGAAGGATCGGTGAAGTGAAGTGACCACTTGGGACACTTGGATGAATCACCATAGGGAAAATGAAAGGTAAATCAATGGGTGGTCATCCCTTCCACGAAAACTCTCCTAAAACAATGGGGCTGACGAGGACTAGTGAGAGAGCATTAACACGCAGTCACACACACACACACACGGCTCTCCGTTTGCCGTTTCCTAATCCTCAAAAATTTTATTTTAACCATTTAACAATTATTTTAACACATGTAGTCACAAGAGTTTTCCGGATCAGTTCAGCTCAACTCAAAAATCAATGCAATATATGGGCAGTCATTAAACTGTTAACTTCCACACTAAGCTAAATACTGTAAACCCTCGTAGCCAGGAAATAGGTCCTTTTTCTACCCAATTCACTATAATATTTACAAAAAAAAATTGATACACGCTTTGTTTTTGTTGTCTTGTGTATTCCTGCCATGTTGTCCACGCCGTCGTGACTCCGTCTCTCCTTTTCTATATTTACAATTTTTTTTTATTATTTCTTATCTCCGACTTTATTGTAAGTGACTAACGATAAGTTTGAGCTCCATCAACGTTTCCCATGTTTGTATCCAACGGAGTGGACGAATTTTAAATAATTTAGAAAAGTCTAGTTATATTTGTGGGAATTATATTATGAGTCATGCCTCTGGTGAAGGTATAACGTTATACTTGTTGACAAAGCACCCTTTTGTTTGAGTCCGCTGCCTCCGTGTTGCTCGTGTATTAATAATAACAGGAGCAAGTCATACCGGGAGGGAAATGCAGCCAAATTTTCCATATGCAAACAGAGCAAGCATATAGGTTATAGATATTAATTAAATATATAGAAAATCCTAAATAAACACAAGACATAATGTGCATCCGTGTGGCAATGCTTCGGCTTCATTCCTAGAGTATAGGTATGAGATGCATATTATGCATATTTATTATGGCAGTAGGTGTTCTCTCTCAGTCCCATGTTATTTTTTTGGACAGAATTAAATTGAGACGTCAAAAATGACTTGAGGTTGTGAGATTTGAAATTGAGAAGGATCGAGGATGAGAATAGAAAATGTGAAAAGTGTTAACATTTGAGACCAAGTTGAAAAAAAGTTTAAATTCTAAACAAAAACCAGCCATAAAGCTCATAAAAAACTAACTGGTCCCACTAATAAAGTTTTTAGTGAGAGTCTTATACGTCCTCATTTCTACAGCCTTAGCGTTACCCGGTCCGGGCTAACTCTCTTTCTCTCTCTCTCTCTCTCTCTCTCTCTCTCTATTCTGCTAAACTCTATCACCAGTCTCGTCCAATTTCAATACGAATCCGTATAGAAACAGTGGATGAGTGGAGTCGTAGTGCGGGAGCGAGATCGAGGTTCCTTACAGAAGTACAGTAGTAACAGTAGTATCTATCCTGTAATTATGAGAGATGTGCCTGTAGAAGGATGGATGGACTGTGAGATGGAATGGATACAGAGGATAGGAGAGAGAGAGAGGGTAATGGGGAGATGAGGATATTAATGTGAGGATTAGAGCCTTTTAGAATCCACTGATTTCGGGTGGAATAGTTGATATGTGTGAGGTTGAGGTTAAACAGTAGTGAGCGGAGGAGTTGGCGGACTGAATGTGTTGAATGACGAGCACCAGGAAAACCGTAAGAAAACATTGAACAGAAGCACTTTATGATTTTTCCTCAAACCAAAAGACCCAATGAAAACGATATATAGACTTTTTTTCCCTTTGCTTTTCTTACTGAGAGAAACTTGGTCCATGTCTTTGTACATATGTTAAATCCTTAGCTAAACTTCCTTATCCTCATAAATCCATCTTGTACACAATACTTGGAGTCCAAGGGAAATCTCTATAGCTACAATGATATCGTGTCATCTCTATCTGCATACAGACATGCTCAAGGAAGAATCTCCTGATGCTGGTTCATGGACAGTGAAGTAGCAAAAGTACAGGAGATACTATATAGCTATACTTTACACTTGAATGTCTAAACTATGCTTGGATATCTAACTATATCTAACTATTTATTCCATCCCAGTGAAATTGTGCATACACATAGAATCGGGCATAGGGATACTAGGTGATCTGATACAGGCAGAGCTCATACTCCATAGTGTACATAGGTAGATGTGCAGACCGGGAAAAAGCTCATAACGTGCTTTACGTCCGTGGGACAAGATAGAATGCAGATTGAGCGGAGGAGAAACTTTTCCAACTATTTTCAACGCCAATAAACCATCTCATCATTAATTACTTCATTAAATATACAGAGACTCTCTTGTTCCGACCACAAAACGGTAATACAATCCTTCAATTCTCTTCTCTCCTACACTCCATCGTCCTAATGCACACAAACAATGCCATCCTATCCCCCATCCGCAATCCACACACGGATATGCACTCTCAACTTTACACTTTTTTTACATTCTTCATTTCATTATTCCCTCCTTCCTGTTCAAACATGATAATAACATTCGGGAGGTACTCACCATCAGATGGCTTACGCACAATAAGCACAACCTTTTATTTTCCCATTGCTAATTACCTGTCTCTCCATCTCCTCCATCCATAATGCTTGATAATGTGTGAGCATATTAACTTGGAAAGCATTATGGAGCTACTCCACACTGTAAGGCGAAGGGAAGGCGGGCAGAGATTTCTATTTGCGATTTTTTATTTTTCATTATGATATCATAGCCTATAGCTGTCATATATCATCGTAAGTTCATACAGAACTAGAATAGAAAAATGTACATGTCATTGTCTGACGCTCTAAAAAGAAAGTTCGCCCAGAACATAAACAATAACAGAGTGCTACCAAATTGAGAATAAGTAGTACCTATCTACCTATATGGTTTTTAAATCGTTACGGTAGTGGTGAAGGAACACAGTTCTATCTAGTGGATGATATGGGTGGCGAAAAGTACAATTGTATTCAAAGGTTCGTGGTTTTGTAGTGGGTGCCTATTTTTCTTGTTTGTTTCTCCCTGAATTCACCTCTTAAGTACAATAGAAAGAATGAAATGCAATAAATGTAAGAATAATAATAACAATTCAACTTCAATTCAACTTGTCCATTCAATTCCGCAGATTGTTGACAGATGAGGATAAACGACCATTTATTTTGGAGGCTGAGAGACTTCGATCAGAACATAAGAGACAACACCCGGACTACAAGTATCAACCCCGGAGACGAAAGCAACGTTGTCATGTGGACAAAACCAGCAACTCTTCAGTTGTCTTCAGGTAATTAGCACTGACACAACTACCTGTAATTTTACAGTATCTTAATTCTGCCTTCTAGAGCAGAAATATTTTGTATTTCATTTAATATGACACCACAATAATATCAATTCTCTCTATATATAATTCTGCTTAGATCGGTGAAAACACCAGATTTGGACGATCTCTCCCCCACCCCCACCCCACCAACACCCAAAGCAGCCTCGCTCATTCATGATAAATCTCCCTCGTCCTCCTCCTCACTGAGTCTTCCATCCAAGAAAAAGAGTAAATCCTCGGCCTCCTCTGGAATGAATTCAACGAATATTTCATGTCCGGACCCAGCCGCGACGATTGGACTCCAAGACTGGGACTACGTCCGGAATCACCACCATCACCATCATCACACCCCCTCCCACCACCACCACTCCCACCCACACCATCATCCACATCATCATCACCAGCTCTCAGGCTACTCGACTAATTTACAAATCCCAACAACTCTCCATTCGGCGGGAGGAAGTGCCTTTGGTCAAGATAGTCCGGCGGTAGTGGCGGCTGCGGCCGCAGCCGCAGCTGCAGCTGCCGCGGCGGCATCCTCCTCCTCCTCCTCCTCTCAGGCAAGTCCGCACCATGACGTGAGTGTGAAGAGCGAGGCGGCGGGGCTCGGAGTTGGCGTGGGGAGTGGAGGGAGCGGTGGAGCCTCCGTGATGCACTACACTAATTCTATTCATTATGCGACGAGTGCGGCTCAAATGTCGAGTGCCGCGGCGGACTATGCGTCATCCAACGGTCCCCTGTACATGAGTGACCATTCGTATCAACAGTATTTCCCCCCAGGTGCCTTCATTGACAACTGGAATCCTGCCAGCCATCATGGGTACATTTGAATGTTTAATTTTAGGACATTACTCATACTTCACACTTGGACTCACTTATTATTAATGTTATATTTTATTGCTATATTATATATATTATATTATATGGTTAGGGTTATGGTAGGGCGGTAGGGTTAAGGATTAATTAAAGTGTGCGTATATGCGAAGTACTTAAGCTTTTTAAGGACTTACGTTTTTGTGGTCGGAGGAGAAAGAACACTCTACTTGTTTTCCTTAAATCTATATTAATATTAGAATTATTGTGCGTACCAATTTACTATTGTACTATATAGCTATAAATACGTACTGTGTATATATATGTAATCCTGTCCGCCGTCGACAATCAAGTACTTAATTGAAAAAATTGCAACTACAATCAATTTAATTATTGTTACTTTTAAGAAATGACCATTTCTGTAACTAATAAAAATTAATAAAGTGCCTATATCTAATTATAAGGATTTTACATAATGTGAGATACGACAATATGATCTGCTATACCGTGTTTGTGTCTTACTAGTTTTATTTTAGGCCAGGGTTGGATTTGTTTTTTGATTCCCGGAAGATAACATTTTATCGTTTAATTTTGACTCGTTAGTTTCCGTATTTCTTCCATTTAGCGCCCAATTTCTAATAAATTCCATGTCCTTATTCATGATAAAATCCCAAAATTCCTTTCCTTTTACTTACAAGTGAGCTGCCATATTTTTAAACAGACTACATTTTTTTTTAATTCTTACTGAAAATAATGTAAACGCAGCAATACAAAAACTGCCCAAATATATTCAAAATATTAAAATATAAATAATTTACAAACATTTCCTCGAGATTTTCGTCTTTTTACCATTACTAAATTAATCCCCTCTTTGCCCTGGAAATATTTATTGAGCCAACACTAGGTGCCAGTAACACTAGGATTACATATTAGAATGTCTCGTCTCGTCAAATGTAATTAATACATACATTGTACCATTACTTGAAAAATAATATTTATTGCTATAAAAGAATAATATAATTATGCATATATACACACACAATAATTGTTACAAATTAAATTACTAAATATTACCAATACTTTTCATTTGTGTATTCCTCGTGTGCTCATCAATAAATCAGCGTCTGATATTTTCAGCAAATCATTATTAGTTTCTAAACCATATGCGTGTGTAATATTTCATCATAATAATTTATGTTTTGTTTTTACGGATTACACCTTGTTTGAAGCGTCGGGTTTCGTAGCGTGCGTTGTTCGTAGCGTAATGCGTTTCGAAGATCCCGGTTTCGTAGCTGATGTTTTTCGTCGCTTATATGAAATGCAGTAAGTGACACAGCTATTGATGTAATCAAAAGGTAATAGCTTAAAGGAAATGAATGGAGCATGTAAACATTTTATGTTGTCCGCAATTAGCGTTTCATTCCTACCTATCTACATAATTTACGGGAATTTTGAAAATCTTTCAATACTGGACCAATTTCATCGAGCCATATATCATTGGAAAGCTAATCACCAGTAGAATTCAAATAACGGAACGAGCCTCCATTATAACAAAACGTTTTCAAAATAACGGTCATTTAATTTTTAATTGCCGCCAAAAATGTGTTGTATGGGTCACAATCAAAAAACAAAAAAAATGGAGTCTGCTTATTTTTGAAGAGCTTTCCAATGATATATCACTCGACACAATCCGTTAACTTTTTTTAATTTGCAATTATGTTATTTAAAAACCATTTAAAAACTAATAACGATCGTGCTTCCACACCATGTTCATTATCTTTGCCTAATTGTTAGCTTTCCAAATATATATCACTTTAGGGTTCCTTTATTGAGTAACCGGTCGAAATCTTAACTTTTAACACAACATATTAATTATTGGCGGGAAATTCAAAAATTGGAATTTTGAACTTTTGATTGTATTACACAAGTTGATTATAAATAAGATAGATAAAATAACCAAAAACACATTGTGCAGCTTAATTGCTTCTTTTCATTTAAAACATGTAAATTGAAGCTAAAATTTGGCGGCAAATTCAAAATGCTTAATTTTGCTGTTAAGGCTGATAATTAAGGCTGATATCAGGTCTTGTCATATTCCTGGAAAGTCTGTAGGTAACTTCTTCAGCAGCACTCCATTAGAATGGACTCGTGTATAGAAATGAATGATTTTGAATTTGAAGAAATGTCTACTATTAATGCAGTATAATCAATGCTTAACTGGTGTCATCACCACTACCCATGACATCATTTAATGCAATTCCGGGGAGGTTCACAAATGATGTCTACACAATTTTTACCTATTTATCATTTACAAAAACAAATCCGATGCTATTACTTTAACTCTGGGGTGGTCCATACAGGACGTGATCAAAATTTTTACCTATTTACTACCTCCCCACTCCCAAGCTACCACTTTAACTCGACTGGTGTCTAAATGATGTAAACAAACTTAGCTTTTAGCATTTTTTATTTTGATTTGATTTTTTTTTAATTTTTTTTTTAATTTTTTTAAATTTTTTAATTTTTTAAATTTTTTTTTAAATTTTTTAAATTTTTTTTTAATTTTAATTTTTTTTATTTGTATTTTTTTTTTCATTTTTTTTTTATTTTTTTTTAATTTTTTTAATTTTTTTAATTTTTTTTAATTTTAATTTTTTTTCTTTTTATTTTTTTTATTTTTTTTTTATTTTATTTTTATTTTTTTTTATTTTTTTAATTTTTTTTAAATTTTTTTTATTTTTTTTTATTTTTTTTTTTTTAATTTTTTTTATTTTTTTTCAATTTTTTCAATTTTTTTTCTATTTTTTTATTTTTTTTATTTTTTTCTTTATTTTTTATCTCAAATCAACACAAGCCTGCCGAGGCGCATTTATTGATGTGTCAAAGTTGTTTGAAAGACATCAGTCGGGGCCTTAAGTGGATTCGATAATTGCCAATTGCGCTATTTTAAGAAGTCCCCCGCTGTCCTGCCCCCTACCCCTCCCTACACAACGACATTCCTTGCATGTCTGACTTAGCAGACCACAGACCATTGAAAACTATTACAAGAGAAGGAACTTTAAAACGTATGTACATGTACATTTTCCATTTGTACACAAAATAACAAAATAACAAAATAACACGTATTTATCGGTTTTTAGGCAGCTCATTCAAAAAAAAACAGTTAAAAACTGTGACCTGTAGAGCACGGCCAACGAACGGACAGACAGACAGACAAAACCGTTTCAATAGATGCTTGCTCAGCATCTAAAAACGTTTGTTGTAGTGTGGTAGTATTAAAGGGATGTGATTCAACTCTAAAAAATCATTAGTGTAGCCTTGAAATAAAAGTTTGGTGCTGGATTACACAGAAAATGAATAGTGTGTATGCATGTAAGTAATAAATCAGATATCGTTAAATTGATCCTCCAAGCGTATTATCTTATTTAACCCACCTGTTTGCCGAGTATATTTCGAGAATAAAATAAATAAAATGCCTTACGTGAATTACATTATTACTAAAATGCGAAAGCGTTTAATAAGCTTTTAATTTACGCTGATAAAAATTAGTATTTTGCTTATTTCCGCTCATAGGCATATAGTTTTTGCTAAATTCTAAACAGTAATTTGATTGAAGAGTTTTAGTTTTGACTGGAAAAATATATTCATGTTCGTAATCAACCATCATTCTTTTTTTGACTACATAATATATGTAGGTACATAGGTATATGTCTTAAGTCAAATTGTTTTAATAATGCTTAAGATTTTTATTGAGCACGTCAATGTGAGGTTGTTTAGCCCACAATGAAGCAAGGACTTGTCGCTCCTCCAGAAAACTGCTGCTCAGAATGTTATTCTTTGCACCTCGAACAACGGCGACAGGCAGGGATTTAATTCTGGAGTCCAGCCAAGCTACAGCTTCCTCCAGCCTTGTATCTCGGTTGACTTGATCATCAGCCAGGCCGAGACTGACAGCTTCCTCTGTTTTAACTTTTCTTCCTGTCAAAAGTAGATCGAGAGCTTTGCGATCTCCAATTAACCTTTTTAGAAGAGTTCCTCCACCCCATGCAGTGGTAATACCCATTATTCCTTGTACAAAAGCTACTTCTGTACATGAAGTAAATAATCGGAAGTCTGTGGCAAGCATTATTTCAGCACCTCCACCGATTGCCTATTTATTTTTCACATAAGTAGGAATAATTATTGTTTTGCATATAAATCAAATCAGTACAAAACTCCACACAAAGTAAATTCTTGCTTGTAGTTTAGCAAAAATTATAATCATATACTTACACTGTCTCATAATTATTTATAAATTTACTTTAAGTACAGTGAACTCATTTATAAAATAGTAAAAGTTCTCATACCTTCCCTTGAACAACAGCAACAGAAACAAGTGGTAGATTACGTAAACGTATTACAGAATCATGCATAAGGCAAGAGGCTCGATAGCCATCCACTGGATCCTCACAGAGCTGTCGGACGTCGTCAAGAAAACTGCCCGAACAAAATATATCTCCGTAGGAATGCAAAATCAATCCTTTTCCAGACTCCCACTGTTCAAGTTGAGAAACAGCATTGTTCAGATCCACCATCATCTTTCCTATAAATGATTAATGCACAGGGCCCCCTTAAAATAGTATTGGGAGTGAATGTTATAAAAATGATAAAATGTCAGTATAGCAGTGTATATACGAAATTATAGTTAGTAGTCAACGTAGTTTTAAATAAGGTTATTTTTAAAAAAGTAGAAAATGAAATAGGCTACAAAATGAAGATATACTAACGATGGCAATATAGTAAAGCTTAATGCATTACGTTTTCTCAAATAATTGAAATAAAAATGGGATACCGGGAAATGGGAATATTATTATTATTATTATTATTATTATTATTATTATGGAATAAAAAATAGTAGCGCTTACAAAAAAGTGCATAACTTGTAATACAAAAATTGTAACTAATTTGTTATAGGGTTAGTATATTGTAATTTGTTTTACGTAAATTCCCTAAAAAAATACATATAAAAAAGTGAAGGAACATTTATCTTACCACTGAAGCTGTTTTTCTTTTCCACATGTTCAATGCACAGGTTTGCTATCTGAGTGTTTTCGTCAAGTGTTAAACTTACCTTGCCCCCAGTGTATTCCCGAAGTTGGTTTTTGACATCGTCAATATTCGGTTCGGGCAAAGGCAAAGTTGGAATTGACGAAAAAGACGAAGCTGACATTTTGCTTCTGTTGAACATAAACAAGGAAGGGTAGTGTGTTACTTTAACTTTCATAAAACTAAGAGATAATTTGTTCAATCCAATATTCATTATGTTTCAATATATATATACTCAATATATATAGTCCCAAGTCCATGGAAATCCACAAAGCACTAGACGCAGGTTTGAAGAGGACAGTTATGCATGGACTTGGGAAAACATGCTTTTATGAAACGTATGGACTTATAGGGAGCAATGCTTTTACGTCTGGACTGGACTTATGCTTCGTCACCGACAATATTATGGTGTTAGGCAACGGCTGTGGAGCTCTCTAAGATAAGGGAGCGTTCAAAAATGATATCACATCTTCCATGCCAATTTTCTGACCTAACTACCCCTCGTCACCCTTATTAAGCATAGGAAAAATCGTCTTTATTCATACCAACCTACCTACCTACCCAAGTGATGATTTCATTTGTGAACGCTCCCTAAGAATAACTCAAAATATTAAACATAGGCAATTATTTATTTGGAGGCTTCCGCTGTTTGAATCACTCTCAGTTCCGCAATAAAACCAAGTTATTACAAGCATAAAAATTCACAGCCCCTATTAAATATAAGCTAAAATTAGTTACCTAGTTAAGCACGTTAAATTTTAATAATTGTGCTATTTTTGATTTCCGTAGTACAATGCATGGTTAACAAAAATGAGTTAACTTCAATTTGGCTGAGGATTCAACTGAGTATTGCTCTTTGCTCGTGGCTAAAAATTTCAACAACTGGCAGCTATATTTAGATTATATAAAACTTTTAGCAGGTATTTTTGCCTGTTGCATGCCCGTATTTGATCAACTATGACCATTATGTACATATGCCTAGTCACTATCATTAGAATAACACCGTAACATGTTAGAATATAGATATTATTATTATTTTATCATGAAAGGTAAGTGAAGTAAGTATTTATCTGGTATTAATTTGAGGCGTATAAATTCCAGGATACCTACAAAAGCTTTTCACAATGACCAATAAATGGAAACATAAAAGTTATAAACACAGGGTTATCAGTTTATCAGATTGCAATTTGATAATTTATTAAGTTATGAAACTTTTAATCGTCATTGCCTTATTCACTAGTCTTCCTTCGGATCCTGACGTTTGAGAATTATTAAAAAAGATACAATCATAACATGACGCAGCACTACGAAGTACCAATTTCCATTGTTGAACATAAAAATATTGTGAATGCATATACCAATAAATTAATTCCCTGTATTTCTGCAGTATCCGCTTTAGTAAAATATTTATTTGTGTTTAATATTTTTAGCTAGCATTGTCTGTTGAGCAGTCCCACCCCACACAGATGCCAAAATTTGTCGCTCTTCCTTTAATTCATTACAAGCTAAAACACGTTTTGCTGCATGCACTACACTTGGTGGATGAGATAGTATTAATGAGTTAAGCCACGATACTGCATCTTCTAAAGGTCTTTCTTGACTCACAGTTCCATCCGCCAAACCGATAGAAAGTGCTTCATCTGTTTTTATTATACGATTAGACAGGAGAAGATTTATTGCCTTCTGATGACCCACTAATTTCTTTAATAGGGTTCCTCCACCCCACCCCGTTGTAATGCCCATCTTAGCTTGAACATATCCTACTTCGGCATCTTTAGTAAATTTTCTAAAATCCGTCCAGAGCAAAAGCTCAGAGCCTCCGCCCAGAGCCTGTAAAGATAAAACCAATCATATTTAGAAACGAATTAAATTTTTCCTTTATTACACAGGACTTATGTATTTCAAGTTCAAAAAACAAAATACTAATAATTCCATATACAACACCTTTCCCTGTACGACTGCAACCGAAATGAAGGGAAGACTGGAAAGCCGAGTTAACGAGTCGTGCATTAGACAAGCCATTCTAAATCCATCTTCGGGCTTTCTTAATTTTTTGATTGTTTCCAGAAAACCTCCAGAACAGAACGTGTCACCGCTAGAATGTAGAATGAGCCCTTTGCCTTCATCCCATTTTTCCAGTTGCAATATAGCATTATGTAAATCCACCATCATTTTTCCTGGATAAAACGAAATCACAGTTTAGGTAGCGCTAAAATACTAAGCTATAAAATAATATTGGATTTTAAATCCATTACCTTGCATAAACATAAAACGTTGGTACTTACCACTCAAACTATTTTTATTGTTCACGTGATCTATGCACAGATAAGCTATGCCGGTTGAGTTATCTTGGGTTAATGTGAGTTGCCCTCCTTGATAATTTAGTAGTTGAGTTTTTACGTCATCTAGATTCGGTTCCAGCCACGGAAGTTTAGAGTCTTTCGCGGAAGATACTGACATAAACTTTTGACACGGTCGTTTTAGCACACGCCGTGTAGAATTTGATGCCAAAGACGTTAACAGTATCATGGTGCCTAACTAAGTAAAACTGGATGAGGTCAAATTTCTATAAAATATTCACTTTCTTGCGCACACAGTTATCGTTATTGTTTAGATTGTTTATTGATCATCCGGAACAAATCCAGTTCGTTTCGGCAATCCTGCAGAAATAGCTTTTATCCAATCTTTGGTTTGGTGCCACTCCAGTATAATATCCACGACTTGATTAATAGTCAACACTTGTTTGTAAGTTCCACTTTCACTTTTTGAAAAATATTTATCAATAGGGATTCTGGCCGAAGAAATTTTTAGTCCTTCCGCAAACTTTTGAGAAATATTCTTTGACGTCGTCTCATCCACTATACCTCCGATAACATAGATTTTATCAGAATTAAATTCTTCTAGTTCAGTTTTTGCATCAGGGCTCAAGTATATTAATTCATTGCAATTATCACTAAATAGCTCAGCCACACTTTTGGCAGTGATATCTACAATATACTGAGAGAACCCAGCGTTTTGCTGAGTACAAATTTGAAAAAACTGACTTTCCTCACTTAAGCTCGTAAGATACAAATGAAGAGGTTTTTCCACAACTCGATTAGAAGAATAAGCCCTCCGTATTTGCTGCGCAAATCGTTTCTTCTCCTTTTCACTCATACAATTCTCATACTGACAGTCAATGACAACCTTTGGGCCATTTATTAGTCCTTCTTTCAGTCTTTCAATAGCTTCTAATTTTTCGTTGTTTCCTCGAAACTTTCGTGGTGTTACAATTTCTTTGCTACAATTTTTTTCTTTCCGCTTAACTTTTTGAAGCGAACGCTTAGTTTGTCGAAATTCAAGACGTTTGTTGTGCTTTCTAAGTTTTCGAAGTTTATTCTTTGACAGAGAATGATGTTCCTGCGACAAACTATGACTTGTTAAGTTTGCATCAGAACTCATCTGGACAACGTTATTAGCACTTGAAAGTTTTTCATTTTCCATTACAAAGAAGTACCTACCACCAGTAATAGTAAAAAAAAAAGCAAATACTAGAGCATGTGTTACGTAATATCAACGATCAAGATAAAATGATAGCAATAAGTACCACCCTCTTACTGTTGTCGTAAAAAACAATCCTTGGCTTTTCCCAGCATGCTGATACTGTATATCTTTGGTGGATCGGGAGATGGGAACTGCTCACAGCTTCTTCTCTGGCTAATTAATTTTTAGCTAATACCTATGCGAAATTAGTTCAATACCTGGCAGTTTACATGATATACACACTGTACTAACTAACTAACTGTACGTTCTATATATTCGAAACCAAATCTCTCATGATACAAATCGTGTGTACGTTATGCGTGAACGTCGAAAAGGATTAGAAGAACAATAGTGCGTTATAGAAAAATAGATTTTTTAAGAAACTCTGACCACGGAGGACGGAGAGTCAAAACCAAAACGCTAATTTCATTACTACAATTTGGCACAACTATAGGAATCTACAATCTATGGAATGAAGAATTAAGAATATAGAATTTACGCAGATCAGACATCAGACAAGACACAGGTAGGTTAACCTAAAACCTAATGCGTAATGGGTACAACCTTTAAAAGAAGAATTTTGACTTATTGACATTGCAATTCAATTCCAAAACAAAAATAACATGCAATTCATACGAGAATATAATCACAATAAACTGCTGACTGTACGCAACTATCAATTGCCCAAGTTAGTTATACCTCATCGGATTTGTCTGTTCTGTTATTAGCTATACTCATACATTAAAATATTAAAAGACATTACTGAGTTTGCTAACCGTTCACATTCACAATAATGAGTTACTAGTTGGATGAGTGCAGAATTGTTTCGCTTTAAATTCAAAATTATAGGAGATCAATTACTAGTACATAGTAACACAGTCATGAATCAAATGATTCCACATGTAAATTCTGTTATCCTGGGCGCTTGATATATGTCGCGAGGGCTTCTTCGTTTTTCTTTAAGAAAATTATTTACTGTTTTAGTTACTGTATTACGTTAAGTAGAAATTAAGCAAAATTCTCTATCTATTGTCTATTACATGTACTGTCAACTGTTTTCGAGGATGATTACACATTCATTTGTGTCATTTTTGTGTATGTACTTTTTGTAACAATTTGTTTTCAATGAACGAAAGATAATAAAACCCCTGAATAATAATAATAATAATTTATTTAATATTCGTATGAGAGACAAAATAAGAGTGAAATATGAAATAATAAACAGGATTGAACAAATTCCTGTGAGCCTCTTACTTTTAAACTTTGAAACGCAGAGCAGGCATGATCAAATATGGAAATAAATTAAAATTAAGCATACCTTTTTGCTACGAAGAAAGTTTAATATGTGACACTGCCGGTGTGATGATTAATTTGATGATGCAACATGCAATATGTAACCAAAAATAATTAATCTGGTTCTGGTAAATGGTTAACCTCCAAACTCCAACGCACGGACTTAAAATTTGATCAACAATCGGTCTCACCAGTTCACCACCTCACCTCAGCCTGACTGAACCTGAGTCTGAGCCTGACCTGACTGAGCTATACAAATTTTTAAATTAATTTGGCGTGAAACAAAACTACCATCGAGTAAAATATGCCTCATCTCTTACCCTTAGAGAAAGTGCATACCTAAATAAATAAACGGTTGTCTTCAATATGGCATGTCATCAATACCCGAATGTATAGACCCACTAACCTAACCCTACCAATGAAATCATTTACGGACGCTTCCTTACAAACGTTGTATTACAAAGTAAATAAATAATGATTTATCTCAATCTACTTTTATTTACATCTACTTTTTTGTGAGTGTGAGAAACTAATTTAAAGAATTCGGAGATCAACAGACAGAAACGAGTGAAATGATGTAGCTTACCCACTAAATACGAGTAGCAACTAGCAAGCATATTTATACAGCTACTATACAACAATATAGAGATGTAATAATTATGTTTGTACTGTCTGAATTCGATACATATTTTCTAATGAAGTAGGTTACTAAGATAAAAAAACGCATGCCAGGAGGCAAAACATCATCTTTTACGATGTAAAACATACAAACTAGTTTTAAGGATGTATTAATGACAAATATTTCCAGTTTGTGCAAAAGGAAGTCAAGTTTACAATTTTAATGAGTGTGAGCACCTTGCCCCTTCCTCTGCTCTCTGTCTGCGTCTGTTCTGTATTTGTGTGTCTCTGTCAAGCCTTTTTAAACAAGCACGCTCAATTTTGTCTACAATTTTATCATTATGAGTTTATCTTTAAACAATTTTTGTACTGTTGTTAGTTTATTTTGTCTCGTTTGTAACAATGTGAATAATTTTGTTTTGGGTTGGGAAGGTCGTTTAGTATTTGATGACGAATTTTCAAATACATATCTTAGAACGGATCGCTGGGAACACGACGATGACTGTTTGGGTATGTGAATAATTTATTTTAATACTGTTATTTACCCAAGTAAAATTTCAAAAGGTTTACTATATAATTAATTGAAAAGTAAATGTGTGTTAACGCTTTCTTTTAGGTAAAGGTGGAAGTTTGGAGTGTTATCAAAGAGGAAAAAATATTTACGTAGAAAATGGAACTTTAACTATAAGGACAAGAATTGATATAGTGGACGACAGGAAGAGCACTCCTTACACTTCCGGCAAAATCCGAACACATGGAACTGATGGTTTCTCTTATGGGACGTATGTAGTTAGAGCTCGAATGCCCAAGGGAAAACACTTACGTCCTTCAATTTGGATCCAGCCAGTAAGACAAGATATAGATATATGTCGATATGAAGAGATGAGCATCCTGGAGTACCGTGGTCAGAGAACTTCATCTTTAACCTTTTCCGCATACTATGGGAGGAACTATTCCGCTTCCACAGTCAGGCAGTATGAAAAAGTATTTCGAGGTGTGGACTTCAGCCAGGACTTCCATGAGTTTGCACTACGATGGCTACCAACGAAATTACAGTGGTTCGTGGATGGACGAAAAACATATGAGCTGACGACTCATTTTATTAATGATTGGACTGCTGAAGATGCAAGTAAAATCCCTTGTGATCATGGTTTAAGAACATCTTTTTCTCAAGACTCTCATTTGGTTATTAGCCTTAACGTGGGAGGTAGTGCATTCTCCCATCAAAAGTACGGGAATTTGACAAGACTGCAAGCTATGGAATGGCCCAAACCTACTTTAGACATTGACTACGTAAGGATTTATCAAGACTACTAGCATTTATGGGCTTAATTTTGCACAACGCAAGAGCCATGTTTTATATTATTATCCAAAACTTAATTTATTATATCCACATATTACTAAAAGTTATATATCGTCTGTGAAGAACCAGAATGACCCATATCCAATTTAAGCTGGAATCAAAAGGAGCTATGTCACAAAAAAATGAGAAACATGCGTAAAATGTTAATTAGGAGTTTTTGAGAAAACGTAAAATGTTCTATTTACATGTTTTTGAAAAGTGCAAATTGTTCTATTTACATGTTTTTAAAAATTTCAAAATTCTCCATTTACATTTTTTTTGAAAATTGCAAATTGTTCTATTTACATGTTTTTAAAAATTTCAAAACGTTCTATTTACACTTTTTGAAAATCGCATAATGTTCTATTTAAATGCTTACAAGACATTTAATTGTTTTTGTAGATAATGGAAATTGTTTTTAGCTACAAATGGATATGGGTCATTTTGGTTCTTCACCAACAATATTATCATTAAGTTATTATATTATCTTTTTTTAATATTTTATGATTGTATTAGGTCAATTTTAAATTAATAAATACAAACTTTGCCAGTAATCCATGCTAATAAGTTCATTGATGATTTTTATTATCCGTAATTAGGCATCAGTTACAGCATTTAATTAATTTCACACACGAAAAGGTTATCCAGAATCACAATACGAATCATACAAAAGTATTTTTCTACAGAAATAAAACTTTGAAAGGTAAGTATGTATCAAATAGTAGTTTAAGAGTTCAGGTAATTTTATTTAGCGTTTAAGTTATATTAATCAGTAAGGTCCTAAGTCAATTCATTCATGCAGCGTCGGGGTCATCGTATGTGGTGACTGTTAGTCGGAGCTCTCCAGGCCGTGTTTCAGATTTGTTCTTCCCTCTACCCACCAGCGGGGCTCTTATGCTCAACGACACGTTGTCAGCATCTCCACTAATAATTGCACATCCCAAAAATTTGTCACAGATCAAAGAATTTTCCCAAACCTGAAAACATGCACATTTCAAATTGAGAGTCAGTTAACCATATGCTCGATGTGCTATTAATTTAAATGGATAAATCACTGTACTGAATTTAATTAAATATTTTCAGCTTACTTCGACTGTAAATGGTTTACAAATGTCATAGCGGAAGAAAACCCCATTTAAATTCCAAACTGGATCCGATGAATTCGGGAAAATGAGCGACTTGAGATTTTCTTTTTCAGTTTTTATTTTGCAGTACGTCTTTGTTTCTGGAACAACCAAAGCAGCATAAATTATTCAATAAAATACTCATTAATAACGTCTATACTTTAGTCCCTTCACTTTTAATTTTAAAATCGGACATGTTTGGCAGCAGCTGTTCAGATAGATGGTTGATTAAATTATACACACAATACAAAATAATTTAGATGGCAAATTATTAAAATGAACCTAGTATAAGAACTTACTTGGAAGACCTGAAGCACCTTCTACGTTAACGACAGTAACGGCAGTGGGTGGGGAGCAGCAAAGAGAACAACACCACATAGGTTCGGGGAAGTCAGTTTTTAATTCTATCAAGTTAATCTTATCCTCCGTGTAAATCCTGAGTAAAAATTCTGTTTCAATTTGAGGATCAAATGTTGTGGGGATAAGAACGTAGCGTCCTCTGGCCAAAGTCCCTCGGTAAAATACACTCCGACTTCGTACGTAGTCGGAAGTGATTGCTTTTGGCTTTACTTTGTGAACTCGGAACTTCCGATTGTCTTCAACTTTCATGACATGAAATCCAATACTTTTGTATTCGGTTTTATTATTTCGCTGAACCGACTCAAACTTTCCTCTTAAATCAGTCTGTAGGATTTGAACAATGAGCTCCATTTCTTTACTAGTCACGTCAAAACAGTACTATATAACAAACGCAAATAAATTGCATACAATTAACACATACTTCGGGAGACCATTTTTAACGTTCCATTTCTGAGCGCTTCTGAACTATACATTAAATTATGGGATTGTCAAAACTTTCAAAAGCTATTAACCTGCGGGTTTTTTAAAAACGTATCATTATTAGGGCATCCTCCTGCTTGGTGAGGCATCGTCCATTGACCAAGAACACAATTAGCATTCCAAGTTTTCCTAAAGTTAAATACTGCAGTATTGATGATACGGCAAATGGAAAGATCCGTGAATTCGGAGACAAAGTCATCATAAGGCATCCTAGAATAAATATACATATATACATACAATCAATTAAATCAACCATAGGCAAAATTTATATGTAAATGAGTATAACCTTTGTGAAAATTAGTGTAGCCTGGAAAATGGGAGGCACGCACAGGTACTATAAGAATAAAAGTAAACCATCATTAATTTACCAGAATTCTCCGTCATCTTCAAAAGTTAGACCCAAATTTTCTTTCTCGCTCTTGGAAATTTTGGTCCACTCCGGAGATCTGGAATTGATGTGAAGAAGTTGTTCGGGAGTGTAAGCATAAACTAGTCTCGGATTATGAAAATTTGAATTTGAAGCCTCTCTTGTCCCTTTTACGTAACATACGTCAGGTGCTAATTCTTCACCTTCATCAATTTCATCATCATCCCTTTAGTGCCCGCCAAGCAATTTCAATCAAGAGATTCCCAACCGCCACCACCAAATATCCCGCAGAACCACAAGCAGCAATAAAATTTTAATAACGTAAAGAAATGATTTTAAGTACATTATCATTATTTAAAAGCTAGTATCAAGGCAAATGTGGAGCAAAATTATAACAATTCTACATTCTACAGGACTGACATGCTACAGAGCTCAGAGAATTTTTTTCGTTTCATGCAACAGCCTTTCATGTTGCATTAATGTACGATAAGCTTGAAGAGACAAAAATAGCAAAATGTAGGTATTAAGTAGGTTACTTGTGTTTCAAGTCGGGTACTTGAGTTCGTCGTACAGACGGTAATTAACGAAATGAGCTGTGACATAATGACAAAAAGTTTGGCTTCATATTTCTATTCTCTTATAATTCCAGGTGTAGGTTAAATTCCAGGAAATAGCATGGCTTTGGTCATTTAAGCAACAAGACAAGCATGCACATTTTAATAATACACACATGGAACGGAAAGGGAACATACCATCACCAGAATTATGTTAGCTTACAAAATATATGTACCTATAATGTCATTAATTACATGTATAATTATTAGAAACTGTATAGAAAACAAACAAAGCACTCTCCCCCCTCAAGAAAAAACCTTATAAATATTTGACAATAAATACATCAGAGATATAGTTATACCCATCACTGAATGCTCCGTTCCACTCTTTTGTTCCCCATGGGTTGCGTAGACGTAGCAACGTTATCTTCTCCCCTTGTCTGCAAATTGCAAATTCATTATTCGTAAGTTCCTGGTATTTAAAATTTATACAAATTATGGTTGAAATTGTAGGTCATTTGCTACCCGGACATTTGCTAACATTTTCTACATGGCAAAAGCAATAAAATGTATGAAAGTTAGATATAAAGGATATGCTATAGACAAAATATGACTGCGTCCCGAATAATTAAACACATACAAAAACTGAAACCCAAGATTGCCATGTTTCTGCCGTATTGCCAAATACTAAACTGTTATATTGTATAGTATTAAGAAAAAGTTATTTATTGTTTTAAAGACAAGCTCCTTCTAAATAACAACAAAAATTACAATTTGTGTGGGTATCCTTTGTACCTATGTTTAGTTACCTAATTATTATTTTATTCTTGGGTAGCAAATATCCGGGTAGCAAATGACCGTGGTTACCACAAATTATAACTATGAAAGTGGAAAGTATGTAGGAGCATGAAGCATCATTATGTAAAACAATAAAGCCCAAATATAATATGGGACATAACTGTACACACCTGAAAATTGACAAAAGACCAGTAGAATTTCCAACGTTAATCTCTTTTATAGCTGTTATACCATAGGCATGACCCATTACAAGCCCGGTACGAGTCCTTGTTTCAAAAAGCGCCGAATCTGATACCTATACATGACATGACACACCAAACATTTATAATTCCTTCGTCGGTAATATGCCCCTGCCCTGTCACTGTCAGCATAAGATCTCAATTATTCAGAATGTTCGCTTATCACGCAAAGTTCCACAGTTAAACTTCATCTATAATCTATAACGTGCCAGAAGCGTCCTTTATATGACTTACACTAATCGCACAGCACATCAAGGCATGCTCCTCATATTCACGCAAAAGTGATTTCCGTAAATCATTTTTCTTTGGTTCGTCCCTGTAACCTTCTTTGAGCAAAATCATTTCAGCCAATCCAGAAGTAAAATCAACCAGAGCGTCACATAAATTTCCACCGTCCATGGCACCATAAGAGCCGCATAACCTTTAAAAGCAATAAATCCTCATTGAATAAAATAAGACTAAAACATTATTGTAATGTGGTGCGACGACAATAAGAAAGTTACATTCACTTTAATCACTCAACCGTAAATACCAGGAATAATATAATTAGAATTAAATTACTTGGCATAAGCTTTTTCGAGTAGAGCACTCCAAAATTCGTTCTCAGTGGTTGAGTGACAAAATAGGAGCTGTCCACCAATGGTGGGGAGGAGATCGTCAATGACAACATCAATCCAAGTACCGAACCTCCAAAACCGAAAGTGAAAAATGCCGGCATATTGATCTGATCGCACTGGATCCCATTCTTGGTATCTGTAGTCGGGTACTACTAGACTCCAAAGGGGCTTCACAGCAGCTAGAGCTGAGCAGGCTGCCACAAACCAGCAGTTTCCCAGTCTTCCTTGAGTTACATCCTTTGAACTAGCTTTGTCCACAAATAATTTTGGAGACTGGCAAAGCTCCTGTTGTCAAATTATACACATGAATAAATTTATTGTTCCTTCCCATTGCCAGTTACTACGTAGAATGTTCATATAGGTCATAGGTCATCCGTAAATAAGGTAAAATGCAATGTACACATAATATACTGCACGAACGGTCGTAAAGGATTTAGTCTCACCCCTGTCACCTTAGACTTTATTTGAATTCTGTGAATAAGCTTATAGTTATCAATAATGAGTCATGCTGACATTAAAAATTGAAGCATAATATTACAACCTACATAATAATATATAATATTTATTTAACTTAAATATAGGCATGCCGTAATGTAACAGGCTTGCTATGTACTTGCTGATATTTTCCTATAATTGGAAGTTGGCAGGATCGGCTCATGAAGGACGAGGATGAAATAAATATATTTACCTACCTATTTGTTTTTACAATACTAGAGTCAACAGTGCAACAGTGACGTACTAGGAAAGAAATTAGAAATGTTTGATCGAATCCTTCAGCCAGAACAACGTGACAAGCACTGGGAAGCCTGAATTCAATGTCAAAGTTTTAACTGAAATTTTATTACTATTCCTATTACTATTGGATAATATTATGGGCATGAGTCACGATAGCTTATAAGTCAAAATAGAATACAAAACATAAACTATATAGGAGTAACATGCCTAATGGTGATCGGTCCCTAAGGGTGATCGGTAGCCGCCGTTCAAATACTTTAAAAATCTAGGTGATGTTGATATAGCGTATAGCCTCAACCGTAGTTGTACTTTCAGCTCTGTTCTTCAAAAACTCTGACTTTGTAAAACCATGAAAGATTTGACATCTTTTCCTAATTGTGTTTCATCCGATCGATCAGATGCTACTTTTCCATTAATTTTAATTTTTCGAACTTTTTTCATTTAATGGACTGAACCTCTAGCTACTTTTAATTTTAGACACTAAATATTTATTTTTTTTGCATAAAGGATTAAAATGCAAGTACAGTGATACAACCTGCTTCAATGTACGTGGGATATGAAAAAAGATACACGGTCTAAAAGCTTTGATAAAATGAAGCCGATCACCTTTAGGCAAGTTACTCCTATTATATCAGAAAATAAGTTAATTAGGAAATAAGTATTAACCTTAAGCAAATTACGACTACAGAGTATGTGTACTTAATTTTATTTTTCTGCTTTAATTATTGTGTCCTTGAAAAATGAAGCTCTGTCAGATTACATGCTACTGAATAGTGCATAGTTGCGTAATTGTAATTGCCTATATATACTGTATAATAACATAATAGCGTGTCTTTATACTACTCAAATGATCTGCCTGCCTTTCTAAAAGTCGCTCAAAATTTAAGAAGCCAATTAGCCCCAGTGATGTAATCACTTTTACTTCCTACTAATTTAAAAATTACGCAGTAAGTACGCACAATATATTTAACTAGTTGATCCTATGTTAAAACGATGAAGGTATCAGCTTTTATGATTAAAATTTCGAAATTATTTTTGAAAAGTTTATTTTTGAAAAGTACATAGTATTTGACAAACAAAAAAGGAATAAACTCCTTACCGTAGGTCGTTTCCATTCAACCCGTCCAATACGTTTTGACAAGCTTAAGCTATTATCGTTTGGAGGGAACAGCGGATCACTGAATAATTCTTTCGAGTCCATGTGTTTCCTTCGTAGACTCCCATAACTTTGTCCTTTAAATTTTTCAATTTTCCCCATTTTGGCGGTTATAGATATATCGTTTCAAGTCCGACGACTTACTACACACGTATATATATTCACTAGATTCACAATAAATTCAGTTTGGCATCGAAAATATTTCAAATGGCAGATATATTTTTCAGTTAATATTAATAATTATTATTAAAAGCACCCAAGGCAATGATTATGTATAGAAAAGGCGGCGAATGGCGAAAGTTGTCTTGACTGAGAATACGTTTAGTATCTTGGCACTTTACAGACATTTAATGTAGTACACAGCTCGAGCAACAAAACACAATTAGTAACAGTAAAACAATCAGCTATTGACAAGTATAGGGAATGGTTTCAAATTTTGTGGATATTATTAATGAGATTGTTCCTGTCAGTCCTGTGCGAGTAAACAAACACTACACACAGCCAGCTTCGAACAATACTGGTTCAGTCTCAAAGTTATTCCAAATGCGACACAAACATAATGATATCATGCATTTAACACAGCCACGTTCACAGTCAGTCACGGATTAATGAAGCTTATTATGTTCGTATAGTAAAACTGATATTAAAATATTCTAATCGCAAATTTATACATGCTTCATTCGGATAATATTTAGGATGTGTCACGCAGTTATTAACTTGACATTATAATTTTATCGATGTGCATACAGGCTAGTGTACACATTTCTCATATTTACATGATAGACTTTATTGGATGTTGGTTCCTCTTCCTCGCTCAATGTCAGTGTAGATTATATGATTCACGAATGTGTAATAAATGATGTCAGGCAGTATACCTGCCCACCCAAATCCCAAAGTAATGTCTATCTGATTAATCTGCTCTTCTGCAACAGCGGTGGTGACACTATTCAACATACACTCTATTAATTACTATATGTACTATGATCAACTAACTCAATACTCTAAAATAAATTTGTTCACTACGATTCAGATTCCGAGATCAGAGATGCACACACTACAACAGGGACACAAGAGCTGGAGTCGATCCTTATGATCATGACTGGTACAGATATATGACACGAACGAGTTCCACTGAAGACTGGTTGGTAGGCATTGCAGCAACAATGCTGCAGCAAAAATTATCCTCGTTAACCGCACAACCACATCCTTTGAGTAGATACGTATACAGATTTCTGTTAAAATTCAGAGCCATGAGATCCTCTCACTCTCACACTTCACATCCATGGTTAGATACGAAGCAGAATTTGCATCTCCAAAAAAAATCGACATCCACATTGCTATAGTATGTTCTGGCACTGGTGGTACGGCGTAAGGTACTGCTTGAGTGCTGTAGCCCACTGACTCCAATCCAGAACTTACGAGATTAGGTACCCCAGGCACCTACTTGGTTCTTTTCAGTTGCAGGCAGACGTTTATATTTGTAATATTCCCATCGGCTCCGCATCCAATGAAATATTAATGTAACAAGCACAAAACCTGCTTCTTACTTAACTTCTCAGTTAAACTCTTAAAGCATGACTCACATTTAAATTTGTGTTAGATACTACATGGAAGCTGTTCGAAGAATATTTTAGGTGATTATGTGCTTACTATTACTTGGTCAGCACAACACGATCGACAACCGCAACCACAAACACACTACAATACACTGACTATAGTGATTGAATATACTGAAAATGTATCTTGCTCACAACAACTTCCAACTGCACTGCAACCGCCAAGAAAACGAATGGAAGACAAAAACTAGAATAATTATTGCAGATTCAGATTTCAGCACAAAATACAATCAGCAACAGAGTACCTATATTACGGCACAGAGTTTAGTGCAGTGTACCGTCAGGAGTTATTAAGGTCAAACTGTCGAATGCCGGAAGAAATATAATTTGATTGTGAGAATTGATAATGAATTTTGTGCACAAGAAAGAACGTTGAGTAAATTAATAATAACATGTGGTTGTTGTTCTTGAGACTGCAATAAGACTGCTCTGAGGTAACAAGGTTGAAGGTTGAAGGCACTGATGTAAATAGATAATGTGCATATATAAATAAACAACCAAAAGCTCTATATGGGACGACAGCCTTCTTATCTTTGCTTACTTACATAATTATTTAATTTTAATATCCAGGCACTTTATTGTACTAATACCGCTAAAGTTAAAAGCCTATAGGCACTCTATAATATGATTCTATGATAATGCCATACTTGAAATGAAAACGAGAGCGAGCGAGTCCGTGGATATTTAATCCAGATGATCCGATTGCAGAAAAACAAATACAGTACACAGAAACTGAAACTAAAAAACTATTAATTAAATACACGGCAGTCGACTCGACGACTGTCGTCGGGTCGGCAGAGTTAAGTTTTGTAGTGCAGATTTTAAATTCGCAAACTCAAAATTACCACGCACCTGTGCTCAGTTATTCCGTGGAAACTATTGGTTTACTTTCCACTTATTTTATCTGGAATTGGAATTTACTAACATAGTTTTCATGTTTATAGCAACCGTCTGACTAGTGACTATAGTGAGACTGGGACTGCTTAGTTTTGGTTGTGGTTTCGGTCATGTCTGGTACTGGTTACTGGCACTGGTTGACTGGGAAGAAAGGCACGTAGGTTGAGACTCGAATATGTACATAGATATAGATACTGCATATTCCTGTTGTGGCTTTATGGCTCTTGTCGCTATTTACTGGAACATTGACTTCAAGAATTCAAGACCCAAGATAAAAAATATAAAGCCCATGTAAAATGTTACTTTTCCTTTATAGCTATACACATATACTATGGCGTCCCATCGGAACCGGCTGCAGTTGACAGTTTTGGCACTGTTTCAAGAGATCAGAGAATCGGAATTTTACGACGAGATAATGCATTTTGCCTTTTGCCATAACGCCTAGGGCCCAGAAGGGCATGCTACATGCCACCATACATACATCATAAGTATGTATAGCCAGAACAGTATATTATATCCTTTTTCCATAAAAGTTTATGGAAACTAATTTGCCATTAAGTCTAACTCCAATTGTTAAAGCTCACGACCAACAGAAACTATTCGTAAGAAATACTAACAATAAGAAAGAAATCTATGTACAGTATTTCCTATATAACAGTAGACTGGCCTGTACTAGTAGTGGGAGGTCAAACTTTGAGTAGTACATGGGTCTATGTAACACACTAGTATATGGCAGTAGACGGGTCTGCAGTAGTAGACGGGCCTGTAATTATTGTAGGCGGGTCTAGGAGGTCGGAATTTGAATAGTAGATGGGTCCACTATTATAGGAAATACGGTCAGTACTCGTCAACACCATTTTTTAAAGAAATTAATATCTTGAGCTTCCTTGCAGGTCAGGGCCTTGAGGCCAGCGCCAGATGAGGCAGCTTTTCTTTATCAGCTTATTTGGAGACATCAAGGATTCCATCATTGCCATATTCTTTCAAGCACCGCTCACTATTTATTTCCCATTTCCCTTTATTCTCATACGTAAAGATCAGCAGACTAGTTAATCCGTCTACTGCCGACGCCGACGACTGTCTTCTTCCCTTCACTTTTCGGCGTCGTTTACCAAAAAACTATGCATGTTTATCGGTCCTTTTGACATTGGTCGTGTGATAAAACTTGGAGCAATTATATGCAGAGGTGCATATATAAATAATAAATTTCTACGAAGCGATGCGATATACCTACCTACTATAATATATAAATAATTCGTCTGTGAAGAACCAAAATGACCCATATCCAATTTAAACTAGAATCAAAATGAGCTACGTGATAAAAACAAAATGAGAAACATGCGTCAAATGTTAATTAGGAGTTTTTGAAAGGTGTAAAATGTTCTATTTTCATGTTTTTCAACAATGCAAAATGTTCTAATTCCATGTTTTTGAAAAGGTGCAAAATGCTCTATTTACATGTTTTTGAAAAGGTGCAAAATGTTCTAATTCCATGTTTTTGAAAAGTGTAAAATGTTCTAATTACATGCTTTTGAAAAGATGCGAAATGTCCTATTTACATATTTTTGAAAAGTGCTAAATGTTCTATTTAAATGCTGTCAATACATATTTGAATATTTGTGTAGATAGCTGATATTATTTTTAGCTAAAAATAGATATGGGTCATTTTGGTTCTTCACAGTAAGATGCCATCGTTTTCTTCGGATTACTACGTATTATAATTCGAGTTTTGTTACTAATCGTAATCGTAAGTGTACTACATTTGGATTACATTACACGCCGAGAAAACATTAGGGCATGCAAGATTAGGATGTAAGAGCTCCACTTCCACTTCCAGCCAGTGTAGTATGCAGATTGTCTATAGATAAAATGTTGAGCATGCGATGCTGCAATTCCACGCCACAGTTTTAAAGTTTTAGCCTCTTGAAGTTCATGTTCGTACATGACCTAAGTTAATTACTTGACTAAATTAGTAGGTACATGAGTAAAACAAATAAATATTGTTATGTATTCGTGTATAGCTCAACAAATAATAAAATGATATACTATTTTAAAAAGGAATTTCATGTAGGAAGTACGAATCCGAGACATAGGACTAATAAATAAATAAATAAGAAATGATTTGGACGATGCCAGTTGCAAGTTGCAACCAAAGTAATAGTCATCTTGCCATGCACATAGGTTGTTTATTTTGCTCGTGCATTCTTTTATTAAAATTAGGAACTCTGTTACAGGAATTAAAACCAATGCATTGCAATGTATCAATCACGATAATGGAATAAAAGTGTGAATTATGTTGTATTTCTACTGCTAGTAAAAATCAGTAATCTGTTACACACACTTTTAGATATGGTAAAGAAATTAAAATACTTCTTCTCTTCCTTATTTTACAATTTCACAAATCCATTTTGAGTTCCTTCTCGAACTTTAAACTTTAGCCACATCCCGTTTTCTGGTTTCATGGGGGCTTTTTTGGAGTATTTCATAGGGATCGGAGTCTTCTCACTTGGCTCAATTTTAAAATTGTACACTAAATGGGCAAGGGCTGCTTTTGCTTCAGTCAAGGCAAAGCGCATTGCTAAAAACAATTGAAAAATTAATTTAAATTAATTAGGTATTTTGAAAATGTTTAAACTTTTGTTTAGAGCACCTAAATATTTCTTTTAAAATACAGTATTTCTTACCGATACAATTTCTAGGCCCTTGTCCGAATGGAAGGTACGTGTATGGATGACGTTTGGCTTTGTTTTCGGAGTTGAAATGTTCAGGATTAAATTTGGATGGGTTAGGATAGTACTTTTCATCCTGCTGAATGCCTGCGATGGGGATTTGGACGACAGTTCCTTTTTTAATTACCACGTCTGTGTCAGGTATTTTGTAGTCTTGTGTACATTTTCTCTCGGTAAGGGGAGCTGGAGGGTACAAGCGGAGCGTTTCTGTCAATCAAGTGGGCAAGTATTAAAATTAGAAAGACGAACACCTGGGCAGGTAAATATTTTATGAATTGATCAATAATAAAGTTATTTATAATCTGGAAATATAACTAATCCAACCAAGCATTTTTATGATTTACCTGAAATGACCATATCCAAATATTTCAGTTGATGTGTCGCATCGTACGTTAAGTTCCCCTCACTCTCATCCAAACTCTGCGTAACCTCCTCCGCGAGTCTCTCTTGGATCTCAGGATTTAAAGCTAATTCGTAAGCGGCAAAGGTGAGCAGAGTTTCAATGGTGTCAGCCCCAGCAACAAAAAAGAGGACACTCTGGGCAACAATTGTATCATCATCCAGGACCACAGCGTACTCCTTCTTGCTCACAGTCTCTGCCATGAGTGCATCTTTCTCATAGCCGTCCAGCTCCTTCTCGTCCACTTTCAACTGTCCAGCTTGGGCCTCCAACATCATTTGAAGAAAATCCTGTCGCTTCCCCTGCCCCTCCTTCCTCCTCTCTTTCATATTCTCCTCAACTACCCCGCTAAAGAAATCCATTGCAACTGTGTCCAGGATTGCGAGCCGCAACGTTTTTGCCACCTTTGGGATTAGGAAGTAGGCCATGAATTTCACCATCTTTGTGAGAGAAATATTTGAAAATCTGATGGCCATCTTCCTAAAGTGTGAGTTTTCGTTAGTGAACGTGTCCGCTTGAAGTCCGAAAGCAATGGAGGAAATGGCTGCCATTGTGTATCTCCCAAAAGCGTCTTGAAAATCAATCACTTCATCTTTCTTACTCACATTCTGGACGTACTTTGCCAAGTCACGACCGCATGCGTTAAAAAATTCAAACATGCGACGGATCCTCCCAGTGGTAAAAGTGGGACTCATGACGGAGCGCAAATCTTTCCATTCTTTCCCATTTAGATTTGTCATCATTCTGGACAAAGTTTTGTCCGATTTATTCATATCAAATATACGTCGATCCACAAAGTGATCAAAGTCCTAAACCAAAGTTAAAATAGGCAGATACTTAGGATTTATTAAGTATGAATCGGTGAGCGGACATTTCTTATCCACTAACAAGCCTAGGACATTTCCTGCCCGTGACAAATAAGTGTAGAAATAAAATTCGGCTGTGATAGTGTGAGAAAGATATTATTTTCTTAGCAAGTCTATAATATTTAAACCAGGTCCTTTTGCACGATGCGTAGTTACTTTTTTTTTACATGGGTAGGAACTGTCCGGGTAGGAAATGCCCTACAACCCTATAAGTCAATGAAATTAAATATCCGACTTTAGTAAAATAGTTGACTGCATATAGACTCACCTTCACTAAAATCAGTTTTAGTAAATCCAAATCTTTGACTAAGAAAATTGGACTTCCCATGTCGACAAAACCAGCAAATTTATTGTCACCCACTGCATTGTATATTTTGGTTGTGAGCTCTACAAACGAAATCTGGAAAGTTATACGTTTGTAAAAGCTGGCAATTTTTCCAACGTCAATAGTTTCAACTCCTTGATTAGTCCAAAATTTGTCATTGCGGGAAAAATATTTTTTTACAGCAAAGAAAATTAGAACAACTATCCCAAGGAGCAGGAATGTCGTGGTACCAAACATTTTGAGGGAGAAGGACGAACCACCCTTTACTTAGTGTTATTTATGTGTTCAGTATATCTGTATAGAGTGTTTTGGCTATTACAGCTCTGACTCACTTAATAAAGCGTTTTTCAGTAATCTAATTATTATTATTACAATGGCACGTTTTACAAAATTTTTAAACTTCTAAAAATTCAGAATGTCACCACAAACTTGATGCACTGTAGTCTTGTTATGGGAAAGTCGATCTTCTCTCTGCAGACGCGTTGTTGGGTATCCATCAAGTTGTTATTATGTATGTAAGTTACATTGTGTACTAACGATTATAACCTTGGGTTTAAAACCAAATATAATAACGCCTGGAGGAGGCTACTCACTCATGGATTTTTGAACTATAAGGATGAGTCATATATTACGCTGCATAATTACATCTTGAATATGAGTGGTCATTGTAAGTAATGCTATATTATATTATCTTTGAATGTCAATATTATGAACACATTATTTTTTGGTGTAGTATGTACATATTATGTATGTACATAATCAGAATATGCATCATAGACATGAAAAGTATGATGAAAATAGACGACGTACCTATTTCATATTGGCAAATATATAAATACTATCGTTTATTCAAATTCACTATATTTCTTTCACGCGAACCATAGCGAATACAAAATACTTGTTTTTTTTGTGCCCACCTATACCTTGAAACTTTTTTAAGCAAAGCGTACCTATTACTTAACTACAGATATATTATATCATATTTCATTATACATCATTGTGTAGACATCGGCGGACAAAAAATGAACATACTTAAGCAAGAGTCAAGAGCCTTATTGTGTATTGTGTAGTAGTTGAATGTATAGTGGGGAACCACGATAGGAGATAAATAAATCACCTTGAAATCTGACAGTTCATTTCACTCGTTTCATTTTGGCAATCGTGCAAACGAATTCCATATGCAAGCATACATTATGATATTACAATTATTATAGGCATAACCTTGTCACTTTTTAATACTATTATGGACACAATTATTTACTACACACCGTCAGACCTCATCAGCAATGCTCAGTTTTAAATCCGTTTGTGATTTACATGGTATATATTTCAGTTATTGAAAAATCTGAATTGGATGAGCGTAAATGGAAATCGGCCCATCACACAACTGTTGTTTGTGGGGTTGTAGGACATTTGCTACCCGGACATTTGCTACCCGGACATTTGCTACCCAAAGCCCAACCTAGGACATTTGCTACCCATAACCTAGGACATTTGCTACCCACGGCCAAACCTAGGATATTTGCTGCCCATGGCTAATGTAGAAATAAATTGCATAGACAATATTTATGAGTGCATCACATGGCATCGTTAAAATAGTTTAATAATGATATTATTGTTAATGATAAAACATGGAATTATTGTTGATAGTCGTTCAAAAATGATATTTCAAAATAATATATATAATATCTTTACAATTAACTGGTCTAATTAATATATCCTGCATATAGAAACTGATTTCTGTGTAAATGTTAGCACCAGACAACAAGCCATTGCAGAAACGATACAATAATTATTAAAAGACAAAAAACGGTAACAATAAAATTATAACGTAATCTTAAACCTAATAAAATAAATCAAAGCCCATATGAGTATAAATGTAAGTACGCAACCTAAGAAGTAAATACTAAGTAGACCCTAAAACTAGAAACTGTCACTTTACCATAATTATGTCAGAAAAAATAATTTTTGCACGTAAATATATTTTGTACCCATGTACAAAAAAAATTACAATTCGCTGAATTTTGCTATGCATTCTACGCTGAATTCTATATACAGAATTTATTAATTAGAAAAATTAATTGTATGTTATTATAATTAAATATATTATTTTTAAATATCATTCAGTGTGTCTGCAATGGCTTGTTGTTGTCTGTGAAGGTAAATAGGGAAATTGTACTGCGGAGATATTAATAGCAGTAGCGGGAAATGGACAAGGAAGGTTGGGGATGGAAAACCAACCGACGTCGTCGGTGCAAGCAGTAAATTTCCACTGCGTATAGCAGGAGAGGAATGTAGGTATAGGAAGGGAGCGGGGCTATGAGTATAGCAGGTAAAGTAGGGCAGTTGGAAAAGACGGTTGACGTGGAGCAGGATGACGTAGGCACTCTCGGTCGTACGATCCTCGTCCTCCTCAGCAGGCGAAGGGAGTTGTAGCTTTACTTCCGATTTTACGCTCCGAGGAGAACCAACTAGGTGGATAGCTAGTCGACGTCTAGTAAAAGTGAGGAAAGATAGTTCGCCCGCCGCCATCTTGTTTATATTATTTATATATATATTTATTTATTCCCCTTCCTTTTCCTCTCCTTCGGAGATCTTAATTAATTACCCGTAAGGGAATAATTGTGTGAATAAGTTGGAGATCATTAATTGATAATCGTGGAGTGAGTATTTTGTACATTGTGTGAATTGAACGCGAACAGTTACAGAGTTCAATAAAAAGAACACTCCCATAAACAATAACCTTGTGCTGTAAAACATTAAAATAGCATTGGCATTATTCGGCCGACTGGAGCCAGCACAGTAGTATTATAGTGATACTCTTCGTTCACCGGGTACCGGGGTATTACGGTCATCTTATTACATACTCCGGGTGTGAGTGTCGACGGTCATACCGACACCTACATACCGGGTCATTATAATCGTGCATCCCATCCATTACCACGGAGCCCCTACCGAATCACCGGGTTCTGCGTAGCCAGTCTGGAGTAGCGAGATTACGAGAGCAGGAGCTTCGTAAGCGCGGTCGGCTCTCCCCGGTCGCTCTCTCTGTAAATACTAGAGCAGGCCGAGGACGATCTCGCCCACCGAGGACCGCGACGTCCTCTAATCGCATTCGAGGAAGAACTCCATCAGTAGAGACCGACCCGGTCGCATTCTTGTTCCAACCGCCTGTCCCGGTCGTGGTACGAAGGAAAAAGGGGAATATTGGGAAAATCCAGTCTACACTGGCGACCCTGAAGGACACAAAACTTCCGTTTTGTTCAAGTACCGAAGACAGCACAATCAGGTGAGAACCACCAGTTCCACATTGTTGTTTTTCTCAAAACTTATTTTTAAGTTTAGAATAGTCTTTAGTCGACCGCGACACACAACAGCGATCTTGTCTCGGTCAAAAGAATAGCGTATTCGCATACAAGCATATACAGTCATACTGCAGGGACGCATAGGTACCGAGTTGAGCATAGGCGCGAGCACCTTGGTCGGCGGTATTGGTTTGGCAGGAGTGGATAAGCACACCGGAGCCCCGAGGCAGGCCAGCCCAGCCTGTCCCCCTAGAACTTGCCGCATAGCGCAGACCGCGACTCGGTCGCGGGGTAGACGCGGTCTCGGTAGTAGTGAAATATCATAGACAACCGCGATATACCCGAAAAAAAAGTTCCGTATAGGTCCGGTCCAGTTTGAGAAGGTGGTAGTGCATTCGCAAGGGCCAAGGCCGAAGACCAGGAACCAGGACCGGGATGAAGCCAATCTGCGACATCAAGACGGACGGGGTAACGTGGACGAGCCGGGAAAACGAGCTAATACAGAAGCAGCTCTTACTCGAAGACCCGCAAACACCGGGAGCATGCGACCTGCTCACAGTAAAGAAGAGGTGGTACATCTACAAGTACCAGCTGGAGGTCAAAGAAACACCTAAGCCTATGACACCATCGGAGGTGGCATTCGCATTTGCGGGGTACCAACAGCAAATGATGACCGCGGAGAACGAGGGAGCAGCCAAATTTGAAGGCATCACTGAGCTGAGCCAAGCGGAGACCAAGAAGTTGGAAGACTCGATCAAGCAGATCGCGACCGCGACGAAGAGCGATCCGGTAGCACCGAAGAAAGCGGAAGCCGCAGGGAAGACAGTGCTGGACTATGTCTTGCAGATGTCGAAGGACATGCAGTCCATGCAGTTAATTGTACAGTCTATACAGGCGGACCAGGTACGCCTTAAGGCCCAGTTGGTAGGGAACAGAAATCCTGGAGGTCAAGCGATTTCGCAAGGGAACTTGCTGCAACTGGCCACGGCAAGCACCGGCCGCCAACAGCCACAGCAAATTTGGGCAAGTACCGGGACGAAGCAACCGTCAGCAATACCGAGTGTCAGCTTCAGCGCGGTACCCTCACAACAATCCAGCCAGCAGTCGCATAACAGTACGAGTAGTACCGCGTCAGCACCGGACATCACGGACATGGCAGACCATCTGCTACATGTGCTGGATCAACAAAACCAGAACACCCGGTACGCTCAGGAGTTACAGCGAGAACGAACACAGCTGTTAGCAGGAATGATGGCGCCGACCGGGCTGCACATTATACCTCAGCACTTCGACCCAAGAGTAGACATTGCACCAAATTACATAGATGCATTCGAGGCACACCTGGAGATCCACGGGGCCCAGCCGAGGGCATACATCCAGATCTTCCAGAAGTGCTTGACAACACCAGCAGAAGCATCTTGGCTAAAAGCGACACTTCTGGATGTGGACCATACTTGGGCAGCGGTAAGAGCGGAGTTTTTGAAGGCGTACGACCGGTCGAGCGCGCAGTCTGTCCTAAACAGAGTAGTAAATTGGAAGCAACAAGCTCACGAACCGATACGACAGTGGGCATCCGATTTTTATTCCTTGCTGAAGAGCATTAAGGAGCCTCACCCATGGGAACAGCGGGAAATCATAAGCCGCATCAAACAAAACATGCATAGCTCGCTATATGGAGCATTCCCACCAGGGACACCGGTTCATCAGAGGTTAAACGATTTTATCAAGCAGGCAGAGGAGTTTCATAGGAACCTGGTCTGAGCCGAGAAGGAAAGGGAGACATATCGGCCGTGGAATCAACAAGACCGAAGCAGAGGCCGAGACCGGCAGCCGCCCCAAGGGCAGCGAAACCAGCAATGGAACTCAAGGGACCGCCAGCGGAGCAACGAGCGAAATCCCGGTCCCGGTGAGTGCAGACGGGAGCAAAGTCGAAGTCCGCAAGCACAGAACTCACCGGGCCGGTCAGGTCCCGTACGAGACAGATCGGCCAGCCCACAAGGGAGACGGGAATCACCGCGTCGGGATAGGCAACCGGAGCGGAGAACCGGGAAGTGGTGTCACGTATGTAGTCGGAACACGCACAATACAGAGGATTGCAGGTCAGCAAAAGCAAAAGTCATGGCTTTGAAGATACTGGCTCAGGCGTGTGCCGAAGAAGAAGCCACAGAACACCAGACCGAGACACCACCGACCGGGACACCGGAAGGCATGCAGGGCTTACGAGTTTCATCAGAAGGTGAAGAAGACCCGGACGAGAGGCAATTGTTCAATGCGTTGCGGACCACCAAGAACAGAGAGGAAGGAGGCGTGATGAGGCGAGACCGGGACCGGCAACCAAGTCCCGTTGAAGACCAGGTCCGGAAGGCGATCAACAAGTTGGAAGCCAAAGTCGAGCCTTCAGTACTACCACCGTCTTTAAACTGGGTTCAGACACGGACAGACGAGGGGACCCGTGTCTTTTACACCAAATAAACAAAGCCCCTTACGCCCTAGTGAATATAAAGCATAAACAGAAGTTATTTCCGTATTTTGCGTTAACAGACTCGGACTGCACTGCGCTCGCTATCTCGAAGAAAGAATGCGATAGGCTAGGGTTACAAATAAGGAAGTCGTCGGTGAAGATGTCGGGGTTTGATGAAACGGTAGTTAAAGCAGGGGGCGTAGTAACATTAAATATGAAAATCGCGGGTCGGTGGTTTAGAGAGGATTTCCTGGTCCAAGAGGGACTAATGTGCCCTATTTTCATCGGGAACAAGTTCCGGTGGAAACATGGCTTGAGTTTCGACGACGTGAAAGGCGAGATGTGATGGGATGTCCCGACCGAGGAAGAGAAGGAGAGAGATGTTGGGTACTTTGTCCGCAGTCTATCAGTAAAAACCGCAAAAGACGTCTGTGACTTGTCACTAGCGTCAACCCCGGACAAATACGACCGGGCAAAGCTAGGGACATCGTCCGTCCAGGGGTTTGTCGAAACTCTAGTCAAAAAGTATCCCGGGGTAGTACGGAGTGATGGTAGGTCCGGGATCACGAACGCGATCATCCACGATCTGCGTATTCCGGAGGACTGCCTGGTGATACAATGTAAACCAGCTCGAAGACCACCAGCAATAGCGAAGTGGGAAGACGAGACATTGCATGAGTTAGAACTGCAGGGTAAGATACGGCGGTCGACTTCGGCATATTCCTCGCCAGTATTAATTATACCGAAACCAAACGGCGATAAGCGAATGGTGGTAAATTACAAAGAGTTGAATAGCTACACACCGAAGATACAGAACCCGATGCCTATCATACACCAAATCTTGGAGCATCTTCCACCCAATCGAGTCATGTCCAAGCTAGACCTAAAGTCGGGCTTTTGGCAAATACCCATAACGGAGAACTCCAAGAAGTTCACCGCGTTTCACACGCAGAATGCATGTTATGAGTGGAACGTAATGCCGATGGGGTTGAAGAACGCGCCAATGATATTCCAAGATCTGATGAACAGGCTATTTGGTAAGTTTGTAGGGGACTTCCTGCATGTGTACTTAGACGACATTTTTATCTTTAGCGAGACCTAGCAACTGCATAAAGAACATTTAGATTTTGTGTTTAAGACGCTTCATAACTTTAACCTTACTTTAAATTGGGCTAAGTGCGAGTTCGATCTACCGGAAGTCGAGTTCCTGGGCCACATTGTCACGCGCTTCGGCATCAAGAAATGCCCGAAAAAGGTAGCGGCGATCCAGGATTTTCCGTCACCGAGAACGAAGAAAGAGGTTCAGCGATTCCTAGGGGCCATTGGATGGTACATGCGGTTTATACCGCATTATGCCACACAATTAGAGCCAATATTTCTAAAGCTGAAGTCGGAGGCAGATCCAAACTTACCGTTCCGGTGGGAAAAGAGCCAGCAGACCGCGTTTGAGACAATTAAGGCGGAAGTGGCCAAGGAAATCACGTTAAACACAATAAATTATGATCACCCGTTATATGTATATACCGACGCAAGTGATGTAGGGCTGGGAGCTATCCTGGCTCAAAACTATTATTGTGAGTTGACCGGGGAAGACAGATTCCGGGTGATCGAATGCCGTAGCAAACTGCTAAATGCGGCGGAGCGCAGGTATGACGCGAGGGAGAAGGAATGTCTGGCTATCAGGTTTGCAAACCGGGTGTTCGATCCCTTCATCAGGTATCAAAAGGACGTGATTTTCAGATGTGACAACCAAGCGTTGACACATCTGAAACATGCGGCCATCAATGATCACCTCTATAACCGGCATATTGTCAGGTGGGCAATAGAGTTGGGTCATGTTGTCAATGACATAGACTTCGTGAAGGGAGAAGATAACAAACTGGCAGACTTGCTCTCTCGCGGCGCGCTACCTGACCCCAAATATGATGATAATCCAGATGAGCTGGACATGTGTGTGGAAAGTACTTGCGTATGCCTGGCAACGTTCACAAACACCAGGGAGAGAGTGGAGGTGGATATGGACATGCTGGACAAGGACATGCTGCGGGGCTTGCAGAGAGAGTGCGAGGCACTATCTACTATCACCAAGAGCCTTACCCGAGTCGGGGAGCGGTCTAGGTATCGCTACGACTACGTTATCGTGGAAGGAATCCTCTGTAGGTATGTCCCATGTAAGGAGCAGACCGCGTCGCGGTCGATCCTGAAAGAAGGTACACTGGAAGGGGGCTTTTATAGCAACCTGGTGGACAAGTTATGGGAACAGAGGCTGGAGGAAGACGAGCGGACCGGGCAACCTGTGCCGCCGGTAAGGGTGCGACCGTCTATGCTAATGAGAAAGGGTAAGCATATTAAGTGGGAGCATCCGTTAATCCAAGCGAGTTTCTTAGATCCGGAGTCAGTAACAGCCAGGAAACGCATAGTCCCGGTCATACCGCAGTCCATAGAGCGGGATGTCATAGCGCATTTTCACGACAGCACGATGGCCGGGCACCAGGGAGTTGAGCGCACATATGACCGGATTAGGAAAAGGTTCTGGTTCTATAATATGCATAAGATCATAGAGGCATATGTGAAGACTTGCGCGGTATGCCAGTTGGTAAAGGCTTTGAACCAGGCGCAACCGGGAAAGATGGGTATTCACTCATACCGGAACAACGTGTTTGAGTGTGTGCATGTGGACATTGTCGGGGAGTTGACCGCGAGCGCGGGCTTCAAGTTTATCGTCGTCTGTGTAGACGAGTTTTTAAAGTGGGTGAGCATGGAACCCTTAACATCGGTATCGTCAATAAAGATCTTGAAGTTCCTGCAGAAGGTGTTCAATCAGTTTGGAACACCAAAGCGCATAGTCTCCGACAATGCGTCATATTTCCCAGGGGACGATTGGAATGACCAGCTGCGTCAGTAGGGAGCTACATGTGTCCATGTGGCGCCCTACCATCCTAACCTGAACCAGTCGGAGCGGGCAAACCGGGATATCAAAAGCATCTTACGCGCGTTTTGCATGGCAACCCAGACAATGTGGGCGAAGCAGTTAGGTGACTATATGGTAGCGCTTAACACCGCGAAATTAAAGTCATCCCGGTATTCTCCGTGCCAACTGAACCTAGGAAGAGACATATTGTTACCGATAGACCGCAAGCTGCAATTGTTAGAGACGATGAAGGTCACGGAGGAAGAGTACGGGCGGCAATTGCTTAAAGACGTAACTTTCATCAGAGACCAGGCTAGGTATAACTTGAGGGAGGCGCAGTTGCAGCAGAAAAAGTACTTTGACCGGAACAAGAGAGATGTTTTGTACGCGGTAGAGGACTTAGTTAAGATACGCAATAAGAAACTGTCCTCAAAGGAGGATAAGTACGCGAAATCCCTTGGACCGCGTTACACCGGGCCGTGGAAGGTAGTAGAAGTGCACTCAGATTGGTCCTACAGTATCCAGGACCCAGATAAACCCGATAGCAATCCGATGAGGTTCCACACTTCCCTTATGTTACCTTACCACGAGAAAGAGAGCGAGGACCCGGTCCCGGTAGAGGAGTCTGTAATAAGTGCAGACGGAGAGTCGGGACCGGATACCAATGAACGACCACAGCCAGAATCAGTAGTCACCGAGTCTGTACCATCACCAGATACCGAGACTGTACCAGATTCCGGAGGGAGTCACGGTAGCGCGGTTACCGCGACCGGGGGTACGAACCAGAGCACGGGTTGGAGAGGAGGTTTTGGACCTATCGACCTGTCTGATGACTATGAAGTAGATATTGATGACCCACCACCACCAAGGCGCTATCCCGGTCGGGATCACAAACAACCAGTGCGTTTGGGTATCAACTACGCGATGACCGAGGAAGACACTGGCAGTGTCTATGAATTTTTGATGCTAATGATAGAAATATCCAGTTTATTATAAACTCTTCAATCAAATCTTTTATCTTTTATCTTATTTTTACTTACTCTTTAGTCTTTTGCATGGAGTTCTTCTATGAAATTTTACATAAAACTGAAAAAAAAACTTTTAAAATTTTATAAAACTGAAAAAAAAGTGTGTTTTAGGTTAAGGTGGGAAGGATAGGGATGTCTTGGCGGGCACAAACCTATTCTTCCTCACGTCCTATGGTGTGTACGACGTTAAACTGCGCCTCACGCTCGTCCCGATTTCCACCGTAGGGGCGGGCATAGAAGGTAAGATCTGAACTTAGGTGAAGGTCTCGTACCTTCGCAGAGAGGAAGTCGAGGTGAGCAAGAGGCTCGGGCTCAAAGCTGCGGGAGCAAGTAAACCAGCCGGAGTGAAACTCCATACCCCGAAGACCATCGCCAACGATGCTAGTCAGGAGATGCCGTGAAAGTCGGTCTAGCTCTAAGCTGTGAGCGATCTAAATATCAGCAAAAACCAACATCCCGTAGGCCTTCGAAAAGATGCTAGCCAGGGGTGAGTCCGTAGGCCCGCATTAATCGCGCTAGGTCAGGACAGAGCGAGAAAAAGTGTAGAGGGTGTACCCGTTCCGTAGACCATCTTGGATGCTACTCAGGAGCGAGACCTGGTACGCGACAGTAAAGTGTTAATCCCGTAGGCCTTCGTAATGTTGCTAGCCAGGGGTTCAGTCAGAAATATGGTGTGCGCCCGTTCCGAAGACCATCTTAGATGCTAGTCAGGAGCGAGACCTGGTGCGAGGTCTTAGACCAAAAATCCCGAAGGCCTTCCTAAAGAGTTGCTAGCCAGGGGTTCAGAGTGAAGTATGGTGTGTACCCGTTCCGAAGACCATCTCAGGATGCTAGTCAGGAGCGAGACTTGGTACGCGGTAGTAGAGAGAGCGGGATTGTCTCGTAGACCACCGGGGGTGCTAGTCAAGAGGCGAGTCTCGCAGCGGCGGTAAGAGATTCGGGGGGATGTCCAAGTCGTAGACCATCAGAGATGCTAGTCAAGATATGGAATCCAGTAGTAGCGCGGTGCTCAAAGCTTTGGGAGTGTAAACCAAGCCAAACCCGGACCGCGGTCTGGATGACGCGGTCATATGCTAGGTTAGTTAGGCATAGGTGAGAGCAGGGAGAGTAGAGGCGCGATCGTAGCGACCGCGATAAGGACGTGGCCAAACAGTACGATGGGACTTTTGTCCGGCCTCGGTTCTTGTAGAGTTAGTCGCCGGGGATAAAGTAGACGAACCCGGTGTTGGCGCGGTGCTCAAAGCTTTGGGAGGATAAACTAAGCCAAACCCGGACCGCGGTCCGGAGGACACTGTTACATGTTAGGTTAGTTAGTAGGCATAAGAGAGAGCGAGACGAGTGGAGACGCGGTCGTAGCGACCGCAATAAGGATGTGGCCAAACAGAACTATGGGAATTTCGTCCGGCCTCGGTTCTTAAATGGATAGTCGCCGGGAATAAAGTAGACGGACCCGGTGTTAGCGCGGTGCTCAAAGCTTTGGGAGAGTAAACTAAGCCAAACCCAGGCCGCAGCCTGGAGGACGCTGATACATGCTAGGTTAGTAAGCATAAGAGAGAGCGGGAAGAGCAGAGACGCGGTCGTACTGACCGCGGGAATCGTGGGGACAAATACTTTCATGGGACAATAGGCCGGCTTCGGATTTCAAATACACAGCCGCCGAGAACGCTTTACGGAAACGTTAATAAGGTGTGCACTAGGCACTCGCTCTTGACCGCGTTCGGTAGTCGCCGCAGTCTGTGGTCCTCGTGAACGACCATGTCCTCGACCGCGTTCAGTAGTTAAAACAAAAAGTAGTCGCGGTCGGTCGTGGACCGGGAACAGTGCAGCGAAAGTAGAGAAGCGAGTGGTAGGCGCGCGCAGATATAATAGACCACCGAAATTGCCTTTTGGCACTCCCCGTAGATCATACATAGCATAGGGGGCACCAAAACGCGGTAAGCGGTGCATAATTATACTTATAAAAGCGAGACAGTCGCGTCCCGCAGCCCAAAGTAAGGTTAGGGAGTCAGTACTCGAGTCCCGTGTGATCAGGATTAATGTGTTAGCGGTTTCCGAAGACCCGGGACCGGAATGGAAGCAGGCGGTAAGCACTTTAGGAGTGTAAGTGTAAGGCCACTAAAGTCTAAGTAGTGCGGTTGCGGTAGTTGGGTAACAAGTACCGTGTACCGAGGACCGGCGGTGCGGTCGTCGGCAAGATATTAAGTGTGGTACGCACAATGCTGAAGTGTTTCTCTGGAGTAGCGACCGCAGAGAATACCAAATCAGCAGGATAGACTGACCGCGGTAGAGTACCTTTGAGGTAAAAGATTGGTTGCGGACCCGGTTTACTGGATCCGCCGCTACACTAGGAGCACCAGCTGGGCTAGTGTCTCATTTAGTTAAGTTGGGCCACGCTTCGGCGTGGCCACATGCATGCAATAGTTAAGTAAGGCAGCGAGATGGGAGTACCAGGAACCGGGTTAGAAAGGTAGGAGGTCGGCTTAACATTGGGTTAAGGCGGCACCGGAAGACCGGAAACCGGGTTTTGATTCAAGGCAAGCGGTTCCATATTGCTTTGTAGCAACACCATGGTGCCGGGGATCGGAAGCCAGAGGTGGTTCACTGGTATTACCACATCCGAGCCTGCTTGAGATACCAGAAACAGTGTAGCGTTACGTGAATGAATCTTTGAGTGGGCATAAAACAATGTTGAAGCGGCCGTAGGGGCCGCGTAAGAGAGGTTAAATGCGGTGTTATGTTGTTTTCTGTTTAGACACGCTGAGGTTCCAGGTCAGTTGATGACACAGAACCGGGAAGACGGCTGGAAAAGGCATACAGCGGCATTGAGTGGACGTAATTACGCAAGCAGCGGAGATGGAAAAGTGTGATAAAGCCCCGGTCGACCGCGTTCTGGACGGGACGAAGAATGGAGAGAAAAGACCATAGTCGACCTGTGCCTAGAGAAGCGACATCATGTTTGAAAGGAGCAACGGGGACGGCAGGATGTGTATCTGCAAGTAGCAGGAGTCTTGCGGACGGTAGCGGACTTGCGTGCGCGGAACTCGAATCCGGATTTATGGGCCCCGGTGGACCGGGAGCAGTTCTATCAGGAGGTGGCGGAGCGAGTTCTGGCTATGCAAGACGAAAGAGCAGCTCCGGCGGCGGACGTATTTGGGAGTCAGGACACATCCATTCAGAGCGTAGAGGTGAAGGAGCCCGGTGCTGAAGACCCGGTAGTAGTTGTACCAGGAGGAAGTCAGACAGTGACCGAGTCGCCAGACGTGAGTGTTGTGCAAGAAGTGGTGGTGCGTACGTCGGTCGGGTCTGGTCTGCCGCTGTGCAGTGACTTTAACCAGTTGAGGATGCCATTACGGTTCGATGCGAGCGGGATGCCGACCGGGATTGGCGAAGCAGATACTAGTGGACGGGACGAAGCCTCGACCGGGATGAATGGAGCCTCGACCGGGACGAACGAAGCCGCGACCGGGATGAATAAAGAACGGGGTGATGAAGAACCGGGACGGTCGCAGGAATGAAGAGGCATGAGGTATATTATATTATCGTATATGTGTCCATTGGTATGTGTGATGGGAGTTTATGGGGTTCGGGGAGGAACCAAGATTGTATTTTTGTATTTTTGTACTCATTTTTTACATTTTTTTTATGTTAGTTGTTAAGGTTTGGCACATAGTGATGTGCATAGTTGATGAGAATTCAGTGGGTTCGGGGAGGAACCGGGATTGTACTTTTGTACTTTTATATTTATTTTTTTTAACTACATTTGTTCTATGTTAGTTGTTAAGAGTTAGCACCTGAGTGCACTATTAATATTTTATTAATTTTTGACTCAGAAGTTTTTATGACATTGATTATGATGTTGGTGATTTTTTTATGTAATGAATCCGTAAAGGTTTTGATGTAAGGCGGCGGCGAGATAGGTTAGGCGCGGTGTAGGTCGACCGGCCCGGTCAGTCAGTAGCTCGTAGGAGATTTATGTTAGGACGAAAGCGGGATACCGCGTCGAAGGATAGATGGGACGAGCAGTAACAGGTAGTATGTGGGGACCGGGATGCCGAGCGCGGTCGCGGTCGGTGGCTTAACGGTAGTGTGAAGGTAACAGGGTTTAGGCGAGACGACACCCCGGCTGCAGCAGTACAGCACTCTCTTTGTACACCTATTTTTCAATGGCTACGTGCTTTGTAGAGCATCTCACGATGCTGGAGTAAGCACTACCCGGTTGAAAAAGGTGGGGGGGATTGTGTGAAGGTAAATAGGGAAATTGTACTGTGGAGATATTAATAGCAGTAGCGGGAAATGGACAAGGAAGGTTGGGGATGGAAAACCAACCGACGTCGTCGTTGCAAGCAGTAAATTTCCACTGCGTATAGCAGGAGAGGAATGTAGGTATAGGAAGGGAGCGGGGCTATGAGTATAGCAGGTAAAGTAGGGCAGTTGGAAAAGACGGTTGACGTGGAGCAGGATGATGTAGGCACTCTCGGTCGTACGATCCTCGTCCTCCTCAGCAGGCGAAGGGAGTTGTAGCTTTACTTCCGATTTTACGCTCCGAGGAGAACCAACTAGGTGGATAGCTAGTCGACGTCTAGTAAAAGTGAGGAAAGATAGTTCGCCCGCCGCCATCTTGTTTATATTATTTATATATATATTTATTTATTCCCCTTCCTTTTCCTCTCCTTCGGAGATCTTAATTAATTACCCGTAAGGGAATAATTGTGTGAATAAGTTGGAGATCATTAATTGATAATCGTGGAGTGAGTATTTTGTACATTGTGTGAATTGAACGCGAACAGTTACAGAGTTCAATAAAAAGAACACTCCCATAAACAATAACCTTGTGCTGTAAAACATTAAAATAGCATTGGCATTATTCGGCCGACTGGAGCCAGCACAGTAGTATTATAGTGATACTCTTCGTTCACCGGGTACCGGGGTATTACGGTCATCTTATTACATACTCCGGGTGTGAGTGTCGACGGTCATACCGACACCTACATACCGGGTCATTATAATCGTGCATCCCATCCATTACCACGGAGCCCCTACCGAATCACCGGGTTCTGCGTAGCCAGTCTGGAGTAGCGAGATTACGAGAGCAGGAGCTTCGTAAGCGCGGTCGGCCCTCCCCGGTCGCTCTCTCTGTAAATACTAGAGCAGGCCGAGGACGATCTCGCCCACCGAGGACCGCGACGTCCTCTTATCGCGGTTGAGGAAGAGGAAGAACTCCAACAGTAGAGACCGACCCGGTCGCATTCTTGTTCCAACCGCCTGTCCCGGTCGTGGTACGAGGGAAAAAGGGGAATATTGGGAAAATCCAGTCTACATGTCTGGTCCTGGTTCTAACATTTATACGGCAATCATTCCTAATATGCAGGATATATTAATCAGAAAAATTAACTGTAAAGATAATATCTATATAACTTTTAAACATAATTTTTGAACGACCATCTACTATTATACCATGTTTTATCATTAACAATAATAACATTAATAAACTATTTTAACGATGCCATGTGGTGCTTTCATCAATATTTTCTATGCAATTTATTTCTACATTAGCCATGGGTGGCAAATTTCCTAGATTTGGCCGTGGGTAGCAAATGTCCTAGGTTATGGGTAGCAAATGTCCTAGGTTGGGCTTTGGGTAGCAAATGTCCGGGTAGCAAATGTCCGGGTAGCAAATGTCCGGGTAGCTAATGTCCGGGTAGCAAATGTCCGTTTACCGTTTGTGGACGGCTACACAATTTATTTCCTAACAGTTTCAACTGTCAATAAATATTGTATATATTATGATAAATCCAATTTGAAACCCGAGACATGTGTGAAAAAATAAATGAAATTCAAACTAAAATGAAATTAAATAAACTATTTAACTTAATTGGAATTTAACCAACCAACCATTATTTAAGGTTGTTAACTATTTTTATTTCAGAAAAAATCCTTTTGTGAATCATAGTTTTAACACCATTATAGCCGCAAATTCATCATCTCCAGCCTCTGGACAATAGTACTCTCCGTCCAACTTTTGTAATTCCCGAAAATTTCGTCGTGCGAGCTCTTCAAAGCCGTACGTATTGGCTATCCGTCTCGTGTATGGACTAGAAAAGAGACTTTTGGCAAAAACCAAATTTAATTCTTTCAACAATAAGAAAGTTCGTCGATACATTTCGGAAGCAAGTCCTTGACGACGGTAATCTCTATGTACGGATGCAATAATTAAATCTGCAACTTCGTCGATACCATATCTTTCAAATATATTCGCTTCCTCCTCCACTACCATTAGCAAACCGATGCTAATCTTGAGCTCAGTCGACTCAAATTTAATCTGGGAAATATCCAAGTCTTTTCTATGTCTGAATGTAATCCGTGCTCCGGCAATCTGCAATTTTTGGATATAATCATACAAAGTTTAATAAAAAATGACAAGTATTCTTATTTCTAATATCATAATGAATAAAGGTTCAAATTGAATTGAATGAAAGGGCAACATGCCGATGGGAGCTATGGTGCTTTATATGCATGTAGGCGTAGGCACTTATGTACCTATCAACATGGGACAGCATTTACCCGACCCGACTACCCGACTTCGCTTCTTTCAATGGCTAATACATACATACTATGGTTTTCCGCATCCTCTGCTTGCTACCACCCTGCTGTACTAATCTATATGCCAAGGGGCCTGACAGAAATGATGGCCAGTAAATAGGTGGGTGGGTATTACAGAGCCCCCACCCAACCTTGTTTCCCCGCGATATTCGTATATCATCACGTTTGTTGTTTTGCGAGTGTGGTTGAATGCGGATGATAAATTCTCTAGGCTCCCAAAATAATATAAATCTAATATAAATAATTTTAAGAAGTGTTATTCTAATATTTTATTGCTATTACCTAATTAACATATTATAAATTACAGACGGTTAATTTCTTTTTTACTGTGCAGTTTTTTTATTAGTTGTCAGGTAAGGTGTTGGAGTCGGTGACCAAGTTGGGAGGAAAGTGGAAGCCGAGGAAGTTCTGATCAGGAAGGAAGGAAGGCTAAAGGACAGGCTGAAGACAGGCTGAAGGACAGGTTGAAGGACAAGGACAGGCTGAAGGACAGGCTGACGGTTAGTTTCTTTTTTACTGTGCAGTTTTTTATTAGTTGTCAGGTAAGGTGTTGGAGTCGGGAGGAAAGTGTAAGCCAAAAAAGGACCACGAGGAAGGGACGAAACAGGAGGACACAAGGACGCGAGAAAATAGGTCACGAGGACGACGCGAGGACACAGGTCACGAGGACACAGGACGCGAGGACACAGGTCACGAGGACACAGGACGCGAGGGCACAGGACGCGAGAACGACGCGAGGACACAGGTCACGAGGACACAGGACGCGAGGGCACAGGCAACAGGACACGAGGACGAACACACGGACCAACGAACGGGAAAAAAATCAAGGTTAATAAAATTTCTGGTACCTTATGACATCCCTCTTATCAGCATAACTATTGCGTAAATTACTATATTTAACATGAAATGTCATCACTACTGAAAAGGCTACTCATATCTCCAGTTTGCCGAATTTAGTTATTTATTCGTTTCCCAGAATATTTTAATTTAGCGCATTCGAGTTTAAACTTTGTCACTCCCTGAAATTTTTAGTTCCTAATGTTAATACATGGGTACATACTTTATTATGTACCTATGCTTAACATAGGCTTGTCCTCACCTGGAAAATTGACCTTCTGCACTTACGGATTGTTAGTGAATACTGGTTGTAGGATTATTCCTACTAGGACTTTTCCTACCCGGAATATTTCTACCTGGATTATTCCTATCCGGTCTTTTCCTACCCACGACCAAACCTGCAACTTTTCCCACTCATGTATAAAAAAAGAAACTTCACATCGCGCAAAGATATACTAATATCGCAAGTACCGCATAATTCAGCTGATGCGATACCAATACGATACCAAATCGCAAGTTTCGCATGAATGAAAAAATTGTGAAAGATAATGAAAAAATCAGTTATTTTGCTGGCGAACTAATAAAGTTATACATTTACTAAATTCATTATTATGGACTATTTCGCTATTATATACAAAAATTACGGTCTAATTTAAGAGATGACACATTAAGCATGGTCTGCTCCCTACAGACTTATTTTTTTTAAACAGTAAAATATATGTATTCTGGACATTGCGTGAAGTCTAGCTCAAAACAAATGCATCTTACCGTCGATATAATGAAATATATATTAATTTTTTTTTCGGAATTAGCCGGTCTTTACTAAAATTTTTGCCAGATACTTTTAAATGGTACGATACTGTATGTCCTAGTAGAATAATATGTAATACCTTTGAGTATTGTCTTACGCCATTTTTTCAGGTTTAATGCTGGGGATAGTTAACGTGAATTAACATAATTAATTGAAGACAATAGTCGCTATTATTTATAAAAACTTATTCACAAGTAATGCTTGTTTTCGTTTCATGGTCATGGGTAGGAGAAGGTTAGGTCGTGGGTAGAAATAGTCCGGGTACGAAATGTCCGGGTAAATCCTATCGCTCACTCGTACCATTTTCACATTCGCTGGTACACACCGTCAGTCCCTGAAGCATTGTATTGTACTACTGGAATTTTTACTTTGTCACAATTAACAATAGCTATATATGAGTTAAGCATTTCTGAAATAGTAGCTCAGTCTTCCCTGTCACCACTTTTATACTGTCTTCCAACTCCCCCACCCCGCATCCTATATTTTTCGTTTGGGTTACGTATGCGGTTACGATGCGACCGACCGATGGGCAGGAGACCCAACCAAACCATTTTATGCCAGTAGTAAAATGCATGTACCATTTTAGACCAGTAGTAAAATGGGACAGCATGTAGAATCCTAGTAGGCTTTCAAAATCACCCACTTAACCCACATAGCTTCTGCCAATGTCATTTGAATAGTAGACTTCTAAAATTGAAAACTTTAAGTCTATACTCTTAATAATATTGAGATTTTGCAAACATTTAACTAGCTTTATCTCGATAAACACGTTAACATAGTCACTACGTTAACTACTAAAGAAATACCCACAATATTTTTACCATACACAGCGCAGATTACATTATTATCCGTTGTCATGACTACAATACATTACATATCCGAATCATAACAAAATACACTAATTTATATTTTTTTAAAGTCAAAAATTAAACTTATTAGGACTGTTAAATGGTATCAGTGTCGACAGTAAATAAAAGTGATAGACGACGATTATTGTGGAGTTTTCCTTCAGTCAGTTGGTCACCACCAATAGTTTTTGTGGTCAGTTAGTGTCATCGTGACGGTTAAATTTCATCGATCTAGAGGGTATCGTATAACCTAATGCTACATATGCCTATAGATTTGGATGTTTTTGAAGCGTTAATTCTTCTGAGAGGTGATTATACTTTAAGTGAGATACTTATTCGTCCCCAGATAGGGGATTGAAAAATATTCATTCCAATCCAAGATAAAGTAACTGTAGTCCGGAATATGTAAAATAAACCACTTTTCTAGGTTTGACCAGTCTTTTCTCTAGCTGAATTTCAATCATAATTCGCTGGAGCGGCCACATCTACTTACTATTAAAATTACATATCGTCAGTGAAGAACCAAAATGACCCATATCCATTTTCTACTAAAAGCAAACTGAGCCATATCCAAAACGTTCTGAAAACAAAATTACCCAAATACATTTATTTTCTCGCGTACGCATAAAATCCATGCAAAAAATTCTTGTCCAAACCTGCACTTAGTGTATTTGGTATTTGCTTTGACTTTGACTCAAGCGTACGTGTGGAAACACATGAGTTTGGGTCATTTTGTTTTTAGAACGTTTTGGATATGGCTCAGTTTGCTTTTGTGGAAAATGGATATGGGTCATTTTGATTCTTCACTGACGATATCTCTAATGTAATGGTTAATTTTTATGTTTTAACGGAGTAGATATTTAATACCCGTTCCGCATTGGGCCCCTCCGGAGGTGACTTTCGTAAAAAACCTAGCTAGGTGCAGTGCGGAGAGCTTCCTCTAAGCCTAAGTAGGCGTCTTCGTAAATCGCGTTAGGCGAGACCTAAATACCTACGTAGGTAGGTGGATTGTGCAGTGCGAGTGCTACCTAACTAAAGGTCCTGCACTTACCACACTTCATTTTTTCCTCCCTCAAACAAGGATGCCTCTGAAACTTTTGTTCATTGGCCCTGAGCAATAATGAGCCCGCGAGTTTTATTGGCCAATCACGGCAGAGCTTTATAAGTTAGGTGAGGTAGTGCGGAGTGCGGGGTGTCATTTCTACGGAAGCTACTTACAAGCGTTATTAGTGCGGAGAGGTTTACCTAACTATGCAACCTAAGTAAATTACCTCCGTAGGTGTCAATGCGGAACAGGTATAACATTTAACTACAACCACATGCTGTTATTGATCGTGAGTTATATTTTTTGGTTGTAATCAACTGATGGAAGAAACACTTGACAAAAATCATAGTATACGACTTTAATTTATTGTTAATGACTTGTTGTTAAAACTGATGCCATGTAACAGGCTTCGTAATTTTTATGGGTGACTAAACTTTATGAAACTTTAAAAACTTAAGCAATACAGGGAATTTCCAAGTACAGCTCATGTGCTTGATGAAATGTCTAATTTTAGACAGAAGCAACAATATTATGTAATTATCAATCTATTATGGCGAAAATATGGTGGAACAGCAACTAACATGGGACATTTCCCAACTGTAAAATCTGAAATGAAGCAAACGCTATCAGAACGTGTACTACGTGGTGGGGTCATTACAACGTGTGTAATCATATCGGTGCAAATTGCGTTCTGGCGCCAAAAACGAATTTTCAAATTTTCAAAATTGGTCGAAATGAAAAACTTGAAAAATCATATGGGAAATTCAATAGGAATTTTACCTTACCCAATGGTCCCCCCCTTACCACTTTTTCAGTTTTCTGATTTTTTTCGAAGACTATTAGCTTTCTGTTATTTGATTACTAACAAGCCTAAAATTAGTAAGGGGTCGTCCATAAATGGTGTCACCCGAATAGTTTCATTTTTTGGACTCTATGACGCTGTGATCAGCTTAACAATTGCGTAAATGGCTATATCTTTAACATTGGGTGCCATCAACATCCAAGCATTGGATGTTGCATAAGCAAAAATCGGTGAGGTAATTTATGGACGACCCCTACTTGATTAAATTTTTAAAGTCTAAAATGGACAGAAAAACTTAAGTGACGGAGTTTAATGAGCAATTAACTCTACCCGTACCATTTATATATGTTCTTAAATGTTTTGATGTTTCGATTTCATAAAAATAGAAGAAATCATAAAAAAATCCAGATCTCAAGCTCAAAAAGTATACTGGCAATACAAGTAACTTGATTTTGTACATCATTGTAACAGTTTTTAATCACTAAACACAATTTTGAAACTGCGCTAGCTAAAAACGGGTACTGGGATAACCGGAACGCGACTACGTGTTAGACAACTGTCAGCAAAACACCATTTTACAATTTAGCGGTCTATTCATATGACCGTCAACCTAAATAATTTTAGCTGACCTAACCACACCAAGCTATGACAGCAACACAAATTGCGGTTATACATAACACCGCTTTGAACCCTGCGTTGCTCCAGCTAATGTTGTTTACATTACTTTCGTATAAGCAGAAGCATTAAAGCGAGTTTTTAGGTTAATATTACTCAAGTTACCTTGCTACAACAATTTGCAAATAATAAATTCACACTTTCGAACTCACTCATTGTGAATGTATATAAGTAATGTGTCATTTTGGATCCGGTAATAGTAACCCCCGTTTAAGTCGCCCCCACATTACTCACCCCCACATTATTCACCCCCACATTAGTCGCCCCCGGGTAATAGTCACCCCCGTTTAAGTCACCCCCGGGTAATACTCGCCCCCGTCATATTCGCCCCCACAAACATGTCTCACAACTCAGTCGTCTATTTCGTCATCGTATTTTTTTTCGTCATCGTAGTTTTTTTCATCATTGAGTTTTTGTCGTCATAGGGTTATTCTCGTTATAGGGTTTTTTCGTCGTAGTGTTATTCTCCTTATACAGTTTTTCCGTCCTTGAGTTTTTTTCGTCATAGGGTTATTTTCGCCAGTCATTTTTTTAGTGTAGGTGGGTAGTGAGTGTATATTATGACGTAAACAAGGAGTGCCAGTTGCTGTATACCTTTCATCACTTCCGAAAAGCTAACTAGAGTGTGTGATTTACTCACACAAGAATGCTGAGTTCACATTTATTACGTACATATTTCGTAAAGCATTATTTTTCATTTTTTATCATTTTTTAAATTTTTTTACAATAAACTGATAACGGTTATCACCTGCACTACCTATTCATTTAATTACTACTTGCATACACCACGGGGGCGAGTATGACGGGGGCGAGTATTACCTGGGGGTGACTTGAAAGGGGGTGACTATTACCCGGGGGCGACTAATGTGGGGGTGAGTAATGTGGGGGCGTCTTAAACGGGGGCCACTAATGACCGTACCGTCATTTTAGTTATAATGAATAAAAAAAGCTAATTACCCTAAAGTCATAGCTGCAATCGTTAAAGTTTTTGGGCTTTGTTTTGAAACATTAAAAACATCAATTAATTGTTCTTAAAGACTGAAATAATTTTTTTTTCAATTTTTTACTTCCAGCTCATGCAACAGAATTTAACATAATTAATCAAAAACAAATTGGTTTAGACAAGTATTTAAAAAAGATTGTGATTGCGGCTCTGACTTACGTTAATTAGATAATTATATTCATTACTGTTCAATTTAATTCGAAAGGTACATTTTTCGTTAAAATTGGTTTAGGCCATCAAAATAGCAGTAAATTAGGTAATCAGAAAAAAATTCTACAATAATTTAAAGCTAAAATTTCTTTATTTGATACCTTTTGTTTTTTTTGGAATGAAATTGAAAATTTAATTTCAAAATTGTTAGACGGCATTACTCATGTTTGTATTACTCTCCCCAGCTGCCATTCAACAGGAGCATTTACAAGAGTGAAAGCCTATGTTATTCAAATTGGTCATGATCTTGTAAGTACTGCAGCAATAAAAAAAATCAGGCAAGATAATTAAATATAAAAGTATTTTTATAATTTAACGACGCCGCAAGTAATTATAATTTTACTCTAAGAAAAACGTAAGACCGTTTCACGTACCTCACTACAGCCAGGGCAGACAAAATTGTTTATATGCACTTAAATTTAATAAATTAGGGGTCGTCCATAAATTACCTCACCGATTTTTGCTTATGCAACTCCCAATGCTTGGATATTGATGGCACCCAATGTTAAAGATATAGCCATTTACGCAATTGTTAAGCTGATCACAGCGTCATAGAGTCCAAAAAATGAAACTATTCGGGTGACACCATTTATGGACGACCCCTTACTAATTTTAGGCTTGTTAGTAATCAAATAACAGAAAGCTAATAGTCTTCGAAAAAAATCAGAAAACTGAAAAAGTGGTAAGGGGGGGACCATTGGGTAAGGTAAAATTCCTATTGAATTTCCCATATGATTTTTCAAGTTTTTCATTTCGACCAATTTTGAAAATTTGAAAATTCGTTTTTGGCGCCAGAACGCAATTTGCACCGATATGATTATACACGTTGTAATGACCCCACCACGTAGTACACGTTCTGATAGCGTTTGCTTCATTTCAGATTTTACAGTTGAGAAATGTCCCATGTAAGAGCAAATTTATTCTTTGATAAGGCACATTGAGAATTATAGCAGCAAGTTTTCACATCAATAATTTAAATCAAGGGCGGATCCAAGGGGGGGGGCTATGGTGCTTTAGCCCCCCCTAGAAGCGAATTTTTTAACATTGCGAACATAGGAGCGGCCATTTTTCAAGATGGCTGCTCCTATCTTCTTAACATTGTAAGCCCCCTCCAGGAGGCCATTAGCCCCCTCCATATACAATTCCTGGATCCGCCCCTGATTCAAATGTATTGTGTATGGTAAAAATAGTGTGGTTAATTCTTTAGTAGTTAACGTAGTGACTATGGTAACGTGTTTATCGAGATGAAGCTAGTTCAATGTTTGCAAAATCTCAATATTGTTATGAGTATAGATTTGAAGTTTTCAATTTAAAAAGTCCACACCATTCAAATGACATTGACAGAAGCTAGGTGGGTTAAGTGGGTGATTTTAGAAGTCTGCTAGGATTCTACATGCTGCCCAGTAAAATGCAAGTAAATACTATCATTTAGTAATTATTAACAAATATTTCGATTTTGATTTTGGGTGTTGTACAAAGGCATCAATTTCATAAATTATAGTTGTTGTCTCACGGAATAATAACAATAGTATGTATGGCGACTGGTTTCATCATCGCTGATTTTTTAATCATTCGCATTGCTCATTGCATACGACAAATCGTGAGAATGTAAAGACACTCTGACATTCTTCTGCATTGTGACAGGATATAGTGGAATTGGAAATGTTTCTCATTCTCTCCGGTTTCGGTTTGCTAAAACAAGCTAAATAAACAAAACCCAGTCACCGTATCGCGATTTTAGTGACTAGCTTTATCAGCTACTCAGTAGACTAGCCACCCAAAACTTGACATCATTTACAGTCAGTGGGAGGGGTCTAAGTTAACTCCCCGTGGATAGTACCCCCGGGTATTATATGACATTCTGGGAGTGTGGGGATGTACATTACCATGCCTGGTAGATAAATCAACGTCCCTCATCGCGTCTGCGCAGGTTCAAATCTTTGCACTAATTAAAAATTTGGTTCACCGAGCGCAGGTTTAATAAATTTTGAGATAGAAAACAATTGTGTTCCTTTTGTAAATATCAAGAATACCCCCCGGGGGTATTCTTGATATTTACAAACATTTAAAGTTTTAGCGAATAGTGTGCAGGGATGTAAATTTCATCTCTCGTAGATAAATCAAGGTCCTTTATGACGCTCATGACCAGACGTCATAAAGGACCTTGATTTATCTACGAGAGATGAAATTTACATCCCTGCACACTATTCACTAAAACTTCGAATTTTGCTATTTCTGAGATAACAAAACAAATAAAATTTACGTTTTACAAAAACTGTTTTGGAGCTGGGTCGGGCCAAGTCATTCTTGACCCTGTAAGTTGAGTATAAACTAGTCGAATTTGACGAAAATAGGCTTAATCCATAGAGCTTCAGAAACTGCAGGATGAAAAACTCGGAATAGTGAAAATTCAAAAATATTGTCTGTCCAAAAAAATAGAAATTTGAAGGTCACAACAACTGTAATATTTAGTCACTGAGTCAAGACTCTAGATTCTGAGATTTCGCTGTTTTCATTGATCTTGTTTATTCGGCACAAATTAGGCACATTAAAAAGAGGTAAAACAATTACAGGACGGCGAACTGCCAACATTTAAAATTTAAAATAAAAGAGGTCTAAAAATTAATTTCTAAAAATCTCTTTTCTCTGGGTTGTCACTCTTTTTTCAGCTTGAGGTTGAACTTGTCAATTTAAAACAAAATTGGCTCATTTAAAAAAGGTTTTGAAACTGCAAATAATAGAGGTTACATTGATAGCGGTATAAAATTTCATGATTAGATGCCTGGAGGCAGACCTACTAAAAACCCATTAGCTCATCACGGCGTGGATTATTGGGTGGACAAGATGGTTGGACTAAATGCTAATCCTTTAGCCTGGGAAAACGCTTCGTGGGGTGGAAAAAATGATCTGTGGGCGACGCTTCTCACAAACATGAATTCCGAGAAGAATAATACTTGGCTGCGTTTATTTTTCAGTAAAAATCGAGATAATTTACAAGTACGGGTATAAACAAAATAAATAAATAATTAAAATCGTTTCGGTTGTGCGTGTATTTTGTGCTTGCTTTAATAAATTTGCAGCAAGCTTTCCGAGAACGTGTTGGAGCAATTACTGGAAGGTTGGCCTCGCCGTTGTTTAGTTCGACGCCTAATGTAAAATCGAAGAAGTACTGCATCTGCGGTGGTCCAGACGACGGTAAAATGGTCGAATGCACTACCTGCTTAAACTGGTACCACGTTGTATGTCTCCATGTAGAATTTGAAATTTTATACGATACTTTTGTAGTGTGTTGCGATAATTTAATTTTTTATATTTAAAATTTTATAGAATACTTTTGTAGTGTGTTGCGATAATTTAATTTTTTAGGGGTGCGGAGGCGGGAGGTGCGGGGTTATTTCTGGGTTTTTCGTGCGCATGCGCAAGTAATACATACATACGTACATACATACATACATACATACACACACAACACAATTCTTACGGGTCTTCCCGGGTTATTAGTTATTTCTGGGCTTCCCAGTTTAGATCTCTTAACACCATGCTATACAAAATAATAAAAATGTAAATCGCCCATCGTCCGTCTCCAATAGAGTACGACAATTTGGGAGTCAAGGGTCATGAGGGAAAATATAGAGGTGCCTGAATGCCAGTATATCAATAGCATTCCGATTCCAAACCGCCGAAGTCACACACACAGCAAATCATACAGTAATGCTTAGCGTTTGATTAATATTTTGTTAAATTATTTTAAATAAGATATCTCGCCTAGCTATAGGCTATTATGAATGGCCACTTGTTTTAAACGCAGTCGCATCCATGTCATCATCTTAACATTACCTGAACGGCTATCTTTAAAATAGCATGTCAGTTATTCCCACGTAGAGCCATCCACCCTACCGATGACACCATTTATGAACGGAAGATTAGGAAGATAAAGATATGGACTTTGACGACGAAAACTTTCAGGATACTGATTTTGACCAAGATTCCTACCTACAATGGTCTGCACATTATGGAATTGATATTCAAGGTTTGCAGGTCAACAATTTTGCTTTGCAGAGTAATCCAAAAGAGAACCCTGTAGCTGTTGGTTCATCTCCTGCTGCAATAGGTTTAGGTGATTCAGTAAATCCGAAAGACACAGGCACTGAATCGCAACCTAGGTCTGACCGTGAAGACGATGCTGCCAGTGATGCTGAAAGTTGCGTATCTGTTGCAGCGTCAGAACATCGAAACAATGTAAGGCATAGATTTGATACTAGAGGTGGCAATACATTTAGCCTTTACTCAACCTAGAATAACCGTAACTGCTTATTTCTTTTTTCGGTAGCCTAATTCAACAATTGAAGTTCCACCTGAGCCAAATTTCTCATTTGAAGTGGATTGTTTACTTTGGGATAGAAAGTTGCACCTGGTTAAAGGAAAGCTTAAATTAAAACCAGGATGGTCTGACCTAGTGGACACACAGTTTTCCAAGAAAAACAAATACTGCGTTCCAACTTTCAGAAAACACCGAATAACTGAAGGGAATCCTAATAGGTACTTTTGGTCTGACTCGGTTTGCCGACATCCGAATTGCTACAGCTTCAAGATAGAATGTTTTGCATACAAACCAAACACGCCACTTAAATTTATGTCAGGTAATACTGTGAATAATTAAAGTTTATATTGATTACACAAAAAATCCTAATGTTTATAGATTTTTGCGATAATAATAAACATTCATGCGTACTCACAGGAGTTCTGGGACTTTCTATCATGATGCAGACGACAGTTTCGGACGACAACTGCGAACTGACCGACGTGAAGAATGCCAAAAGATGATGGTGCATCAAAATCCTAGCGCTGTTGCTACTGTTGTTCATGCGAAAGCTGATATGGTTTCTGCCCGTGGTGGCAACACAACAGCTGTTCCTAGCAGAACAGTACTTGGGAAGGCGAAGTCTCAGGTGTGTAATTCACATTTTGAAACGTGCACAAATATGTATATATACCAAGTGTGACATAAAACTCAGTTAATAAATGCGTTTACAGTTTATTCAACGTGGTGACAACCATGCTCATCCAATTTTTGATGTTGTTATGGAATATCAAAAAGAAGTAGAGACAAATTGTCCTTTTCTGCGCAAAGTTAGCGTAAATCCTTTTCAAGTTTTATATTTCTTACCTAATCAAGAATATATACTTGTTCTTCTACACAAGAATGGGTTTCCAGTTATTCTTCACATAGATGCTACAGGAAAATTGATACGGGAAATAGATGGACTTGGAGGGAGCAACACGACATATATGTATGCTATCAGTGTAGCACATCCGTTTAAAGGGCACCCGCCATTAGCGGTATGTGAATTTATTACAAATGAACACACAGGCCGGTCTTTGGCTCAATGTCTGGAAACCTATGTCAATGAGTAAGTTTTGTGTTACAAGATTAGGATGCGTTGAAAACAAATATTCATAATTACCACCGGTTTGTATTTTAATGCACTTGCTTTTCAACACAGGCTCAAAAAGGACAAAACTGAAGATAACGTTACTTCTTCCAGCTACTTCAAGGTTAGGCCTATCTGTCTTTGAATAGAAACGGACTTTAGTTTAGCTCTTATATATGCATCGTTTAAAGCATTTGGGGTGGAACCACATATTAAGCCATACTTAAATAACTGCTATGAGGAACTCAGACAAAATCGGCCTCCAGAAAAAATGAACTTTCATGTGTGCTTTAAACACGTAACAAAAGCTATAGTGCAACACATTCGTATGCATTTCAAAAGTGATCCGGATGTAGTTAAAAATATGAAGTATCTTGTTCAAAGCTATCTAAAATCTAGAACCATTGAGCACTGCGTTTTTTATGTCGACAAAATCTTTAGTCTTTGTCTTAAAAAACAAATGACAGACAAAGTGGAAGAAGAAATCTCTGCTATTCGTAATTTACCTGGAATTGATGCGACAACAATGGGTTAGAATTAAATGTATATATAGTTTATTAACGAGTTATGTTGTTTTTTCTGTTATTTTATGTGTTTCTTGTATTTAGATGTGTTGAGCCGGTTTCCGAATATACCAACTCAGGCTGCCAATGCAAGGCGGACGGCTCCTTTATGGTCTTCTACTTGTTTTGGAATTCTTTTTAATGATATGTACAAGGCTTCAATTCCAACTGATGTACCAAAAAATGATGTTATTGCTGAAAATGACGAAGGGGAAGATTTTGAAGACTCTGAGGATGCTTACACTCATGACGTGTTTTTAGCCGCTGATCTAGATTCTGACGTAGTACCTGCTGAAACCGAGAAAAAAAAAATAGGGCAAAACCCATACTCCTCAACGGAATTTGTGGACTACCTACGGAAGAACATACTACCTTATACTCCTTTGCTCACTCATGTTATGTTCGATCTTCGTGGTGATGTACATTACGATGATCACCAATGGGCAGCAGAATACTGGAACAAGACTGTAAAAGTAGATGAGCATGGGCAACACGGAAGACAAAAACTGGGGCGTTACATTCGGGCAGCGAAGACAGAATTACTAGGTTAACATAACATGTTGAAATTATTGATTATTGTAACGAATACATGTAACAAAATATACAAATCTACATATCAAAAGGTTTTTTATATTCTTTTCTGGTTTTGAATTCTGCTTACAGGTAGATGTAATGGGTTTGAAAAGACACTCATAGAAGAAATTGGAAAGCAAAAAAAATCAGAACTTCCTCCTCGAAAATCAAAACGAACTGCGCCCAAATCTAGTAGCCATAAACCTTCGAAAAAAGTTAAACCAAATATAACTAATGCAAAAGAAACCGCTGATGAACTCAAAACTAATAAGGACAATGGTAAACGTAATGTTGCTAAGCCTCCTGAAAGTAAAAGTATTAAAAAACAAACCCCTAGTGCTCCACAAAATAATGAAGGTAAACCTAACAAAACCGCTGGTGCTAAAAAAAATTATAAAGGTGAACCTAAAAAAACCGCTGGTGCTCCGAAAAATAAAAATGGTAACGCAAAACAAAATGCTGGTGCTCCAAACAATATTCCTAATAAGGCTAAAGAATTTGCTGGTGCTTTGAACAAAAATAAAGGTGAACTTAAAGAAACATCAGCAGCTTCAAAATTTAATACAGGTCAGATAACTCCTTCTAAAATTTCGGCAGAAAATCTAAAAATTCGCCCAGTTTATACTCAACTTACAGGGTCAAGAATGACTTGGCCCGATCCAGCTCCAAAAAATTTCAAAGTTTTTTAAACAGACTTTATTTTTGAATTTTCACTATTCCGAGTTTTTCATCCTGCAGTTTCTCAAGCTCTATCGATTTAGCCTATTTATATCAAATTCGACCAGTTTATACTCAACTTACAGGGTCAAGAATGACTTGGCCCAACCCAGCTCTAAAAAATTTCAAAGTTTTTTAGACAGACTTTATTTTCGAATTTTCACTATTCCGAGTTTTCCATCCTGCAGTTTATCAAGCTCTATCGATTGAGCCTATTTTCATCAAATTCGCCCAGTTTATACTCAACTTACAGGGTCAAGAATGACTTGGCCCGACCCAGCTCCAAAAAATTTCAAAGTTTTTTAGACAGACTTCATCTTCGAATTTTCACTATTCCGAGTTTTCCATCTTGCAGTTTCTCAAGCTCTATCGATTGAGCCTATTTATATCAAATTCGACCAGTTTATACTCAACTTACAGGGTCAAAAATGACTTGGCATGACCCAGCTCTAAAAAATTTCAAAGTTTTTTAGACAGACTTTATTTTCGAATTTTCACTATTCCGAGTTTTCCATCCTGCAGTTTATCAAGCTCTATCAATTGAGCCTATTTTCATCAAATTCGACCAGTTTATACTCAACTTACAGGGTCAAGAATGACTTGGCCCGACCCAGCTCCAAAAAATTTCAAAGTTTTTTAGACAGACTTTATTTTCGAATTTTCACTATTCCGAGTTTTCCATCCTGCAGTTTATCAAGCTCTATCAATTGAGCCTATTTTCATCAAATTCGACCAGTTTATACTCAACTTACAGGGTCAAGAATGACTTGGCCCGACCCAGCTCCAAAAAATTTCAAAGTTTTTTAGACAGACTTTATTTTTAAATTTTCACTATTCCGAGTTTTTCATCCTGCAGTTTCTCAAGCTCTATCGATTTAGCCTATTTATATCAAATTCGACCAGTTTATACTCAACTTACAGGGTCAAGAATGACTTGGCCCAACCCAGCTCTAAAAAATTTCAAAGTTTTTTAGACAGACTTTATTTTCGAATTTTCACTATTCCGAGTTTTCCATCCTGCAGTTTATCAAGCTCTATCAATTGAGCCTATTTTCATCAAATTCGACCAGTTTATACTCAACTTACAGGGTCAAGAATGACTTGGCCCGATCCAGCTCCAAAAAATTTCAAAGTTTTTTAAACAGACTTTATTTTTGAATTTTCACTATTCCGAGTTTTTCATCCTGCAGTTTCTCAAGCTCTATCGATTTAGCCTATTTATATCAAATTCGACCAGTTTATACCCAACTTACAGGGTCAAGAATGACTTGGCCCAACCCAGCTCTAAAAAATTTCAAAGTTTTTTAGACAGACTTTATTTTCGAATTTTCACTATTCCGAGTTTTCCATCCTGCAGTTTATCAAGCTCTATCAATTGAGCCTATTTTCATCAAATTCGACCAGTTTATACTCAACTTACAGGGTCAAGAATGACTTGGCCCGACCCAGCTCCAAAAAATTTCAAAGTTTTTTAGACAGACTTTATTTTCGAATTTTCACTATTCCGAGTTTTCCATTCTGCAGTTTTTTAAGCTCTATCGATTAAGCCTATTTTTATCAAATTTGCCTAGTTTATACTTAACTTACAGGGTCAAGAATGACTTAGCCCGACCCAGCTCTAAAAAATTTCAAAGTTTTTTAGACAGACTTTATTTTCGAATTTTCAGTATTCCGAGTTTTCCATCCTGCAGTTTCTCAAGCTCTATCGATTGAGCTATTTTTGTCAAATTCGACCAGTTTATACTCAACTTACAGGGTCAAGAATGACTTGGCCCGACCCAGCTCCAAAAAATTTCAAAGCTTTTAGACAGACTTTATTTTCGAATTTTCACTATTCCGAGTTTTCCATCCTGCAGTTTCTTAAGCTCTATCGATTGAGCCTATTTTTGTCAAATTCGACCAGTTTACACTCAACTTACAGGGTCAAGAATGACTTGGCATGACCCAGCTCCAAAAAATTTAAAAGTTTTTTAGACAGACTTCATTTTCGAATTTTCACTATTCCGAGTTTTCCATCCTGCAGTTTTTCAAGCTCTATCGATTGAGCCTATTTATATCAAATTCGACTAGGTAATACTCAACTTACAGGGTCAAGAATGACTTGGCCCGACCCAGCTCTAAAAAATTTCAAAGTTTTTTAGACAGACTTCATTTTCGAATTTTTACTATTCCGGGTTTTCCATCCTGCAGTTTCTCAAGCTCTATCGATTGAGCCTATTTTCGTCAAATTCGACCAGTTTATACTCAACTTACAGGGTCAAGAATGACTTGGCCTGACCCAGCTCCAAAAAATTTCAAAGTTTTTTAGACAGACTTTATTTTCGAATTTTCACTATTCCGAGTTTTCCATACTGCAGTTTCTCAAGCTCTATCGATTGAGCCTATTTTCGTCAAATTCGACTAGTTTATACTCAACTTACAGGGTCAAGAATGACTTGGCCCGACCCAGCTCCAAAAAATTTCAAAGTTTTTTAGACAGACTTCATTTTCGAATTTTCACTATTCCGAGTTTTCCATCCTGCAGTTTCTCAAACTCTATCGATTGAGCCTATTTATATCAAATTCGACCAGTTTATACTCAACTTACAGGGTCAAGAATGACTTGGCCCGACCCAGCCCTTAAAAATTTCAAAGTTTTTTAAACAGACTTTATTTTCGAATTTTCACTATTTCGAGTTTTCCATCCTGCAGTTTTTCAAGCTCTATCGATTGAGCCTATTTTCGTCAAATTCGACTAGTTTATACTCAACTTACAGGGTCAAGAATGACTTGGCCCGACCCAGCTCCAAAAAATTTCAAAGTTTTTTAGACAGACTTCATTTTCGAATTTTCACTATTCCGAGTTTTTCATTCTGCAGTTTCTCAAGCTCTATCGATTGAGCCTATTTATATCAAATTCGACCAGTTTATACTCAACTTACAGGGTCAAGAATGACTTGGCCCGACCCAGCTCTAAAAAATTTCAAAGTTTTTTAAACAGACTTTATTTTCGAATTTTCACTATTTCGAGTTTTCCATCCTGCAGTTTTTCAAGCTCTATCGATTGAGCCTATTTTTGTCAAATTCGACTAGTTTATACTCAACTTACAGGGTCAAGAATGACTTGGCCTGACCCAGCTCCAAAAAATTTCAAAGTTTTTTAGACAGACTTTATTTTCGAATTTTCACTATTCCGAGTTTTCCATCCTGCAGTTTCTCAAGCTCTATTGATTGAGCCTATTTTCGTCAAATTCGACTAGTTTATACTCAACTTACAGGGTCAAGAATGACTTGGCCCGACCCAGCTCCAAAAAATTTCAAAGTTTTTTAGACAGACTTAATTTTCGAATTTTCACTATTTCTAATTTTCCATTCTGCAGTTTCTCAAGCTCTATCGATTGAGTCTATTTATATCAAATTCGACCAGTTTATACTCAACTTACAGGGTCAAGAATGACTTGGCCCGATCCAGCTCTGAAAAATTTCAAAGTTTTTTAGACAGACTTCATTTACGAATTCTCACTATTCCGAGTTTTTCATTCTGCAGTTTCTCAAGCTCTATCGATTGAGCCTATTTATATCAAATTCGACCAGTTTATACTCAACTTACAGGGTCAAGAATGACTTGGCCCGACCCAGCTCTAAAAAATTTCAAAGTTTTTTAGACAGACTTTATTTTCGAATTTTCACTATTCCGAGTTTTCCATTCTGCAGTTTTTTAAGCTCTATCGATTAAGCCTATTTTTATCAAATTTGCCTAGTTTATACTTAACTTACAGGGTCAAGAATGACTTAGCCCGACCCAGCTCTAAAAAATTTCAAAGTTTTTTAGACAGACTTTATTTTCGAATTTTCAGTATTCCGAGTTTTCCATCCTGCAGTTTCTCAAGCTCTATCGATTGAGCCTATTTTTGTCAAATTCGACCAGTTTATACTCAACTTACAGGGTCAAGAATGACTTGGCCCGACCCAGCTCCAAAAAATTTCAAAGTTTTTTAGACAGACTTTATTTTCGAATTTTCACTATTCCGAGTTTTCCATCCTGCAGTTTCTTAAGCTCTATCGATTGAGCCTATTTTTGTCAAATTCGACCAGTTTACACTCAACTTACAGGGTCAAGAATGACTTGGCATGACCCAGCTCCAAAAAATTTAAAAGTTTTTTAGACAGACTTCATTTTCGAATTTTCACTATTCCGAGTTTTCCATCCTGCAGTTTTTCAAGCTCTATCGATTGAGCCTATTTATATCAAATTCGTCTAGGTAATACTCAACTTACAGGGTCAAGAATGACTTGGCCCGACCCAGCTCTAAAAAATTTCAAAGTTTTTTAGACAGACTTCATTTTCGAATTTTTACTATTCCGGGTTTTCCATCCTGCAGTTTCTCAAGCTCTATCGATTGAGCCTATTTTCGTCAAATTCGACCAGTTTATACTCAACTTACAGGGTCAAGAATGACTTGGCCTGACCCAGCTCCAAAAAATTTCAAAGTTTTTTAGACAGACTTTATTTTCGAATTTTCACTATTCCGAGTTTTCCATACTGCAGTTTCTCAAGCTCTATCGATTGAGCCTATTTTCGTCAAATTCGACTAGTTTATACTCAACTTACAGGGTCAAGAATGACTTGGCCCGACCCAGCTCCAAAAAATTTCAAAGTTTTTTAGACAGACTTCATTTTCGAATTTTCACTATTCCGAGTTTTCCATCCTGCAGTTTCTCAAACTCTATCGATTGAGCCTATTTATATCAAATTCGACCAGTTTATACTCAACTTACAGGGTCAAGAATGACTTGGCCCGACCCAGCCCTTAAAAATTTCAAAGTTTTTTAAACAGACTTTATTTTCGAATTTTCACTATTTCGAGTTTTCCATCCTGCAGTTTTTCAAGCTCTATCGATTGAGCCTATTTTCGTCAAATTCGACTAGTTTATACTCAACTTACAGGGTCAAGAATGACTTGGCCCGACCCAGCTCCAAAAAATTTCAAAGTTTTTTAGACAGACTTCATTTTCGAATTTTCACTATTCCGAGTTTTTCATTCTGCAGTTTCTCAAGCTCTATCGATTGAGCCTATTTATATCAAATTCGACCAGTTTATACTCAACTTACAGGGTCAAGAATGACTTGGCCCGACCCAGCTCTAAAAAATTTCAAAGTTTTTTAAACAGACTTTATTTTCGAATTTTCACTATTTCGAGTTTTCCATCCTGCAGTTTTTCAAGCTCTATCGATTGAGCCTATTTTTGTCAAATTCGACTAGTTTATACTCAACTTACAGGGTCAAGAATGACTTGGCCTGTTCCAGCTCCAAAAAATTTCAAAGTTTTTTAGACAGACTTTATTTTCGAATTTTCACTATTCCGAGTTTTCCATACTGCAGTTTCTCAAGCTCTATCGATTGAGCCTATTTTCGTCAAATTCGACTAGTTTATACTCAACTTACAGGGTCAAGAATGACTTGGCCCGACCCAGCTCCAAAAAATTTCAAAGTTTTTTAGACAGACTTCATTTTCGAATTTTCACTATTCCGAGTTTTCCATCCTGCAGTTTCTCAAACTCTATCGATTGAGCCTATTTATATCAAATTCGACCAGTTTATACTCAACTTACAGGGTCAAGAATGACTTGGCCCGACCCAGCCCTTAAAAATTTCAAAGTTTTTTAAACAGACTTTATTTTCGAATTTTCACTATTTCGAGTTTTCCATCCTGCAGTTTTTCAAGCTCTATCAATTGAGCCTATTTTCGTCAAATTCGACTAGTTTATACTCAACTTACAGGGTCAAGAATGACTTGGCCCGACCCAGCTCCAAAAAATTTCAAAGTTTTTTAGACAGACTTCATTTTCGAATTTTCACTATTCCGAGTTTTTCATTCTGCAGTTTCTCAAGCTCTATCGATTGAGCCTATTTATATCAAATTCGACCAGTTTATACTCAACTTACAGGGTCAAGAATGACTTGGCCCGACCCAGCTCTAAAAAATTTCAAAGTTTTTTAAACAGACTTTATTTTCGAATTTTCACTATTTCGAGTTTTCCATCCTGCAGTTTTTCAAGCTCTATCGATTGAGCCTATTTTTGTCAAATTCGACTAGTTTATACTCAACTTACAGGGTCAAGAATGACTTGGCCTGACCCAGCTCCAAAAAATTTCAAAGTTTTTTAGACAGACTTTATTTTCGAATTTTCACTATTCCGAGTTTTCCATCCTGCAGTTTCTCAAGCTCTATTGATTGAGCCTATTTTCGTCAAATTCGACTAGTTTATACTCAACTTACAGGGTCAAGAATGACTTGGCCCGACCCAGCTCCAAAAAATTTCAAAGTTTTTTAGACAGACTTAATTTTCGAATTTTCACTATTTCTAATTTTCCATTCTGCAGTTTCTCAAGCTCTATCGATTGAGTCTATTTATATCAAATTCGACCAGTTTATACTCAACTTACAGGGTCAAGAATGACTTGGCCCGATCCAGCTCTGAAAAATTTCAAAGTTTTTTAGACAGACTTTATTTTCGAATTTTCACTATTCCCAGTTTTGCGTCCTGCAGTTTGTCAAGCTCTATCGATTGAGCCTATTTTCGTCAAATTCGACCAGTTTATACTTAACTTACAGGGTCAAGAATGACTTGGCCCGACCCAGCTCTAAAAACTTTCAAAGTTTTTTAGACAGACTTTATTTTCGAATTTTCACTATTCCGAGTTTTTCATCCTGCAGTTTCTCAAGCTCTATCGATTGAGTCTATTTATATCAAATTCGAACAGTTTATACTCAACTTACAGGGTCAAGAATGACTTGGCCCGACCCAGCTCCAAAACATTTCGAAGTGTTTTAGACAGACTTTATTTTTGAATTTTAACTATTTCGAGTTTTTGATCCTGCAGTTTCTCAAGCTCTATCGATTGAGCCTATTTTTATCAAATTCGACCAGTTTATAATCAACTTACAGGGTCAAGATTGACTTGGCCCGACCCAGCTCCAAAGAATTTCAAAGTTTTTTAGACAGACTTTATTTTCGAATTTTCACTATTCCGAGTTTTCCGTTCTGCAGTTTTTTAAGCTCTATTGATTGAGCCTATTTTTATCAAATTCGCCTAGTTTATACTCAACTTACAGGGTCAAGAATGACTTGGCCCGACCCAGCTCCAAAACATTTCAAAGTGTTTTAGACAGACTTTATTTTTGAATTTTAACTATTCCGAGTTTTTGATACTGCATTTTTTCAAGGTCTATCGATTGAGCCTATTTTTATCAAATTCGACTAGTTTATACTCAACTTACAGGGTCAAGAATGACTTGGCCCGACCTAGCTCCAAAAACTTTTAAAGTTTTTTAGACAGACTTCATTTTCGAATTTTCACTATTCCGAGTTTTCCATTCTGCAGTTTCTCAAGCTCTATTGATTGAGTCTATTTTTATTAAATTCGAACAGTTTATACTCAACTTACAGGGTCAAGAATGACTTGGCCCGACCCAGCTCTAAAAAATTTCAAAGTTTTTTAGACAGACTTTATTTTCGAATTTTCACTATTCCGAGTTTTCCATCCTGCAGTTTCCCAAGCTCTATCGATTGAGCCTATTTTTGTCAAATTCGACTAGTTTATACTCAACTTACAGGGTCAAGAATGACTTGGCCTGACCCAGCTCCAAAAAATTTCAAAGTTTTTTAGACAGACTTTATTTTCGAATTTTCACTATTCCGAGTTTTCCATACTGCAGTTTCTCAAGCTCTATCGATTGAGCCTATTTTCGTCAAATTCGACTAGTTTATACTCAACTTACAGGGTCAAGAATGACTTGGCCCGACCCAGCTCCAAAAAATTTCAAAGTTTTTTAGACAGACTTCATTTTCGAATTTTCACTATTCCGAGTTTTCCATCCTGCAGTTTCTCAAACTCTATCGATTGAGCCTATTTATATCAAATTCGACCAGTTTATACTCAACTTACAGGGTCAAGAATGACTTGGCCCGACCCAGCTCTAAAAAATTTCAAAGTTTTTTAAACAGACTTTATTTTCGAATTTTCACTATTTCGAGTTTTCCATCCTGCAGTTTTTCAAGCTCTATCGATTGAGCCTATTTTCGTCAAATTCGACTAGTTTATACTTAACTTACAGGGTCAAGAATGACTTGGCCCGACCAAGCTCTAAAAAATTTCAAAGTTTTTTAGACAGACTTTATTTTCGAATTTTCACTATTCCGAGTTTTACTTCCTGCAGTTTGTGAAGCTCTATCGATTGAGCCTATTTTTATCAAATTCGACCAGTTTATACTCAACTTACAGGGTCAAGAATGACTTGGCCCGACCTAGCTCCAAAAAATTTCAAAGTTTTTTAGACAGACTTTATTTTCGAATTTTCACTATTCCGAGTTTTCCATACTGCAGTTTCTCAAGCTCTATCGATTGAGCCTATTTTCGTCAAATTCGACTAGTTTATACTCAACTTACAGTGTCAAGAATGACTTGGCCCGACCCAGCTCCAAAAAATTTTAAAGTTTTTTAGACAGACTTTATTTTCGAATTTTCACTATTCCGAGTTTTCCATCCTGCAGTTTTTCAAGCTCTATCGATTGAGCCTATTTTCGTCAAATTCGACTAGTTACTGAACTAGTCGGGTCGGGTAAGTTCTTCATATTGTCGGGTCGGGTAAGTTCTGTTTATTGTCGGGGTCGGGTAAGTTCTGCGTATAGTCGGGTATCTTCTGTCCTATCCTATCAACCTATCTACTTTACACAATTATACATAAACAGAGTTGATGTGGACAATGTTGCGGGCAATATTTCATTGTTTAATCAGAGGCCCAAATGATAAAAACGTTTTTTCAAAAACATATATAATTTCGAGTTTGTAACAACAACTGGTGCATAAACATTTGTAAATGTGAGTACCGTCATTATTTATCTTATTGAATACAAGAATTGAATTGAACAAGAATTGAATACAAGAACTTACCTTTCCAGTGTCTTTATCGTAGGCAGCAAAACTTAAATTGTGATCCAAAATTCCCCAAAATAAAATTATCCGAGTCACGAAATTTAGCTTCAGAATTTCCAACTATTTTTGAAATT
>OX461810.1:33701133-33875332 GCA_949802685.1 Dicyrtomina minuta | reverse complement strand
GCCATTGCCGGCTCGTATTCTTCAGCATAGGAAGATCCAGGAGCAATCCTCAGTCATCATTTTGATTGCAGTGAAAAGAGACGTAGCCGTCGTGGTAAAAATACCTGAAAGTATCAATTCTCTGATACGCATTAGCTTTTCATTTCCCTTTTCATTTTCCTCATTAGTTCAGAGGTTGCAAATCCTAAAAGTAAAGTAAAGTCAACCCTCCAATTCGTTAAGTCAAGGGTCAAAAATAAACCAGTGAACCAAGAAAGCCAGTCATCCGTCAACAGAGACAAGCCGGTTCCGTGGAGTGCCAATAATATTCTCTGAATATTATCGGCTGAGAGTCATCCCGTGTCCAGTCTATTGGTCGTGTCATCCGTAAAAAGGTTAACAATAATAATATAACTATATAAATCATATAATATTGTGTATCTATTTTAGTCTGTACCTAAGTAGGTATGTATTTTGTATGCATTTTACATCGCCATGATACCGAGCCAAAGTGTAACTTATACCGTAAATGTCAGAGTCAGTGTTGTATGTTGTGTCGTATGTATGAGTGTACGATGAGTGTTCGAAGTAATAATTAAAATCATAGGTCATAAGCAACAAATGTACGAATCTCACATAATTATTTATTCAGTTGATTAGGCATGTAATTCATTGTTCATCCCGCGGAGCATCTAATTTATATGTACTTACTATTAATGTAGCTTTTGACCGAGATTTATAGTTAGGTACTTTCGGGGTCTGGAACTATTGGGAGTCACATAGATCGATACCAAATGTAATTCGGATCGTAGCTAAATCCGGTTACAAATAGGTGCGGGTTTTCGATCTCTGTGGCTCCAGAAATAGTTTGAAATTTTGAAAAGATTTTGGCCAGAATTTTGAAAAATTTCGAAAAATAGGTTTTAGGGAGTTTGACGTTCAGGAGGAATTTTGAAGAGTTTTTAACGATAATAGTGTGAGCATGTCATTCTGTCGGATGGTGTTCATAATTTTGAAGGAATTTTAGTTTTGGATTTGTGTGAAAGTTGAGTTTTGAATGTGGCATTTCATCTGTAGATGGTGTCATATTTTTGAAAGAATTTTAGTTTGTGATTCTGTGAAAGTTTGAGTTTTGAAAAGTTGAAAGAGTTGATGAGTTTTGAAACAGTAACAGAAAATTTACGGTATGGAAGTTTTGGATGTTAAGGCATATGTACGAGTATGATTGAGCATAGTTGGACGGGAGCAGAACGTAATTTGTGGATGGAGGTCAAACATTTTAGGAATAGAAGTTTGAAATAGGAATAAATAGCTGATGTTAGTAAACTGGTGCATTATTGAAATTAATGAAGCATAATTCTCATTCATTTTTTATTTCTTCTTTTAGAAGGTGCATTGAATCCAGTTGCAGTATTAGACGGGTAGCTGAAAGCAGCTGTAGTTAAAGGAGGACTCAGTAGTTTCGTAGCTGATTTTGCATTTTTCTCAAAGGAAGGTGACCGTCGTGTCATTTGTTGAGCCACATCGTTTGTTGTCAGCGTGGGATAAACTTATTTCATGATACATAACAAAATACAAATAATTGAATTTTAAATAAGTAGTTAGGTGAATATTGTTGAGGTTTATGTTAAGTAGCGAGCTGAAAGGCCAACCGTGTGGATTAGTTGTGTCGTACCCACCTTCTCACTACCAAGGAGTTAACTTACCATCAGCATTTCATACACCTACCTACATTCTAAAAATAAATATTATTTGTGTATTAACTACGGTCATGGTCATGGTCAATGTGACGTGGCAAAGGAATGTGAATGAGGGAATTAAATGGGGAAATGAATGATTTTTTTATATTTTTAGGATTTTGGAGCTGAATAAAATTTTGTTTTTACGATTTAAAATTAAAAATGACATTGTCTATAAATTGGTTACTCCGATGGTTCTTTTAGTAGCTTCAGACTCGTTGTAAGTGGCATTGTAAGAATGTACACCTGTCTGTTAGCTTCAAAAAGAATCGGATCAATTTTAGACTTAGAACTTTTTGTCTTTTGGGACAAAGTTCTATGTATGACCGACAGTGATACGGATAATGCCCGAATTCGGAGAGGTCAAAATATGCGCGTAAAAAAAAATTAACTTGGGAAAAATAAATGATTATTATATATATTTTTTTTGTTTTCAAGAAGTATTAAGTTGGTATTGGTACTTCAATTTGGGAGGAGCAAGAATAGGGTTAAAACTGGATGGAAATGGTGAACATGGAGATGGGAATAAGTGAGATTAATAATAATAAGAATTTTTACCAGAGTTTGGAGGTTCTGTGACATAGTAAGGATCATTGTCATTCTCAGGAGCTTCAGCCGGGTAATTATTTGCATTGTCATCGTCGTTCTCTTCATTTGTGGGCATTGAATGTTGAATTTTATCCTCTGTGTGCCTTTCATTCTTTTCTTATTTTAATAATCATGCAAAGTTAATGTAATTATCGGGTAAAGTTGGATTATACATGCGTTGGTCAGTCACTCTTAAGTAACAAGTAGTGAATTGGGAATCAAATGCTAGTTATTCATCAAGTTTGTTTAATTTCTAGTAGAAATCGGTACACTGAATTATAACACTTGGTTCATTAATGTTTCATTTAAATTATTTTCGAAAACTTAATAATTGATTTTCGGTTATGTCACAGGCTTATGTACACATTGTTTCACATTAAGTGATGGTGAGATTCATTAGAGAGGCTGGTGAAAATTCTCTGGATTTGCGTCTGTGCTCGAATTAAGTTGAAACCAAGGAAGTGCTACATTGGTTTCCCGAGTTTGGTATTTCTGGGGCATCGAATTAGTGTAGCAGGAGTTAGCATAGATCCAGATAGGGTGACGATGATGATGAAGCTTTCAGTTCCCCAAAATGTAAAGCAAATCAGGCGGTGGTTGGGACTCAGTCGGTTTTGTTTTTGTAGATTAATTTTTGGTTATGCTAAATTAGCAAAACCATTGTATGAGCTTCTAATGAAGGATGTTTCTTTTCATTTTAATGATCTGTGTAAGGAGGCAGTACAGAAAATGAAAGTTGCTATCTGTACAGCTCCGGCATTAGCATATCTCGATCCGTCAGCACAACTTGAGAGGTGGACGGATGCTTCATATGGAACTATAGCTGCGGTGCTCATTCAGAATATCAAAGGAGTGAGGCAGCCTATCATGTTCATTTCATACGCGTTGTCACCAACGGAGTAGCGGTGGCATGTTATGCTATAGTGTACGGTTGTCAGAAAAGCCATCATTTTATACAGGATAGATCCTTTGAGATCTATATTGACCACAATGCGTTGGTGTTTTCACTGCGAACTCCTGAAGTCACAGGTCGTTTGGTAAGGTGAAGTCTGAACTTGGAGCATATACTATTAAAATTATGTATGTCCCGGGGAAGAAAAATGAGACGGCGAATTGTCTCAGTTGTCCTCCAGATGCTGATGAGCTTCCACCGCCTATCATGCAGAGCATTACAATAAAAATCTGAATATGAAAGATCAGCAGAGAGATTGGAAGTGTGTCATGGCTTGTAGGGAAACGAAGAAGGCTGTGGCTGATTCAAAGTCAGCACAGTGGAATGACCCTGATACAAAACTAATTTTGGAAAGCCTGACTGAGGATTATGCTAATAACTGCTAGGGCGAGAATAAGTATAGGAAAATTTTTTTTTCAGATAAATCCAGTGAGTATTCTTGAGCATATTTCATACAAAGTATGTGGTCCATTATGGATGAGAGTCTTGACATTGAAAGAAGCAAATGGAGTTAATTTACATTTACATAATTTATGCATGAAAGGTTTTTACATTATGATTATGCTAACCGGAGGCTAACGGACGATAACTATGATCCTATAACAACGAAATGATTATGTTAAAAATTGGTGAGCTTTATAAACATCATAGGCTAGCTCACAAGAATTTATATTATATGTAAGAGGTTTTGTGAGAGATTTCATAAGAGATAGCTGGAAGGGAGCTTCGGTATGAAAGAATAGGGAGCTTCGGTATAAAAAAAATTGGGAGCTTCGGTATGTAACAATTTGACTGAGTCATAAAGAAAAAAAATATAAAAATACATAAAAATTATTCGTGAAAATAATTGACGTGATTTGTTATAAATCTAAAGGCCGGATGGGAGGGTAATTCCTTGGGTATTCTCGATATTGGGGTACTAAATTACTTTCCTTGAAGGCATAGTTTGTGTATGTGACGTGAGAAAGATTGCGGATGGGGAGGATAGTTTAATGAAACTTATTGGTGGAGGTGAAATTTAATTGATATAGTGCTAGAATGTCTAATCATGAAGAAGGAATTTACTTCGAAGATATCGATGAGGATGAGACTGAAAATGATGTGTATACGGGAGACATCGATAACATTCTAGATACGAAGGAAGAAGATGAGTCCGATAAAACTTTGAAAGAGGACGAGAGCGATGTTACAACAACAGAGCCGTTTGAACAGAGGGGGAAAAGAATGAACAATCAAGTAGAAAAATTTTAAAGAGTCACTTTTCAATTGTTGGGATTTGTCGATTGGACATGGGCTGAGCCAGATGTGTTTTGGATTTGAGGGGTTGGATCTGTGGGGGAGAATCGTGTCTGAGAGAATGAAAGATGGCCCGGAGACGTCTAGGCGTACTTTTGTTTGAATTTAGAGGTTGTTCTCTTGTCGCATATTTTAATTACCAAATTTTGAGCACATTACAGTGTTGACCATTCGTATAGACTTAGCTGTTGATTGGTACTATTGAAATTGAAAATAGTATGAAAAGAAAATTCACAAAAATAACTATGGGGGATGTATCGAAGATAAAAATTATATGAACAAAGAGTTAGAAGGGGGGATAAGATATATATATATCTTGAAATTATTGGTATATGTCAGTGTTTGCATGCGTCACATAATTTATGAGACATCGCATCAACTACAGTAGGTATATACATGAAGAGTGAAATGGGCTGTGCATTTTTGAATAATGGCATATAATGATGTGAAAGAAAAAGTATAGTTAATTTACCGAGGAATGTGTGGGTGTGACTTGTGTCACGGGGTCAATAACGACTGTTACCAGGCTTAACTTTATCTTTTTGGTGTCTCTTAATATTCAATTACAGACTACTCATCTATCTGGAAATATAGCGCATATAATGGATTCTTCAAAGGACAACCGAGCGCACACCAAGGTGCCATCTGTATCGATCCCATTACGGAGAGTGATATGGCCAGCGGGACAAAAGTTCATTCCTAGAATACTGAGATACCATATCCAATGGAAAGCTCTGGCGATGCATATGATGAGGCTGGAGACGGTGATATTTCAGAGGCGGCATTTCAAAATTTCATCGTAAGCGTGGTACAGCTCAGCTGGGGTCAATGCAACGGAAAAGGACTACCGGATTTGAATACAGTTCAGCTAAAAGTGAAGATTTCTCCGATAACGAAGAGCGTTCATATCAGGCTAATTTCAGCAAGAGGACTAGAAAGGATCATTTTTCCAACGCCATATCATCAGATGAGTCTCAAACCACATTTACTTCACCCGAATCCGTGGAGTGCCAATAATAATTTAGAAGTAATTATTTTATGTCCTTCGTTATGTTCACCCACCCACTATCAAAAGTGTATTATTTCTATATTATTTTAATACCAAAAATATATTTTGTTTCTCAGGTATTATTATTATTATTATTATTATATGCCAATGAGTTATGCAAAACTATTAAGAATTATTGTAATGCCATAATAAGATTAATGATCTCCGTAAATGCAGGGCTGTTTTATTTTTATAACTATGATATATGTACCTACGTAGAGATGAGTAGTTAGAAACGCTGAAATGTATATGGAGAGGTAGGGACTTATTTTTATGAATTAGGAAAAAGTATTTGTTAAGTTTATTCATTATTCTTATTTTAATTTGACGCGATTTGACATATGAATCACAAACTGGGATAGGAGGATGTTCAGGGATTTCTCCTAATTGACGGATCGTAGGGCATCTTCTTTGAACAGATAGTATGCTTCGTTTAAAGATTATATAAGATGGATAGGGAGCTTCGTAATAATTATATTTGTGACGAGGGTGAAAAGCGCGTAAAAATTAGGTTAAGTCAATAAATTAATTCCAAATTTTGATGTTCAAATTAGTAAGTAAAAGATTCGGTGATGAAATATGTTGCTCAATGAATTGTAAATGATATATGAAAAGTACAAATCAACACATGACATTTAATTAGGTATTTGATTTTGATCTCTGTTAAAGTAAATTGATGCTCCTATATTTATATATGATGCATATGTAAACATAAAATATGACATTAATTAAGCAATAACATAGCTTTAAAATATATAATATGTAAATGTGGAAGGAGACGTAAACTTTCACCGCTGCTTTCTCCCCGGAAAATTGCGCGGTCGCAATTAACTGAGTAGGGGAGTTTAACACCGAAAAGTAGAGGCAGCGTTGAAAGTTTCCGCCTCTTCATCATAAGATAGAGAGACGGCACAGAGGGTTGGACATTGGATGTGTTTGGCAGTTCGTATTGGTTGGTTTTTGTGACTGGAGACTGGCAGGTAGGGCTGATTAAAATTAGGAGCGTAAAACCTCGGAAGAAAGAGAACTACAAAAATAAGTTTAGCTTTTCCAGTCGCCATTGCCGGCTCGTATTCTTCAGCATAGGAAGATCCAGGAGCAATCCTCAGTCATCATTTTGATTGCAGTGAAAAGAGACGTAGCCGTCGTGGTAAAAATACCTGAAAGTATCAATTCTCTGATACGCATTAGCTTTTCATTTCCCTTTTCATTTTCCTCATTAGTTCAGAGGTTGCAAATCCTAAAAGTAAAGTAAAGTCAACCCTCCAATTCGTTAAGTCAAGGGTCAAAAATAAACCAGTGAACCAAGAAAGCCAGTCATCCGTCAACAGAGACAAGCCGGTTCCGTGGAGTGCCAATAATATTCTCTGAATATTATCGGCTGAGAGTCATCCCGTGTCCAGTCTATTGGTCGTGTCATCCGTAAAAAGGTTAACAATAATAATATAACTATATAAATCATATAATATTGTGTATCTATTTTAGTCTGTACCTAAGTAGGTATGTATTTTGTATGCATTTTACATCGCCATGATACCGAGCCAAAGTGTAACTTATACCGTAAATGTCAGAGTCAGTGTTGTATGTTGTGTCGTATGTATGAGTGTACGATGAGTGTTCGAAGTAATAATTAAAATCATAGGTCATAAGCAACAAATGTACGAATCTCACATAATTATTTATTCAGTTGATTAGGCATGTAATTCATTGTTCATCCCGCGGAGCATCTAATTTATATGTACTTACTATTAATGTAGCTTTTGACCGAGATTTATAGTTAGGTACTTTCGGGGTCTGGAACTATTGGGAGTCACATAGATCGATACCAAATGTAATTCGGATCGTAGCTAAATCCGGTTACACACGTAGAAGATCGGGGTTCCGAATTCAATGTAACCTCCATATTTGATATCCCCAAATTTGTCATAGACCTTTTTATCCATCTCCGTGAAGGAGAATTTCATTGTGAGTCGTTGATACATGCTCACGATTTCACTCAGTTTTAAGGTTGGAATTCCTTTGTCCTCCCAAAATTTATTATTTCGATCCAGATATTTTTTCACAAAATAGACAGCCAGGGAAATTATCCCCACTATTAGGACTCCTGTGGTTGTTGTGAACATTTTGAAACTAAATTAAATTCAGAAGCTTATACAGTTTATAGAGATTTTGAATTATAATGAGTTGCAGCAATAATTCTTTTTACACTGTCGCACACTTTCGAGATTTCCAAACAGTCACACAGATTTATTATTGTTAGCTAACTTATCGTTATCGTTAGTAAGTATTTTTAAACCTCAATTTTATTGTCAATTTTATTTTTCTCGGTCTGGACAAGCAAATATCCCAATTAATTGCAGACTCTTTACACTGTCTGTTTATCAGTCACAAACCAAGTGCTTGTAAGCACAATGCAATATGATGACACTGACAACAGTGTATAATGTCCACTTCTGTGAAGTCGTAAAGTAACAACTGTGTGGGCGAGAATTCAATCCATGAAATGTTATTGGCTCTTTATAATTATTATAACTCCGTTTTTACATAATATTTTATGTAATTTATAATACCATGTATCTATTGCTTCTGTTCAAGTGAAACAGAAATTCCTTGTCGACCCAGCTCACCTCAGTCTGTAGTCTGTGCGTTGAGCGTTGAATGCCATAGTGTTAAATAAATGTGTAAAATAATCGCCGTTGATGGGCGAAACTTCATTGAATGTACAGAATATGTTATGGTTGTTGCTCCTTTTTTTCAATTGCAAATATGTATCTTAATTTATTGCCACATGATAAATCTATGCGAAATATAGAAATTACACGAAAATAATATTTACATTTTGTCCTCATCACATGTATAGTGCTCATGTAATATAATGCGCAAATTCACATTACGTTTAAGTTGGGAGGAAATAGGACCCCAAAATGTTGTTAAAGTACATGCTAGAAATGTACATGTACGCAGAAGTTAGGTACCAAAGAGCAACAGCTACAGACAAATATGTAATAATAAGAGAAGCAGCCGGCAAAAAATTAATAACCTTCACCTTGAATTCTGCAGTTCGTTTCATCTTTCATCTATACTATGTAAGTATAGGTACTTACTTGTTTTTGTTTTCGTTCACAGATTCATAGTGCCCCTTTGAAAAGATTGAAAATGAGATATGACAAAGGAGTATAATATAGGGAATAGAGAGATGAAATGAAATGTCCTTGGTGAGTCCGTAACCGCCACTTTTCATATAAATGTCTCATTTAAAATATATCAATAGCAGTCATAGCAGATAGGAGGTTTCTGCGGGCGGATGCGGTTGACTTGGTCTCACTTTGTTTGACATGTATTATGAAATACGATAAATAAACATTGTCTTTTTTATTACTTTTTACGCTGTTATGATTATAATATATAAGTTGCTCATATTTAATTATATAAGCTCTCAAAACTCCAAATAAGTTCATCTACTCTGCAGTCTACAGTTTTTAGTTTGCCAATTTCTGATATGATGTGACTTATTACACATTAGCCACTTTGAGTTGCAGTTGTACTATTTTTTAAAGGAATCTATTTATCCGTTTAAAATGCATAAATTACAATCAGCTTTAATTGGTGATTTAGATTTAAATTTAGGTTTGACGAATTCAACTTACCGTATATCCTATAATACTACGCGGGTCTTCAATAGTAGGCGGGTCTGAGATGCGTCTGTTTGAATAGTACGCGGGCCTTACTATAATGAGATATACAGTCATTGTAAAATATTTTGGGTGTACTTTGAATAGTATTTACTATACACTCTAGTATTCTAAAGTAATTTCTAATGTAACCTATTTAGCTTCAGCTTGAATGCGCATTGTTTCTATTTCTATAAGCGAATATACGTATAGACAGTTAACTATAGTTATAGTTTGTTTTCTTTATGAGACTTTATGTTAGATAATGCCTATACTCTTTATGCAAGCCAATGATAAGATAATAATACGTAATGCTTATTGGGCTATCTATGAAAATATTGGCGATTTCAGCTCATCTTCAGTTTTAGTTTTGGTATAGTATGGTTGTGATGTGATTTACCAGTGTAGGAAACGGTGTAAAAAACGAGTGTGAAGAGTTTTGTTGACTGAACCTAATCTTTTCACACCTGATAATAAAGGTGGGTGGGTGTAATTTCCTATAATCTCTGCATACTATATTATTGTGTTTCGTCTATATCTTTCTTTATTACAAACGTATATATATCTCTACTCAATATTAATTATTGAGCCCTATCTCTTAAGTATGAACCCCATTGGGGCAAATATGTGTCATGTACATAATAAGCCTAGCCCATAAATAAAATCATAATATTATATTAGCATCAATAATGATAAAGTATTATTCTAGGCAACACATTTCATGTCTCTCATTTAATTTGTTATTCTGACTCACTATAGTCAGATTTATTCACGTGCCACGTTGGCTTCTGAATTGAAAATTCAGAACGCTCCCACTTCCACAGTTACTATGGTCCATCGATTTATTTTCTATTAAATAAAGGAAAATAAGAATACGGAACAGATGTTCAATTTCGCCTCGGCCGAATTCTTTCTAATTTAGCCACCGAAAAGAAATATACCACAAAGATAGCCTTATATACTTATACACAGTTATAATGTAGGTACCTAGATAGATAGATGCATTTTCTCTATATTTACTCCAACTTCAACCCGTACCCAAAAATCCCACACATTCAATTTCCAGCCAGGAAAACTTTTTTTTACGTTTATTCTACTCTTTAACTGGAAATTGCAACTGAGGAGAATCTACCACTGCACTGATTATTGATTTGTAATTTTAAAAATAAAGCCATTAACTTTATGTTGGGTACTTATTTGTTTTATTTATTCCTATACCATCCTACTATAGTCGTAATTTTTGGAAGATGAGCTATAACTATATAGTCGACGTATAGGCACGTAGGAATTTGTTTTTATGTGGTTACTTTGAAATGACCACTTTGAACAGCTCCAGTCCAATAATTCGCCCAGTCCTCCGGGAATGTCATGAGAGACTCCTGGAAAATTTGTGTTGTGACAAAGTTGTAAACGCTTTATTCTCCGACGGCTATTTAACTACAGAGGCCAAAAAAACCATTTTCTCACAGAGAAACAAGACTGGGCAAATTAGAGAACTTTTGAATATACTTGAAGATTCTAGGTGAGTTTCCACAAAAAAGTTACAAGACGAAATTCTAATTATCTATCTACTTACTTAACTTACAACTGGTATTTTATTTCAATTTTATGACAATGATTTCTATATTTGTATCATGTTATTTACAAATAGAAGCGATGACGCACTGGAGTCTTTAATAAGACATTTAAGGGAAGAAGGAACTCAGCCTTATCTATGGACACTTTTAGAATATTCACGTGCGAAGCACAAAAGAATTCGCTCTTCCCTCCTGGTCGTGTCTGAAACTCATCATATGTAAAACAAAGACATATCGCTAGATAGAAATGCGTTTAAACCTCCAGCCTAAGTATGCAGCGTTCTTCTTTTTTCTTGAGGTAGGTCAGTCAGGTCCAAAAATCCAAAGAATGAAGACAAGACATTTAAAACCCACTAATCCGTAGTGTTCTACATGTATTCTACAAGTATGTACATATTTACGACAACGAAAAACTCTGACTCACTAATCCTATAATAAGTTTTTAGTTAATATACTTATTATCGTTTATCGTTTGAAAACTCAACTGAAACAGAACGTTGTACAGTGACGCTGGTGCCTGCTTAATATTCAAGTGTAAATTTAAGATTTAACTAAAATTATACGTAGAATTTACTTAAGTATAAGAATATAGAAGGATACATAAAAGAATATAGGTAATTCAAATTTAAATTGAATTTATTTTTATTTACGTATTTTTCATAGAAAACAGTCAAATTCTAATTATTATATAATTATACATATCTTTTCAAAATCTTTGTTTGTACTGTATCTTTTAAAATTTAAACACAACAACAAATAATAATAATATTAATTAATATAATAATTTTCCATGTTATTTCTATATTTGTAAAAAGAGAAATTAAGTGGGACTTTTAAGAATTAAGTATCACTTTTATCTCAGGAAGGATACAGAAAAAGCTGCATTTTACCAGCATTATGATTATGATTGTATTTGTATTGGTAGAATTCCTTATTTTTTGAGTACCTGTGTATTATTATGCTTTTTCGAAAGAATAAAATTGCCTATAATTAAAAATGAATTAATTAGTAGAATATTGCAGCGCTGTCGAATATTTTTAAAATCATCGAGCGTGTGTAACTGTAGAACAGAATCAGCACTAGTGATTTCAATTCCCTTATATATTGCAATAATTATTTTGTTTCACAATCACACTATTATAATATGCTTCGACGTATGACAAATATTCTGCTGTGGTCTGATAAATAATTCACAGTTTTGTATATTGAATTCTGCTTTTATACTTATCAACTATTATCAACATCAACAGCATTTAAAGCTTTTGGATGACTTGTGCCCCTTTTTATTATTTGTTTCGGCAAGGGAGAAACTCCGTCCCAATTTATCCTCTTGATCATTATTTCTCTCGTGAATTTGAGGATTTAAAAGGATTTCGGCTGCAATTGTACGGAATACAACCTCAACGTTGTGAGAATTCTTGGCTGAGGTCTCGAAGAATGGCATCTCTAGCCGCTCGGCTAGTTCCTATAATATTAATAGACAAGTTTTGTTATAATTATTTTTAAAAACTGTACGCAAATTATTCATTACAATTAAAATTTTAGTTTGTTTAATATATATGCGAAAGATGCTTACTTTTCCTTTCCTTTTAGACACCATGCATCTTTCCTTCTGGTCAAATTTATTCCCTATAAGAACTTTAATGGCGTCCGGTGGACCATAATCCTTGGCAAATGCAATCCATCGCTCCACGGATCTCAATGTATTAATATTGGTGACGTCATAAACTAATAGAATTCCATCCGCATTTCTCACATAATTTGAGACTACTGATCGAAATCTTTCCTGACCCGCCGTTTCCCACTATGTAATCATTTGATGAGCAGCCAAGAAACATGCAAATTTTACTTAGTTTTAGTATTCATAATATTATGCTGACATTTATCATTATCAGTAAGTACTCTGTAGGAATACATAATTATTATTACTTAACGTATTTGTAAGATGGGCTAAAAATGTTTTACCAAGTGAAGCTGCACCAATTTCCCCGCTACTTCAATCGTTTTCACGTGCTGAAAAGTAATACAAATTATATCCAGGTCAATTTGGAATGATAATTACATTATTATTAGTAAACATAGAAATATACTGATAGAAGTCATCCATCCCACATATAGGAATTATTGCAAACTTGCATATGAGTAATATTGTTTTCTTTAGAACTTATGTAAGTAGTTTGTTGCTGCGCGTGTTACAATTATCAAATCCCATATATTTAAATGCTTACCATATCACACCCAATGGTGGCATTGTATCTGTCCTCAAATGCTTCATTCTGCAATCAGCATAAAACGCACACATAAAAATACTATTTACATGTGTTTACTTCGCAGTTAGTTAGAGTTTCCTCGAGTGTCTTTAATTTTAAAATCAACTTATTTAGCAACTATATAAATTACATCATATGGAAAACACAAGGAAAAAAGTTATATAGGCAGGCAGAAGCTGGAAAATTACTTTTTATATATCTCCTTTTATTTTTAGTTCACGACTATCCACACTTTTTTTAATTTGTTTTTCTAACTGAAGTATAACGTGAGGGAAAACTGTGACATTTTTTCCACTATGGAATAATATAATGTGTGAAATTATGCTCTTATCCAAATCGTGATAGTGGCAAAACAATTAACTTACGGCAAATCTCCTTATAAGACTGGACTTCCCAACACCAGGCTCTCCTAATGCTACAATTTTAGCTGTTATGGCTGGTCTGTCACTGATACCAAAATTTAAAAACCAACGTTGTGATAAAGCATGTGCCATAGAATTTCTTATATTAACGCTAGATTAAAGATTACATGAAATTTTCCAAATAATTGTGCGAACTAAATCTTACATGTTAGGTTTAATTACTTACTAAAGACTGTCGTTGAAACCATTTCCAATTTTATTGTTTGTGAATAAGGACTCTTGATGTAGAGAAATTCGTCTGGATTGAATCCCTATTAATCTAAGCACTGTATTTCTACCTAGAGATTCTGGACAGTTAGGACATCTGCAAATTAACAAAATTCAAAAATTTAAATTCATACAATTTAAGTTACTTGCTTAATTTTGAAAATAAAGTTTACATTTACTTTAACCAATGTTTTTATTTGAACTTTTAAGAAAATTAATTTAAGAAAAAAACACTTACTGTGTTTTCCCTTCGTCCACCCATTTCTGGAGACATGTGTAGTGAAATACGTGGCCTTTTGTGGTTGAGACGAAACAGTCTTCTGTAGTATCTTTTAAAATGTACAGTAATATCAAAAACAGAATTAAAATATTTAAATTATTTGATACTTAATTTTCGTGGATTTTAATTTGATTTACCGATATTTGTGTTTGCATCCTTGCAAATAGGACATTCCAAAGTTTCCGTCATTTTAGGAATTAATGCACACACACTCACAAAACTAGTTTTGATGTAAATCAATGTAAATGTACTTTTAAAAAAACTAGAATTCCCAATTCGCTTTCAGTAATTCACAAACTTATTGGGAATGAAGCAAAATGCTGGAACTGGACAACTGGAACACCTTGCACTTCCACGCGGTCCGTCCTCACGCCAACTAATTTAGAGTTTAAGAAGTATAGAACTCGTGACAATAATAAGAAAAAAGAAGTTATCCAATGCCACATATATAGGGAAGACACAAGGGATAACTATATTAGTATATTATGCCTACTACTGATATTAGTATAAAAGTTGCAAGTGTGAAAATCCAATAGTGCTAATTGTTTTATTATTGTCTATGGCTATGAACGCAAGGGAAAAGGCTCGTAGACTGATGAGATGAGACTTTTTTTTGGTGAGCGACGGTGACGGATGACGGAGTTGAGCTCTTGAAGTTCACTTTAATACTACACAATATATAAAAATCCAAACACTATTAACTATACCTACTACTTAAAGGACTTTTTATAATAAGCTATTTTAAACTCGAAACTCACTCAAAACTCTCAACACTCTGTGTCTCAGTCACTCAGTCAGTATGGAAAACTTTCCTCCGGTGCGGTGAAGACTGCCTCATGCAACATTTTATTCAATTTAATTCGATTTGTTCCCTCTTGCCTCCAATCAATTTCGTCCCAAGAATCTTTCAAGGAGCTAATAAAGTTGTTTAGACAAGTTTACACTTTGGGCTTGCCGTGCAATATATCCAACACAAAAAGAAGAATTATTATAGTATTGTTGTTTTACACATAGGGCTGGAAATTGAAGCTCCTCTAACTTCTCGTGATACATACACGCACACAACGAAATTAACTGGATATCAGTGCTGGAAACAGCTCAGCAGGGGAAAATGTGATAGAAATGAACTTGCTCACTCGCTCCACTTCATTACTATGTATAAATTTTGACGCAAAGGTTCCCAAGTTCCCAATAGTGACGAGTCTCTCATCTCTGTACATTAGTACATTCAAGTACATTGAACATTTTTCAGTTTCCACATAAGTATATACACAACGTCAACGCGGCTACTGATAGTTTGAAGTTAGTTACTGAAGTTGAGAGAGCAGAGGAATATAGAGTATATGCCGCTATAGCTATACCTATATAGTAAGGTACTTCAGGAACATAAACTTACAAAAATTACAATATTAAATATCTCTGTTCGTATCTCTTTGTGAGGGAACACAGTTCCACATCCAACATTATGCAATTCAGTCTGAAGTTGAAGTTGACGTCTACTATTATCAGTATAGCATACAGTTCCTATAGTCTACAGTATAATGGCTATGTTCTACTGCCTTTAAACTCATCGTCACAGTAACTCATTTAATTTTCATTGTCACTTGAGTGTCGTTCCACAGCAGACTCTTTTAGTTCTCGGTTAAATTATGATTCTTTATTACTATATCCCTATTAGTTAGTTAGCACTATAGTTACTAGTTAGCTATTAGGGTCTACGCGATAATAGAATTTAAATCTAAAAACTGAAAAGCATATTATATAGTTCATATAGAGCATAGGGCACATGGCAGTTGGTTACACCCATAGCTATATGCGCATAGCTGTACAAATATACAAGTTTATGTCAAGTACTAAAGTGCAAAGGATAGCATCTATTATGTAAATTTAAATATCTTTGTATAAAATTTAAATGCTAATATTATAATGGTTTTGTATTGTAAGAGAATTCTAAAGGTTGACTGTTCTATTTCTATTTGGATTTCGAATTTCGTGTCTAGTATATCCATTTCACTATTTAAGCGTCAGCCATATAGTGGCTCATATATCCTTATATAATTCCTAATTACACATACTAATACTTGCCTGTGTGTAAGTAATTATTGCAATGAGTATAACATGTACCATGTACATATTAGACATCTCTCTGAGCACCTCTACCTCTTAAACAGCTTGTTACAGTGCACAATTAAATTAGTTGTAGGTTGTCGCCGTCGTTAGTTGTCATTACGTAGGTCGCATGTTAATCTCTATCCCAATCCCAACTTCCAACCCCATAACTACTGACTTTTAGGCAGGTGCATATAACATAACCTATCCCTATCCTAACAAAAGTAATAAGCAAATATTTTTCTTGGTTACCTAGCTCGACTATATACATTTTAGAATTTAGCATTATTAGCTCTGCTGTATATTATATATGCTGTTCCAAGTCGGAATTTAACATGTCTACTTAAATAATCATGCGCTTAGTATTATTACTACACGCGTTTATGAAAGACTGCAGTACAAAATTAAATTAGGTACACCACCTAAAGATTTGTCGCTTGGTTCTGTTTTCTGTTGTTCTGTTCAGTTCTAACCTGCAAGTACCTTGACGGGAAAATATTACATGCTCATTTAAAACTATTATATACAATAGTTTAAATGAATGGAGAGACGAGTCAGAATGTGTGAATAGATTGCTATTTTATTCGCTCTTTTTGTTTTTTCCTTGTACGAGAACAATTTTCATTTTCAGATGGCAATACATATATTCTAATTCTAATAGTTGTACAGATATGCTGTGTGCTGTGTTGAGTTTGCTTTGACTTTGGATGTTCTGTAGTTTAAATTCAAGGCATACCATGTACTATGTACTAAAGTAGGATGTAATGGAATAATATTATTGAGAACTGAAATTAAAGTTGAGCTCAATCATTCCATGCATGTATATGTATACTGACTATAGTGGGTCTGAACCTGAACCTAAGGTTATTATATGCAGAAGCCCTAATTCTATTGTGATGGTGATATAATTTATTTAACTCGTGAGTTAAGGTGAAGCTAAGTTAATAACACCAATACTAATCAATTGTCATAATGGACCACATCATCGCATTGAATCGTATCGAATAAATAGTTGTTTACATTTTAGGCTGCTACATATTTGAATTACTTTAAGCACTATATACGGCTATAGGCCAAAGACTCCATTTTGAATAAATGCAATGATCTAATAATATTTATCGAAATAGCTGAGTTTGAGTTTGAGTGATCTTTATTACAGTGTCAGGTTCATTCAATACAATTACGATATTAGCGATATTACGTGAATTTAAATTCATTCATTAGTGGAGCTTATCTGCTACAGCATAATCCTTCTGTATGAATAGATTATGGTATATTATTATGATGCGTAATGGGGAATCAGTAAGAGAAAATGGGAAAAACTGTGGATGAGTTTGACTATGTCTGGGACTGGCGAGGCGGTTCCTATTATGATTAAAAATCTTTCTTTAATACTCAACTGCAAATCTCAGCAAATTATCTACATGTTGAATTTTCTATGAATGTATTTAATATAATCTATGTATCATATGTATTTATGCGTATAATTTTGAATTTAACATAATTAATTTACTTTAGCTATTACTTAGTGTATTATAGTGTCCATCTTTTGATATCAATACTTTGTACTGAATGATTTGACACTTAAATAAAGCAAACTTCAAACTTCAAAAGTAATAAATTAGTATGAGCCCAGTGTAGTATAAATGAGATCAATAACAAACAGAAAGGGATTTTAGGGAAATGAAAAATCAACAAAGCGGAAGGAGGATGCCTAAATGTGACATATGTATTGGTTTCAAGGGGAAACGTATGTCAGAGCAAATAATACACAACAGTACTATAACACAATTTACATGACTGTGAACTGGATCAAATATTTTATAAATACATAACCAAATAATGAATGTATTAATTTTATTCCTGTAAATTAAACTAGTTTAGCATTCTACAAAATGTACTATTATATGATTTCAATTCAACCTTTTGTCCACCATGTTATTTGAGCATTAATAGATTCTTGAAATGTTCTGTTTATTTACACTGACGTATAAACGCTAAATGATAAGGAATTATAGTTTAATGCGTACTAATCTGACATAAGTGAATGAATAAGAGCTGCTATATGCAATGTGATCACATTGACGTTATAAGATTAGGATTATAGGGTACTTAATTTGATTAGGAGCTATTTGAGTAATATATAATATGAAAAATATTAAAGCTATGAGAGCACATATCTATATAGGTACATACCGTATATCTTCTAATACAACGCGGGTCGTTGTATTAAAACTCAGAGGTTTACCCTCCGCGTTGTATTGGAGACCCGCGTTGTATTACAAATTTTTCATTTCCAACCACCTATGCGCAATGTTAAAGCATAGCAAACCCCCGCGTTGTATTGGAGACCCGCGTTATATTAGAGACCCGCGTTATATTAGAAGATATACGGTACCTACTTCAGCTTAGTTTTTATTCCTGGACAGAGACGAAATATTGAAAGATCCATATTGACATTCATGTTTTATTTTTAAATGCAACGCAGTTCTTGAAGACTTTCGAGAACAAATTATTAGTAATAATGATTTATACTTTGTAAGTATTATACTCCTTCAATTGGTTTAGGCCATAAATGAATTCATACAGATATCATATGGGTTGGTCCTTGAAATCCTATTATTTACCAAGATTCTAAAAAAATGATGAAAATGGGTGGCGGAAGAGGGGAAGGGGCCCAGAATAAAGTTTTGAGTTATGATCAATGACACCATTTAGAAATTATGCCTTGTTATTGAAGGCAGTGAATTTTATCGCGTTTTAGGCTGTAATTCCAACTATGTAGTACGTTGAATTTCCTTCAAATATAATGTCATATGGTAACTATATAATTATTTATAAATGTAAATTCGCACCTACATAATTTTTATCTTAAAATGAATCAGTTAGTACGAAGTCCAATGTGTACGATATTGGTTTTTATTCGAATTATAATCATCCAATCTAAATGACTGAAACTGAAGGTTTTTTGTACACCGACCATAATATCATTGATATGAATTGCGAAAGATGTGAACGTAATTATTAGAGTGCTACACATGTCTTTTTCAAAAATGCAAATAGTGTGCATATGTAACAAAACGTTGTAAATTACTTAAAGATAAATTCTGAGTTCACTCGAACGGGATGCAGTGCTGGTTCTGGTTCAATAAATAAATTTAATGTAATGAAAACATATTTTCTGAATAGATCATGGTCTTACAATTGCCTCATGCTATCCAAGAGAAAGTGAAACAATGATTCTAGCAGAACGTAGGTTTATTTAGGGGAATTAGGTGCATACAACTTCTCTGAAGGCCGGTAAGTCATGCCCAGTATGTACTCTTCATTATGGTTAGGTTTATAGGAAAAAAATTGGGAATGACTTATCAAAGTAACCCAATAATGGCTGCTACTACGAGAAAATATTTGACATTTGGGAAGGTGGGAACATTAGGGGCATTTAAATCACATTGTCCGGGCCGCTGCGCACACAAAGCCCCTTAATCTATTAATATCATTTTCAGGACATCTGCTGGACCTTCCACTGCAAAGAAACTCCTTTTATAACTAAAAGAGTCTCTTAATTTTGTATACAAGTTAAATTATATCAGCAAGGATATACAATCCTATCCTACCCCAACCAAAGTGATACAATTTTGTACCTAAATTACCGGCCATGCATATTCCAGTACATGCGCCAGTACATATTCTGGGAGAGGGGTTAAAACACGTTTGACAACATTACCAAATTACATGCTATCATTATGCGTACATTGCTCGATGTAATGATAATAAATTGTAAGTAATATTGTATTGATTTGCATTTTATGTGTACTGGCAATTAAAACAATTTCTGCCCAACACCCTGATGCTACATTTCGCGATTCCAATCCTGCATTCAATTTTCTTCAGTCTAGCTACATACAGAACAAATAAAATATTCGTAAACGCTATAAAACTCGAGCTCCGCCAAGCGGGAAGCAGGAAGTAATTTCTAATCAGTACTGATTGTACCTAAACTATGATAAAAGCAAAAAAATGTTGGCCCGTTTTTAAGCCGCATATGGTTTAAATCGTGGATTATTCCTGCTTATTTTCGCTACTGTAGCACGAAAAAGTTGTATGATAATATTTTATATTTCAAGTGTAAAAGTGGCACCGATTACTTATTACTGTCAGGAACACTGATTTCTGTCCGCATTAAATACAAATACAACTAAATAAAATTACATGCCCCACAAATCCAACGGTCGTTCAGCTTGATCTAATAATTATAGTATTAAATACTTACCTAATGTTTTTATTGGGCTTGATATACAGATTATAAATGATATGTACCTGAGCTGGACTACTACTGAAAAATGGAGATGGATGTAGGCTCTTATAGACTTTTATGTTCATTTTCAATTGCCTCCATAAGCCGTCATCATCAAAGAAACGAGAACTAATTAATTAATGAGAAATGAGGTCATCCAAATTCAATATGTCGTCTGTCACGGTAAGTATAATAAATATGCGGAGTCACAGATAATTACTTCCGGAATCCAGATACTCTAACCCAAAATAGAAGTGACATATAGTAGAGTAGACGTACATTTCATCAGTAATTAACATAGCATTTACATATATCGCCACTCCACTTTACTCCCTTGCCCATATCATTTATGAGTATGAGGTAGATGAAATAAACATTTTCTGTAACATTTTTTACAACAGTTACTTTTTCTGTTACTTGATAGCAACTGTTTTTAATTTATTATAAATAGGCACGAAAAAATAGGATGTACTTTATTTAATTCATACAAATAAAATGAAGTACTGAAATAATAAAATATGCGTTTCGAAGTAATTGTTCACATTGTGATTCACTTGGGATTTAAAAAATCAGTATTTGTGCAATAGCAGTAGCATTAGGAACATTTCCATACATAGAGAATACATTCCAGTAAATACTGAGCAACAGTAAACATATTTAGGATATTATTGCCAAACACTGACTGTTATTTAACGTAAGTTCTTGTCTGTGGTCACAAGTATATTGCCCAATCGGCAACGTTTTAGGTTTTAAAAATACCTTATTGCTAGGCATTAACGAGCCTTCTTAAATTCACAGTACAGGGTATTTAAGTACACATGTTGAGCGTTACATTATAGCCTTGAAAAAAGACCTAACAGCAAGTGAAGGCCGTAGCGGGTTCTGCGGAGTATTCAGGATAGTCCTCTAGCCTTCTCCTACTTCGACTCTGAAGATAATCAGCGTTCTGAAGCAGCTCGGGTTTCTCTAGGATCTCTGCAGTTGCTGTGCGCAGAGCTGCTTCGATGTTATGGGAGTCTTTTGCACTTGTCTCAAAGAATGGTATCCCTTCCTTTGAACTGAAATCCTACAAAAGTACAAGAGGTTCATGATGCATTGACTTTTTAATTTGAATTCGTGAGCACATCATTAGGACTACCTAATTTAATTACAATGCGCAATGTTCTGAAATTATTTTTGCAAAAAGTGAAACTTTGCAGTCAGTAAAATTGCTAAAAATTTAGTCACCTTTCCGATTCGAGTAGAAACCATGCGCAATTCTGTCCGATCCGATTTATTTCCTATAAGAACTCTAACAGCATCTTCAGGCCCATAGTCATTAGCAAATTGTATCCAGTCTTGAACGTGAGTAAATGAGTTCATCTCGGTCAACGAATATACAAAAAATATAGCGTGGGCATTTCGAACGTATGAAGGTATGATTGCTCGGTACTTCTCATCTCCAGCGGTGTCCCACTATTAAATTGGGATTTGAACAAAAAATGATCAAGAGGTTGTTGAAGTGCATATCAAATGTTTTATTCGATATGTGATATTGCAGGTTTACTGTAGAAATATTTTGCTGTGCACTACTAACCATATTTAGTTTCACAGTTTTATCTCCCATCTGAACGAATTTGAACAACTAAAATACAACAATGATTTTAATTAGCTTTAACTCGTATATTTCCCCTCCCTGTGACATGAGACTTGCTTCAATAGCATCAATACTTAAGGGCTTACCAAGTCACAGCCGATTGTAGTAACCATATTTTCTTGAAACTCGTCATCCTATTAAAAATATTAAAGTACACAATTAATTTTAAGGCAACAACTAACTACATTAACTATACACGTGAAATATATTATTCCTGACAACAACAAGTAATTTTCAGTTAACAATTTGATGCAGATTTATAAAAATCAATCTTACAGCGAATCTTCTCAGAAGAGCCGATTTTCCAACACCTATACGAAACAAAAATAAATAACCCACTATTTTTAGAAAGAACAGTTCGTTCGCTAAGATTTCAAAAATTAAGCTTGGGCAATAATTATGTTGTTACCGTACTACATATTATACATTTTATGTAAATATTTTCCTTATTTAGTCTTACCTGAATCCCCTAGGACGACAATTTTGAATGTATGATCACTAAAATAAACAAAATCAACATAAGTTAGCTCTGCTGGATAAACCTAATAACGTATATAAGTTTGCTCTGAGCTCAAAATTTTGGTAGGAAGCTACAATCCAACAAAAAACATAAAAGACAATGCAGTGTAGTGTTTGATATCATAATAATTAATTACCATGCCGAATCCGGATTTCTGCGACGTCCCCTTTCCTCTACCTCTTTGTCCGGGGACTCGATACCGTACAGTCTAGTAAGAGTTGAAAAACTGAGGGGTTCTCTGCACACGGGGCACCTGAACGTAGAGAAAGTCATAATTAAAACGTAAATAAATATCTCAAAATGATGACAACAAAAACAATTTCTCAATAACAATAATTCGTTATGAGTAAACAGCTTTATGACCGATGCCGATGCGTAATAAATCAAAATAATATAAAAATAATTCATATTAACATGTACAATGACTCATGAATGTAATTTTCTTTTCTTACGTAGGAAACTCATCTCGTTCAATGATTTTTTTAATGCAACTGTAATGAAAAATGTGACCTCCTTTGGTGCTCACAAAATAATCGGATGGTCTCTCTAAAAATTGGGAGAAAAAATGTTTTAATTAAACTTAGCTCGGAAGGTTAATAATTAACTTTAAATTGTGCGTACTCTGAGTAAATAATAAGCATTTATTACTGTTGGCTGTTGTTAGCTCTATTAAAGTTTGTTCTACTTTTAGTTAGCTTTCTTTAACATAAGAAACAAACAATGGGAAAAAATCTTACCAGACGTGAAGCATAAGCAAATTGCACAATTAAATCTTTCCGCCATTATAAATGATAACAGATTTCTGGAGTATGACTCCGTTTCCGTTGCATTAATATTTTGCAGTGGTATTTAGTGTAGGATTCCAGTGCTCGCTTGAGCAGATCACAGCCCCCAGCACTTGGTGTATTTGCGAGTAATGTATTCTGTATTATCCACGTCCGCTGCAACAGGCTTTATCTGTATGCACAGATTTTAGATGGGAAGCAATAAACGATGGGTGGGTTGACTTATCACAAAAATACGCGCACCAGATACCAAGATGAACAATTAGCAACAACACAGCCAAACTTTCACAAACTATCAAGAAAAGTAAAGATTAAAAAATAAATGACGGGCTGATACTACTATTTTAAAATAAAGACGGAAAATTATTGATTAGATTCCGTGGATCAACAACTTTTGACTGAGGCGACGATAAAAATGTTTGCAATCGATGCAGTGCGATTTGTCATATTTAATTATCATACGCTATTATTTTAATTCTACTGCAACTTTCAATTTAATTTTGACTAGTACAGATACTTAGCGGGCAGGAGGATTTTTGGGGCACGTAGTCCCTTGGGTTTCAATTCTAATTGTATACATCTACGTGTAATATAGTATCACGATGAACAAAATAAATTTAATGCAGTAACTGCAGGTATATGAGGAATTCCTTTGGGATTTTGTGCATCGCAATACATTTTTATGCCCAATAACAATACCAATCACAGCACACAACACAAGAAGTATAAAGTCCACAAAGGTAGATAGTAGATACTAGAGGCGAACTAATGAAGTATGTAGGTGAGCTATACACACTGTGCTAAAATTGAGCAATATGGTTAACTAACTGGTAATGGCAATAAGTTAGATTTGCTGAAATAGTGTGTGTGTGTATTATATGTAAATATGTGGGCGCGTATGTACGTACGTATATAGCCCTCCTACGTACACAACACACTATTAAATAATGAAGTGTGTGGCGTTTGAGTGTCAAGTGCCAAGTATTACAGAGCAAAGAACTGTGACTATGTGTACATCGTGCTACAAGGTTAAAATTAAAAAATGTTTTGGGATGTTGAGCACAAAAATACAAAATATTATATAGCTACAGTGCGACTAAAATACCTATATGTAGATATGCCAGTCAGTATTGAAAACCTTCATGGTTGCTAGGCATCATTTTCAACGAAAAACTAAAAGGTAAGAAGAGCAGGACACCAGCAAATGATATATTAAATATAAAGGGGGCTTATTTATTATGTGTCTAAAAAATGGGTTGCTCAGCAAACTACGTTCGGGTGATGCATGTTGCTATCATCTTATATTAAGTAGCATGCTATACAGATAAGATCAACACTCGTAGTCGTACTTCCTCCTTAGTTATAATGTATCCATGTATTGAAACTTATACATCATCTGTGAAGAACCAAAATAACCCACATCCATTTTTAGCTAAATACAAAATGCACTATCTACAAAATAATTAAAATACCAAGATCCTGAAAAGCAAGTAAATATATTTGCAATTTTCAAAAACTTGTAAGTAAGTAGGACAATTTGCACTTTTCAAAAACATGTAAATAGAACATTTTGCAAAACATGTAAATCGAATATTTTGCACTAAATAGAAAAATTGACACTGTTCAAAAGCAAGTAAATAGAACATTTCAAAACATTTTAATTAAAATTTTACACATGCACCTCATTTAGTATTTTTTGACACAGCTCACTTTGAATCTGATAAATAGTTAAAATTGAAAATGGGTCATTTTGATTCTTCACAGGAGCTATGCACATATCTACGATTAGGTTACTTATTCGTACGGACACTATACTTTTATATTGCATTATAACTTTCGCCAGCCAGCCAGAACTTGACTACTAACTTTTATACAGAAAGAAAACGCAATATAGAAATAACGAATTAATGAATAGATATATGAATTCAAAACTTCATATAATTACAGCAGAATATGAATTTTTATTCCTCGCACATTCAATTCAAAGCACGTCATATAACGCACAGGCAATGCATTGGCAAGGGAAGCTTTGTGTCGACACCGGTAAGTGTACAGAGAGATACAGATTACAGATAGTTGAAACTTACACAACAAGAATTGCATACTCAACTTTGGTTTTGGTGGTGTGGTGTACACGGCAGTACGTACTTCTAATGTGAGTGACTGAATGAATCATACGAGTAACCTAAATTTTCGTACGACGATAAAAAATCCAAATAAAATCTCAAAAGTAAAAACAAAACTTACGATAGAAATGAGAGGGCGAATGATAATACAGACAGACAGGATAAGTAAGGTACGAGACGAGTACGAGTGATGGGCGTATGAGGGGCTTTATGAGTATCAGTTGTTTTTGTTTTTACTATGTACTTGCTTGGAAGCAATACAATGTCGTCTCTGCTGCAGGTGTGGAAACGATGGGGTATAAACATATAGATACGATTTAACATTATAAAATAATAAAAAAAAAGTAAAATACCAAATAACCAAATCGTAGTTGTCTGCGCTCTGTTATTTCACTCTTCCTTCACGAATTCACTTATCAGGAATAATAATAAATTATTATTAATGATGTAAATTCAATGAAACTCAGCCTTAAGTAGTAGCACATTTTTACGTCAATAAATAAACTGTTAAGATTCACAACGAGAGGGATGAAATATGTCCCTGACCCTAGGTAACGACTTGGCTACAATTTATAAAAGTTGTCATTTATTTTTAAATAAGGAAAGTTACCTTTAATATAAATAGGACTGGAAACTGGAAAGGAGGAAGTATGCCCCAGTAATCGTAAGACCGGTGCACATTACAACGTATATGTTTCCCACATGAAAAGAATCAGACCGGCGCAACAGGTGTTTTGCTCTCTCATCTATAGCTTGAACCTAAAGCAGGATTCGAAAATTCGTAATGCGTCCGTGTAGTCAAGCTAAATAGAACTGCGAAGCAGATTTACTTACTAATCTTTAATTTTCGTTTGTTTGAAATGCAATAAATGGTTTTATTTTTTTAAGGGTTTTGTATTTTTGGCACTTCAGTTTTTCATTCTCTCGAGATTTTATAAATCCTAATAATATTATAGTTAAAGTTATAATTATTGTAATACAAAATACAAGTCATGGACATAAAGTATACTTATATGTATAAGTTAGTTTAGCTATAAAGTACCTACCTATATGTGTGGTCCGACACAGACGTTACAGCAATATGACAAATAAAATGTGTTAGCGTCATCACAATATGAGAAAGTAAAAATACAATTATTTGTAGTAGTAACAATAATAATTAGTACAAATACTATAATAACAGTCTAAAACGGCTACAAAAATTTAAACAAAACGATTTACGCTACGCGATGACAAGTCCCTTCTAGTAATAATTACCTAATATTATTGTCTACATTAATTTATCTCCGGTTATTGTGGTCCTCAAAAACTGCAATGAAATTTTGCCAGCCGCGTCTCAGGACTCCTAGACATCCAGTTTCTTTACTGTCGCTAGCACGGACACGGATCATATTCTGATCTGACATACGACTCCGAACAGAAGACATTATCCATTCGTTTTCCAGGATCTTGGCTGTGAGTGCTCTGAATGTTGCTTCCACATTGTCGCTATATAAATAATGAAATTGCAATATTTTAAATCATGCCCATTTTTTTATTTACATTTATTTAATAAAATACTATAAAACTATATTAAAGTTTATGCAGAAAAATCTGACTTACGCCTGCTTCGCTGATGTTTCAAAGAATGGAAAATCATACTTATCAGCCACAGCCTGCGGAATACATAAATATATGATTTAAATTATTTTGCATTCTACAAAAAAATCTGAAGTACACATTTTAAAAATTTTGATGACACCGATAAGGAACACTAGTAAAAAAAATAAAGCAAACCTTCCCCTCAAGAAATGAAACACATCTCTTCTCCTGACGATCAATCTGATTACCAACCAGGACTTTAATCGTATCTTTAGGACCGTAGTCTTCCGCAAAATTTATCCAGTACTGTAAATCCTTTATTGTTTGTGGCTTAGTCACGTCATAGACAAATAGGATCCCTAATTTAAGGAAACATTTTTTTGTAAAACAGTTAATGAATCTACTGATATACTAAATCATTTATGTGCATATAACGTAAACGTATGAGTGTCAACATAAGTTTCAAAATGTAATCCTGATCACCTTGAACGTCCCGTACACAAGAAGACGTAATTGATTGAAATACTTCTTGTCCAATGGTGTCCCACTAAATAATGTAAAAAATGTTAATTTGTATACTTTCACGAAATTGAGTCTCATCCTCTTTATATGGCTAAAATTTAAATTAAAAATACATGGAAACTTACGATTATCAATTGAATTGTAGTTTCGCCCATAATGACATTTTTCCGAACCTAAGTATAAACCCCAAATAAGAGTTAGATGTCTCACTTCAAAAGTATTATCATTTGGAATAACACAAAAACTGAAGTTAAAATAATTGTTAGCAGCAAAACATTTTTTCACCAAAAAACAAGAACCAAAACCAGTTTTTGTAAAAGAAAAATATTACGTTCAAATAAATAAAATTAAAGTGTGGTAGAAAACTTACTAAATCTACACCCCTGGTGGCATTTATATTGGGAACAAATGTATCCTCCTGTTGAAAAATAAAATTATTATAGAAAATAAGTTTAATTTTTCTCACTTAATATACAAATTTGTCTCAGATGACAGAGACTTGTAACAACTTTAAAATAGCAAATATTTGAGAGTGCTGGGAGCTACTGAATTGCAATATAAAATTACTTACGGAGAATCTTTTCAAAAGGCAAGATTTGCCAACTCCAGAACTTCCAAGTAGTGCAATTTTAAAAATATAACTGTGATTAGGTGGTCTGCAAAGTAAAAATATACAATTATTATTAAAATTCACAATTAAGTTTTTACAATTAGTTGAGCAAAAATAAACGGTGTATTATTACTTTGGACAAGGTTGACGCGTAATGGCGGGTGTCAAGATGGGCGAATCATTGTAGCTAAGTTTTGAATTCGGATCGATTCCATACAACTTTGTTAGTTTCTTGGTCTCCATTGATTTGGCGCATGTAGGGCATCTGTATTTAAACACGATTAGAACCATCATTAAAATTATATATACTAACTAAGTTTAGTATTAAAATAAATTTGGAACATTGATGTTATAAATAATTATAAAATATAACAACATAATAATATTGCCACGTGCTTTAATTTTCCATGAGAAAAGTAGGCGAGTATACACTGATTATGATAGAAGTGACCACACGGTGCGACCACGAAATAGTCCCCAGCAACTTCTATATAATTTAAGGAAGTAGAACGAATTCAAAATTTGTAATGGCAACTTCATGGTATTAAATTAAATTATTAAATTATGCCTAATAATATTTACCCGGTTGAAAGTGGATGCACAATGGGCATACAATACTATCGTCCGTCATCATATTTCCTTGACTGATGATTATGAATTTTATTAAAGTGAGTTTGACGTCTGTCGTATATTGAGGAGCTAGTAACGGACGGACGCGGACGGTAGCAGACTAACGATAAGTAATCGTCCCTCTCATGTCACGAGGAGATAGTTTAATTATATAATTACTCCTCTTCAATATCTATCTAAGTAGGTTCTGTTTAGCTTGATTATTATTATTATGTTTGGTGTACAGGATTGTTATTGAAGTAAAATCAGTGAGAACCGATTGCGTTATGTTGATTCCTCAGATGCTATTTGCTTATATTCAGTTCCATAAAGTTATTGACAGCATCAAGAGAAATTCAATTCTGAAAACAAACAAAGCGACAGAGCCAATTGAACAAAAGGAAAACATAAATCATAAGTTATATTATGTGATATAAAACTTGATTATACTGCTCCTTTATTTGAACGACCTCCATGATTCCATTAAACTATATATACATAATATTTAAGATCGTAATGAGACAGTATATCCAGCCAATCAAAACATCCCCATATCTAACAAACAAAAGTCCATAGCAAAACAGTAGTGACGCACCAAGACATAATGACAAAATAAAGAACTGTAAAATTACTCCAAGTACTCTCGAATCTCGAACCAGTTCAATTATAATAATGCTGCTAACACTGACTACAAAACTATTTTTTAAAAAAACGTTACACTTTCCATGTAGTAAGTAATTAATGCATAAATTACCACTTCAAAGATGTAGAAAGTTTTATATTTTCCTTTTTACCTATATTTTTTTTATTTATTTATTATTAGTCCTGTTTGATGTCACAATTACACGTGAGAAAACTCTGCTGCTCATAATTGTGCACAGGAGACAATACATGGTAGAAAACAAGTGGTAGGTAGTATAAAGGGGTAAACCCGGCACAAAGCTTTATAGACTGTCAACTCCTGTACTAATTAAGTGCGCGTTACACATATAAAAATAGTAAAATGCCAACACGTAAAAGCTTATGGGGCAAATAAAAAACAACACAAAGTGGAAAGTACTCAGTAAGCACTGAGAGTGTATAGAGTGCTGATAATTCCTGCAAAACTTTGACCAGCTTCGGCGTCTCGTTTACGTGTTTTCCTGTCTCTAAAATAATGTGTACTTACTAGGTGGTCCTCGTGTGCAATCCTAATAATAATATATGAAAATAAAAAAATTATTTTCCAAATCCTATTTTAAGCCACACGCTCTAATTTCCTTCGAGTACTTGACACGGCCATGGTAAGGCTCTATCCACACACACACACACTACACTAATATATACATACTTACTAAAATTTAAATTGTTAACGAAAAAATTAATCTATGAATCTATATAGTACCTACAGCAAAATAATTAATACCTGTAATATACATGCATATATATATAGTTTGTACCAGAAAGATCCTATACGTGTACTGTGTGTTGATGAAGGTGCTTTATAATAAAATATGTGTATCTTTAGCCAACGACTTTACATATAGTATAGTTTCAGCAGATAAAATTGTCTAAGGAAATTACAACTCACGCTCTGCTGCGTGCAAGTATACGACTACAATCTAATAATAATGCTAACAATGTGAGCATACTAATCAACCCCCAAAATCCCAACAAAGCCCAAAAACTAACACCAAAACCAACTGGAATCAGTCAAAGTAACGAGCGAGTAGTACAATTACACACATGCTAAGTGCAAATTAATTTCCTAATGATTTCGGCATATAATTATATTATCTCTATATATGGTTTTCAGTTCAGGTTGAAGTTGAGAATGATTGTCACTGAAAGGCTAAGTAAGAACGTAGACACCTACCTAAGTACAAATCTGTGTCAAGCCAAGAGCCAACGCAACAACAACGACGCCAACCTTCACTGTAAAAATAAATGCACTGCGTGTGTACACAACCCAAGTAATAATATCAGTACTTTAACAAACAACAGCCAACAATGTAAAATAATTTATATTTTGAACACCCAAACACACACACTCATTTCAAATCCAAACTGCAATGTTGTATTTTGCAAAAAGTTGTGACTGACACGAAGTCTAGTTAGTTACAGGAATGAAGCTGCAAGCTCGAAAGGGGCAAACAGAGCACATGTATTGTATTTTATAAAGGCAAATAAAAATAAAGTGGGTTTAAGTTCATCGTAAAAAAAACATCGTATCTTACGATTAGAGCGCTTGTTATGTGTGTGTGTGTGTCTTATAGGGTAAGATCAAATTAACATTATTATCATTTTCTATCCTTATTTCAATTCCCCTCCCTTTACACTCTATTCTTAAAGGCTGGTTATGATACTGAGAAGTCTTAAAGACGGAAAGTCTTGTCTTGTCTCAAATATATACAAAACACCGCAGCGCGTAATTATTTAAAGGTACTTGTATTATTTCACTCTCCTATCCTATACATTTATTATATTATCTCCCTGTCATTTTTTTAACTTTCTTTCCTTGGCTCTTTTGACTTCCTTTTTTAAACTTTTAACTTGGTCCATCATAATGGAAACATCTTACGACTACGATTAGAATAAAATATGAAGGTAGGTACTGTACTTATAGAATTGGAATTTAGTTGCAGTTTTGAGATTTGTTTTTGAAAATAAACTATACCCACTTCCACACGGACGACGACGACTGACTGTACGACTGTACCTATCCTTTTGTTAATATTTAAACATAATATTATGTCTAAATTAAATACGTTTTGCTTGTAGCAATTTCCTTTGCTGTCCCCTGTAGCTGTATCGGACTGTATCCGTATCTGAATATGATAAACTGTCAGTTGCACAAAATTACTGATAAACTTAGAATGCTCTTTCTGATCCTAGTCCTATGGAATGACTAACAATCTATTGATAATATTCTGCCCTGACTAGTGAGTTTATTTACTGTCAAACTATCACTCAACAGAACATCCAACGTTTATAATCCACGTTTTTTTCTCAAGAATTCCTTATTTCTGAGTGAGTAGAATTTCCTTCGTAGACTAGACGTTGTCTCGTAGTAGTAGTAATTATATCGCATAGTAATTCGTAGTTAACCAATAATAATAGTTCGTAATTTTGTTGTGCTTTACTGTAGGGAAAGAGACACTTCCAACATTAACTTCCTACTTTATTACAAATACTGTATAGTGACTAGACGAGGTAGTGTATTACCCTCCCACAACAATATCAGCCCAAAGAATTGATGTACAGAATGTTGTCAATCCAATCTTCACAGTAAATCACAACACAGCTGACAATTGGCACTGGCACAATGTAACAATATAATAATGTTTGCAGGAACTGTGCTTCTGCTGACTAGTACGTTAAATAGCCAGCATTATACTTACGTGAATATAACAAAGGAATAAGGGATTTGCTGTATCTTCGCTGTTCGACTGCTTTACAGATATGCCTCAATATTATTATTACGTATCAGAACTTTTGAACAAACAAACCAAAACTCGACTAAACTTTGAATGTGTCTTTTTTTACATCTAAACTATTCAACAATGTTATCAACATTAAAACTTATTTTTTTTTCATGTTTCACAGTGCAGTCACAGTGGTTTAGTAAGGGGGAGACTGTGATTGAGTCATTCAACTCGAAACTTAGGTGGTAGGTAGGTATAGCATTAGCATGTCAATTTATAATAATAAAATATACAAAATACAAACTACCATATAATATTATTTTTAATCCTACCAACAACGTTTGAAAACTTGACACTTGAATTACTGACGCACACTATTGACTATACATCCGCGTATTAAATATCCAGCTGCTAAATGCTGAGGATCGAGCGGACAGAAGGAAGTGTCTCTCCTGGCGTCTGCTCTCCTTTTGAACCGACAAACAAAATAAACTGCTCGGTAGTATAGTAGAGCGAAGCTTATTACCTGAATGAAACCTGACTGATCGTGAGTCACAGTCGTAGTAGTTGTTTAGTAGTCACTATTAAGTCAGCCACTCGCTCAATCGATGAAGTACTTACCTACCTAACGAAATAATGCAGACTGTGATTTATGTGAACTCTAAAAAAAAGAGAGCAGAAATAAAACTAATAATAATAATGGTATAGAGGAAGGAACAATAAGAAGAACAACTGCGACCCTCACACACCATATAACAACACCGAACTGCCGCCACCAAGATTCACCCCGCCACAACGTCAACCAAACTTGGTAGAAAAATAAAAATTGATGATTTGTTTTATTTGCGGTATAATGGTAGTAATATTGATGTGATGATTTCTCGCACTGGCTGATCCCCTGATAATGATTTAGCTTCAACTCAAATATAGGTATTAAGTTTTATGTAATTTTCAGGATTTCCATTATTTATTCTAGTGCATATATATAGGGCTTTGCTGCGGGACTGAGACGACGTAACGATTTGATTTGACTGCAAATAACCAACTGCTTGTTTTCTTTAAGTCTTATAAAAGTAGTAATAAACGCAGTGTATTCGTATTCGTTCATAGTTTATACCTATGGAAAGATGCCACTAATCCACATTTATTTACAGTTTTTTGCCGAGTGCCTATCCGTCCTACTAAATATAGGTATAGGTATATATATTTATGCAGAAATACATTACATTGCAAAAGTACTAAACTCCCGTTAGGATTACCCATAATGTTAGTCATTATTATACGCTATGCTATATGCAATGTGTAGCTCTACCAAGTCGAACCTTATAAGGATTAACTAAGTATATAACCCCATCAGTCTCTTTAGTCAGCCACATCATACACTTCCGGGCAACATTCCCTGTAATCCTCATAACTTATGTACCTACCTACTAGTAAAGCTTCTTCCCTTTAAGTTTCATTATGGTGGAATGATAATAATGACTCTAAGCAAGAGTGGCATGCTGTAATTATTTTTAACTCGTAAATTTTTCTGTGTTTCTATTCTATTCAGTAGTAGGGTATTATACATGTCAATTAGTGTGGGTTGTGTGAGTGAGGGCTGAAACGGATTATATCAACTTGAGGAATAAATATATATATGTATATATAAATTTATGAATACATATCCCAATTGCATAAGTATGTCCCTACAATATCTACCACCCGGCCACCCGGCCACCCGGCTGTCTTTTCTGTTCTGGTACAAACAATAATTTGCTACTTACGGATATAAAAGTAGATTAAAGACCAAGAATAGCCTCTTGGATGGAACAATATTGACGGCAGCAAGTCCTTCTGTCACTTAATTATGTCACATCAACTTGTCTGCAAGAAGAAGATTGTGATTATTTATAGGAAATCTAATAATAATTACTTTTAATGACTTATTGGTATTTTCCGTGCTTGAGTAAAGTTCATAACTTATTGTCTTACTTATGTATTAGTGAATAAAAATAAAAATCTATAAATACATTCAAATGATATCCGCGTCGCTGCTCCTACTCCTTCAACCACCACACTTTTCACAGTAAATTATGGAACATTGACAGATTAGCCGTTTGGAGTTATTATAATAGGTATTGCTATTATTATTATTACATGTTAATTCCAGTTGATAACAACTGACAAATTCTCAAACACAAGATTAGCTCAACAAACAGGTTGGAGTTGCTGGAATACACAGACTATAAAAGTGAGGAAAGTGCTTCAAAGAAGTGATTTGATTTATAAGAAGCGGAGAATATAAGCTTGAATAAAATGAATATTAAGCATCTGCAACGTTAAGAACGGAATTAAAATTTAACTTACCACTATACTATATGGGAGAGTAGACACACACACAGGATAGGATAGGATAGGATGCCTGCTGCTACTTTAATATGGTACATGGGATCTTACTATTTCTTTTACAAAGACAGGGACTGTGGTATCAATTTAATCAGCGTGATACATATTATAATGTTCAAAAGTAAGTAAGAGTCATCGCAAAAAAGTTGGTGAGGTAAAAGATACGAGAGGAGAGGAGAGCTAGGGCAGAAAACTCCAAGTTTAGAGTTGTATCTCAAAGTAAAAATGTGCATATAACAGAAACAGAGCTTCGGCTTCAAGGTTGATACCTAGAAATGGAAATAAATTTGGACATGCAATATCAATGAAATTACTTATAAGTTGTTACTTAGGGGAAGGTTTCCATTTTTCATTCGAGTCCAATTCGACTTGCATCTAGACAACCACATCACAATCACCTACAGATATGTACCTGCCTAAAAGGGAAGACAAAGAAGAAATCCTCCAAGTTTCAGTTACTTTAGCATCGTCGTCGCGTCGTTCGTTTTCGTTAAGGCTTATTTTTGCCAAATAAAATCTTTATAATGAGATTAGTACATTGCATTGATTCTCATTTTCTTACTTGAGACAACATATTTATATTACAGACGTACAAAGAATGTACGAGGACAAAAGCTGGATGCTGGTATTAAATGTCATGTGCCCAGTAGACCATTTTCCCACTAAATATTTTTTTGTGCAGGGGTAATAAACTGTTTCGTCGTAAACTCATGATATATATTTGAATATTGTATTTGTCTATTTCCTTTGATATTGTATTGCTAGAAACTCTGAAATAAGAGTTAAATCAGCGTATGTACATTCATAATACGTTTAGTTACATTGTAAATCTTTCCAAACTTTAAATATGATTCATTCGTTCTCTGATCGAGCGAGTAGCGGTTTCAATGCATGTATAGTTAGAGCACATATTCCTTGCTATGTATGCAAAAGTCGCGTTTAGTTATTACGGGGGGTTTATCTGTAAACTCATTTTCAGTAAATTGAGATTTGCTATGCTTAAGCATAGGCGTACATATTTAATTTGATTATTTTGTCTATGTTAATCCTTAGTTGTAAATGTACACAAATTAACATTATTTCATTCTTCTATTCATTGTTAGCATTTCATTTTGACTGCTACCCAAAGTAAAGATAAGAAAGGGAAATGTTGTGCTTGAGTCAAATCTACCTACCTGTAATAATTACATAATTAGAATGGTTTATATATTGTAATGTGATTGTATTTTTCCTCGACAGCTTCTGGCTGGTTTCCCTCCGTATCTGACCTACATAAACTCTTTGTCCTTTAGTTTCCATAGCTAAGTAAGCAATAATTCTTTGTGTTAATATTTATGCCGCTTGTACCTTGTTTGTGACGCTACTCGCTACTCTTTTGAGGGCTATAAATACTGGCTTCGAGTGGCTTTTAAATTAGAATTGATTTTTAGAATTGAAATCTGAACCTGTGCCAGAGCAAAGCTCTGGCCAATTCCTACCTGAAATACTACTTATATAAGTTAGCGTTGTTCTACTTGTAAAAGTACCATTTAACTATCTTTTCCATTTTCCTCTGTTAAATTTATCTTCGTAAATTGTAGTACAAATAAATTAATTGTTTTCCTGTTTATTAGAAAGAAATTATTATTTGTCTGAATCTGCGTTGTTTATTTATCAAATACCGAAATACTGAATTATTCTCTACAACCTTCATTCTGCATTGCAACATCCTACCTACTCCGTTACCATCACGTCATCTCGTACTTTGTGCTTCTGAATTTCATCTTACCATCAAAACATAAACACAATCCGCAATTTCTGCATTCATGTATTCTGTTTCTGTTTATTATATAAGTAGAAGGTATAGGCAACTTAGGATAAGTACTACAGTATAGACTTGTACATTGTTGCTTGTTATGACTTCACAAAGCATTGGTTAAAAAAATGCAGTAGGAAGAGTATTTATTCACTGCGGTTTTTTACTTATTTTATTTTTTAAGCCCCTCTATAGCCTAACCAGATAAAACTGAATACAAGAACAGAGAGAGAGAGAGAGAGATCATTTTTTTCCGCTGTTGATGTGGACTTTGTCAAAGACCTTTACAGAGATATATTAGTATCATTTGAGATAATTTTTGCATGCCAAACGACACACCACTGCTGGATGGCAACCAGATATAAGGTTCATAAACTTGGTTTGTTTTGATTTGATCGTACCATGACAGATGCGATACGAAGCACACCATATTTTTAATTCATTAGAATAATTTATAACGAATTACGGTTAGTATTAGATACTGACTAAATAAAACAAATTTCCATATTTTGATCTAAAACTTTTAACCTGTGTGCCCTATCTTAGATATACCAGAATTTGTAGAGCTGTAAATGTGTATAAACAAGTATTACAAATACTTTAAACCTGACTACGAAATAGTATTAAATATTAAAATGTTAAAAGAAAATCATTTAAATTGTGTATATTTTATTTCCAAATACATGTTCCATTGTGTATATAGAATGTACATAAAGTTATATACAGTATACGACTCGTACGAAATATATAAAGGTTATAATAATACTATGTATATATGTCGACACACGACAATTTTTACGTCTAAAGTATAATGCTATAATATTCCAAGTTACAGTATATATTCATGAGTTAAAATACGAAGAAGGTAAAAAGACTGGTAACTCTGTTCAAGTAAAAAATACAATAGCGGCATTTTTAAGCTCAGAGCTTAATCACAGGTAAAGTTACAGCTACAATAATTATTATTAAAATCGGTTAAAAGTTGAAACCTCAAGTTTGCGAAATTGAGCCCTCGAATTAAAATGTTCTAATAGTGGCATAAAAGGGTCTTATAATTAAAAAAAACCTTTCTGGCACAAATACTTCTTTCAGATTTAAACACCACACACGGCAAACGTAGTCTTCTTCATAAATAGATAATTAGTGTTACTTGAAGCTAAAATATCCAAATTCCATTTAAAGTGGCACAAATCCACAATTGTAAGAGATGTTTAATAATAATTTCAATTATTCCGTCGACTGGAGGAGCCCGATGAAGTTGCCACTTTCCATCCAGATTTGACACCATTGACGGTTGCATTAAATCCATCTCGAATCCACACGTAACTCTGAGAGCAAGCTGTGTACATTGCACTGTCGTTCACTTGATCCGTCACTCTCAGTTGGACGTTAGGGTTTCGTCTCTTAGATTCAACAGCTTGAATCAATGAATCCGATTCCAAAATTTTAGCAGCTAAGGTCCTAAATGCGGCCTCTACGTTATAGTCTGATTTTGAAGACGTCTCAAAGAATGTCATCCCTAGCTTCCTAGCCAGCGCCTGCATGAAATAAAAATAGTCAGTCCATACTTGTTTATACAACTAAAAAACGTTTGTAAAAATATGCTACGAATCCAGAACGCACCATTTCCATATATTTATTTTACCTTGCCCTTTTCCTTAGGAACTTTTCTGTCAGTCTCTAAATCAGTCTTATTTCCAACCAGTACCCTGACGGTGTCAGGCAGTCCGTTGTCCATAACGAATTTGTCCCATATTTTAATATCTGTGAATGTAAAAAATAACGCCATTTTAAGCTTAGCAATTCCTATATCGCATCCAACAAGTTAACAGGAACATCAATTCGCTGATTAAAGTCGATTTTGAATTATATCTCCATTGCAAATGTAAAACACACCTTCGAAGGAGGAAGGATCAGTAATATCATAAACTATCAGAGCCCCATGAGTATCTCGAACATAATTTGTAACAAGTGATCGATGTCTCTCCTGGCCTGCCGTATCCCACTGTACGAAAGAAATTAAATTTTGATTTCACAATTTCACTGGTGCAGACGATTACCATTAATAAATCAGAATAGCATTTCTTTGTTAAAAAACTATAAATAACAAATAAATAATTATTACTTCAGTATCATTAAAACACTTACGATACTGAGGCTTATTTTCTTATTTCCAACATGAACTACTTTTGAACGCTAAAAACAAAAAATACAAACTATACGCACATGATCATGTTATTATAACAAAATAATATATCAACAAAAAAATCCTTAAACGATAGTTCAATAATTCAATGTAATCATACAGATTTCGGCGTCATACCCAGTCACAGGCGATTGTGGACAAAACATGCGTAGTGTAGGTTCCATCCTGTAGTTAATAAAAAAACACCACTTAAGTACATAATATTTAACAGTAGTATCAGCTAGTCAGTATTAGTTACCGCGATTAGTTGTACAAAATAAAGATTTAATATGCTTGTTCTTACAGTGAACCTCTGCATAAGGCACGATTTCCCAACACATCCGTTTCCTACTAAAATTATCTTGAATTTGTAATCGCTGCAATGAAGTTAAAACATGAAATATAGTAATAACTAACAGAGAATCATTGACGCTTGTTATTTTTACAGTATGTTTTTGAAACCCAATACATTACAAAATATACGGTAATTAGAAAAATAAACAGTAAATTAGTAAATAATCATATGTGGCGAAATATAGTATATTTCCACGCTACTTACTAGTCAAGTTCTGGGTTTGCTGATACGGTTGAACGACTAGTTTTAGACCGCGATTCGCTAAATGCTTTGAATGGTTTCAACTTTCCCACAGCTTCGATTCCGAATAATTTTCTCCAATTTTGTGGAAGGATACTTTTACGGCATATTGGGCACCTTTAAAGAATTATTTAATAACTTATTATACAAATTTTGTGTGGTTACAAAAATAGTTTGTATTTCTAATTGTATTGCATATTATCAACGTGTTATTTGTGGCGCAAAAGCATTCTTCCTTTGGTAACACGGATGACTAATAAGCCATCTTTTCCTAGAGAAGGCTTAGCTCTAGAAAGGTTAAGAAGATATTTATGAAACTTTTAGACATAAATTAAACTAGTGATTACTTTTTGTGGCCTCCGTCAAAAGCCGGTTTCAAGCATAAGTGATGAAAGATGTGCCCGCACTCCGTAGTCACGAAGTAATCCACGGAAGGATTATCTGTAGTTGATATTCAAAAAAATACGATTGATAAATTGATAAACATCGAGCTAACATTTATTTAATATGTTACTCTTCTTTGAGTCACCTCTATACTTAACAATGCCAAAAACTAAAAAGTTTAAGGAGCGCCAAGCAAGCAACCGTCTTAAACTAGGCACATCTACAAAATAAAGCAATCATCAAAAATTAATAAAAAACAAACCTGAACCAAACTCCAGGCATAAAGCACAAATAAAATTTCCTTCCATCACAAATCGCACTTGTTCTTGTGAGACGAACTTGATGCAACCACCTGTTGCGCGTACCGATGCGATGGGATGAATTATGACTTGGCCCACGAGATGCAATCGATGCAGATTGCAAAATCCACTATTAAAACAATGTTGCTAACCATAAGTTAGTGTTTTCGTGTAAGCGATAAATGGAATTAATTAATTGTGACAAACGTATATGCTATGACTTAATCAGTAATTAGCCCCTTTTATAACTTCGAACTGCGATGATCACTGATGACTGATCATAAGACTGAAAGTTAATGGATTCTATATCCAGTAAGATAGAGCTACCTACTTATTACAAAATCGAACAACTGGCTACTGGCTGTGATAAGCTCATATTTTGGTATTCAAAACCCCGACGGCACTTAAAAAATAAACTAATCCAATGACGTGACTCATATAATAATGAAACTTCTACTTCTAACTGAATGATGAATAAGTAGTGTGTGTGTGTGTGATATACTTACAACTTAATTTGAGTAATCTTTGACAACGTTGCGAGCCACAACAAAGTTCAACAAGTTTGTAAGTAGATACCAGAACATAATTAAACACGGCTTTTGGTTTTATTCTTGAATTAAACTAAACTCAAAGTTAAAATATAGGTAATGGGTAAGTTTGGTATTTGTTTCTGAATCGAAATTTGTTTACTTGTACCATCACAAAACAAAAATAAAACTACCCTAAGTAGGAGAAGGACATGACGTCGAAGTATTATAAGAATGACGAATTTAGCGGCAGGAAAATAAGAATGGAGCTAATTGTAGTCTAAACTAAACTGCTTTGGTGAGTTAACTAGATAATATGAGAAATCACAGGACGGAGGATATTATGTATCAGTGGTGTTTACATAGAGTGAGAGTAAACTTCAATAAACTGTGAAGTGATAAAACAGAATAAAACTTGAGTTTTAGTATAATTATAACTGTCTTTCCATGCTACTTTTTGCCTGTACATGTGTTTTCTGTTCTCTCACTGTTCCATTGCTAGTCACTAGTCAGCAGTCAGCACTCTCACTGTGGTGTATACTCATGTACTGACGAGTAAAGCCATATACAGACTTGTTTTTACAACGTACTAAGTGTACGTATCCTTTATCCTTAACTATCGGCATTCGGCATCCCCTATTGTCTATAATGTCGTCTGTGAAGCGTCAAAATAACTAATTTGCAATTTGAGTAGAATTAAAATGAGATTATACCATAAAACACTACGAGATAAATTTAATACGTAAAATATTAAATACGCATTTTTGAAAAGTGCAAAATGCTATATTTACATGTTTTTGAAAAGTGCAAAATGTTATATTTACATGTTTTTGAAAATTGCAGAATGTTATATTTACATGATTTTTAAAAGTGACAAATTTTATATTTACATGATTTTGAAAAGTGCAAAATGTTAGATTTACATGATTTTGAAAAGTGCTAAATTTTATATTTATATGTTTTTGAAAAATGCAGAATGTTCTATTTGTGTTTTTGAAAAGTGCAAAATTTTCTAAGTGCCTATTGTTGAACAGTGTACAATGTTCTATTTACATGCTTTCATAATCTTGAGATTGTAATTTTGTTTTGTAGATAGTGCGTTTTGTTACTAGTTACTACCTAAGTATGGGAAAATTGGTATTTTGATTCTTCACAGGCAGATCTGCGTTACAGTCAGTCAACTTCAACAGTCTTCGACTTCAGAAAATCGACTGCTCCAAGTAACCACTTAATAGAATGGCCTTGCTTGCGATGAGAAATAATAAAAACCAAACTAACATAACATAAAAAACACTAGCTTCGTTTCTTCTTACAATTTTTCTTCCTAGAACTAACTATGCGCTATTTCTTTGCTATAATATTATTTGATATTTTACATACTTACTATATTGCTTTTACAATTTTACTGTTTGCCTATTATTATAATGACAGATCTATAGGTATCTCCAGGCTGAGGATATCAGCGTCATTTGAGTTCGAGCATTTCCAAGATGGGATAATTCACTTAAGTGATTTAAGTACATTCAATAGTTACGCTACGGCAGTTGCAGTACCTTGCAAAATATAAGCACAAACATACATAGTACTGTGCAAATGGAAATGGATCCTATAAAATTAAGATACCTTATACATTAGAGTAGAGTAGCGTACCAGTAGCAATGACTCTTCTTGAATTTTAATGTAATTGGAAGTTTGGGACGTAGTTGCATTATTATTCTAAACCAAATATGCAAAACGGGCAACGTTATTTATTCCCATATACTTACACAATAATTATAAGCAGAGAGTGAAATCGCTCTGTACAATATGTATTGGGAAGAGAACAATGAGAATGCCAAACCGCACACGAAACCAAATTGTACGTCATTGTCGATGCCGATTTGGCTGTGAAATGTATGCGTTGCCATGCAATTGACTCACTGGACACTATAGCTATTCCTAGTCAGTAGTAATTAAATTAGGAAAACAATGAACACAAAAGGTAATAAGGGTAGCACATTTTGGACGATTTAATAGCAAAATCAAAATAGATATACTTATTATATTACACACATAAATATGACAGGGACTGGCTTCTGTTGCAATTTTTTAGCAGTGCTCACAGACTAGACTCACATCACAGGTAACAAAAATGTTAATTCCCCTTTTTTTTTTGACATACCTACCTTATCCCACAGCAAAGAAGCAAATAATATCGCTACTGAAGAAACAAAATTGCCAATTTCCAATTCACACTAAAAGCAAAATTGTCAATCGTCATTCTTGTTAACGTATTAAATTGTATATAATTTTTTTTCGGCAAAATAAGCAAGTAGGTATTTCTTGTTGTTTATTGTGCTGAAAAACCAAATTATATTCTATATTTAAGTCAAAAAATCGAAATCGGCAATTTTGCCACTAGTGAGTATTGGAGATTGGCAATTTTGCTATTATAGTGAGAATTAGAGATCGAGAATTTTGATTCTTCAGTAGCGATATAACGATGGTGGTATTAGATATTTAATGCATTTATTATTTTGTAACTGCCTGAATAGGAAAATTGGAATCTTACGGATATGTTGATCTTATAAATAATATACTGAGAATAACCATAGCTAAATAAATTTGAATGAAATTGGAAAAAAGTAGCCTTATTAGACTAATATAGGATCCATTATCTTCGCTGTACGCTCCGATAATACGATTAGGGTGCTGTTCGTGGTGACGCGCGGGTCGTAGTGACCATTTTGGAAGAAATTTTTTCGTGGGGACGCAAATTATTTGTGGATTGTTTGGCATGCAAAATATTTTTCAAGACCAACGGAAGGAGGGTAGTTAATTCAAATGGACACGTAAAGTTTCATGTCACTTACACGCCGCTGAAGGTATTTTCATAGATGTCAAAATCAAGGATGCTTGACTCATCTATCTCAAAGCGTGTAGCGACATATCCCAAAAAAGCTTAAAAATTGAAAATGTTAACTACTCTTTCCGAGTCCTCTCAGGGGAGGTCTTGCCGGAGGAGATCCCCTCAAAGGAGGATCCTCTCGTAGGAAGGTCCAGTCCGAGGGGACCCTCCGCCACGCCGATTGGACCTTTCGATTTCAGTGTTTCTTTTATATTCATTATCAAAGTTCTGGATTAATTGGAAACGTTTTTTTACATCTAAAAAAGGCACACCAAGGCAAGGATTTAAAATCTACAAAACCCAAAGTAATTCCAGTGCATTTTGATTTGTTTGGTTATAGTGGCCCGCGAAAGTTTTAAGAAGTAAAATTTTTGAAACTTTGTCGCCTTGCCCTGTAGCTCCTACATTTCTCATCCGATCTTGATGAAATTTAATTTTTGTAATAATAAGGTTGTTTTCTAAAAAATAAATTGAAGGATTTTTTAAAAAACAGTTTAATGCAATGAAGCCCTTGTACGCCAGGAGGATGCAGTGTATGCAGATATACTACATTTGGGATCGAGCACCGTAAATTCATTACAGTTGATAGTTTTTTGTATAAATTCATTTTCTTTCGTAATCATAAATCAGTAAATCCGAATACATCATAATGTTAGCTAAAATTAAATTGTACCATTGACAACATTAACCATACCAATAATGCGTTGTGCTTGTGCGAATAAATCCAGCTTTTTCAGAAGGTTGCTGCAACTGCGAGAGACTTTATGGGGCATTCTCAAACATCGCAACGCCAACTTTCACTTCGGACTTCGGACATGCAAGTTAAGAGTTGTGAACTACCTCAGAAATTTCTTTTAAATAGTTTTGAAATTTTATCATGCGGGAGAACACGGATGTGAGATGACGATTAGAAGGACAAAGTAATGAGCCCCTTGCAAAAGTACTGCCCCTTACGAAACAAGAGTGAACTAATGAAAAACACAATGCAAAATTTTTTCATTGATTTTTCACTTGAGAGAGAGGCTGAATTTGATGATGTTCATCAAAGAACTAGCGTGAGATCATCGCAAAAGTGTTTCCTCTTCCTTGTCAAAGTTCAATTCGGAGCTGAAAAGAATCTTGTAACTATGACTCTAAAAGAGTTTTGCTGCCATGGATATCAATTCACCTATATACTTTTTTATGCTAACGGTGACGGGGACGGACCTGATTCTGCAATCTGTGGATCTGATAAGCTCCACTTCACTTTCCTCCGAAGAATGTTCTTCAACCAAAACAGCCAAAAAGTGTCCGTTTATGTTTAACATGAGAACGAAATATTTTTTTCCGGATGCACCGCATCTTCTTTAGGAATAATCTGCGATGCTAGCGGAATACATGTATATTGTATCACGTTTTTCCCGTGTAAATCCCAATAAGTTTATAATTAAAAAAAAAACACAATATGGTTGAAATATAAACATTCTAGCCATCTCATATTTTTTTGTTGGGAATTTGGCATCCGCTTGATGGTTTTGAACTTGAAATTCCGAAACAAATCTTGGTTCTCCAGAAATTACCCGTCTTAACCCGGTACTCGGTTAGTTGTGTTTTTGCATTGGCCAGGTTAACTCCAGTATGCAGAGATAGCTTAAAAAATAGGGGGGGGGGAATGTCATGTATCATTGTTTTCAATCTAATCGTTCCACAATAAAAGATCCATTTTTTTAATAGTTCATTGAGTCTTGGCCATCAAAACACCATGATTCTTTACTCAGTATGTAAATTGTAAAAATACGTAAACATAATGATTCCTTGGTACGCTACCCCTGTATTTATGTTAAATTATTTTCCCTCCTACTTTGAACATTACGTTATGACTCAAAATTCACTGACATTTAAAATAATATCCTGGGAAGTACTTACTTAAATATCGCAAATTAAAAGAATTTGTATTTGGGCCATGAATGTCGGTTACTGAAGAATAAAATAAATGATTTGAGTGATAATAAATGTACAGATACAAAAATAAATTTCACTGAAGGCTTAGAGTACCCGATATAATGTCGGTTTTTTTTGGAGTAATATCTTATATCTTTGCGGAAAAAAGATTTACCCTATATTTAGCGCGTTTGCGACATCGAGCTATTGTGTCAGCCCTGTAATTGCTTATAAATACTATTCCACTATCATGCATAAAAGTGAGAGAGATAACCAGTCAGGTCCAAAATCGCAAACGCATAGGTACACACATATGCCCACACTAAAATAATGCAAAGTAATATTATGTTGATCCATCACCAAATTATTTCTTGCTAGTAGTTTAGCGAATTTATTCATATAATATACATAAATAAAAAGATAAAATATTAAGGGTCAGAGTAAAATCTATATCAAACGTGTCTGAACCAACTCTTCATTCGGATGGTTAACTTCGTTTCAGTCGGCTGGTAAAAAGTTCACATTCCAAGGTAGTATTTGTTATTATTTTTGGATTGCGTACTCGGACAAATCCAGGGAGTATACTTTACTCACGACGCAATCTCCAGGCTAAAAATGCAAAAAGTAATTGAACAAAAATAAAATTTTCATCTTAGGTTTAGTTTCAAGACGCAGACCTGCGTGAAATTTATGAGGTTTGAATGAAATGTATTTACCGATACATCCGGAGCAATTCCAATTAAAGCGTCAGCATGACTATAAAATTCTTCTTTTAAAGAGATAACTATTATTTGCAAATCTCCAGTTTTTTCGCGGATGTAAGTTGCAACCTTTCCAATATTTGTATTGTCGAGGGCAGCATCGATTTCATCCAGTACGAAGAATGGAGCTGGCTGGTAGCTATAAATTCAAGATTAAAACATTAATTGAATCGATCAAAACAAAGGCTAAAACTTTCAACGTTGCAGCATAAATTACCTGTGTATTGCAAAGAGTAACCCGAGTGCTGCAACGGTCTTCTCTCCTCCTGATAAATTACTCATAGATTGAAAGCGTTTACCAGGAGCAACACAATTGTAGCTAATACCATCAAGGTACGGCTCCTCTGGATTCTCCGGTCCTAGAATAGCTTGTGCGGACTGGTTCTGGGCGAGTGCCTAAACGAATTAATTGGAAAAGCATGCAGACAAATTTTAAATCAACTTTGAAGTTCATTACCTTCTCATAACCTATTGTGTTTTGAAAAATCTCCTTAAAAAGTTTTGAAAAGGCCAAATGTCAATTTTGATAACGCCAGATTTTTACTTTATCAAGAGCTTTTAAATATACCAAAAGTTGGAACAAAAGGTTGAACAATTATTTATATAGACAGGTAGGAATAAAATTCCCAAAAACCGAGTTTTAAAAAACCGAAAACTGTCACTGGGTTTGCTAAAACCTACTAAAGACAAAACTTTAATTATCAATTACTCACCTTGTAAATGCTATCAATAGAGCTTGCCACATGGTCATAGCACATCATAAATTTTTTATGTCGTTCATTTTTAACTTTTTCAAAAGCAACTTTAGCGGCTTTTGCTCTTTTGCGAACAGAATCAAATTCCTCATTGGTTTCTAATAATTTTTCTTTCGCACTTTCCAGTTTTTGGGTCGCCTAAACAAACACAAAATTTAAGCAAGCCTGAGAAATAAATTGCGTAGATCTACTATGGCATCACTTTCACAACATCTGTACTGAATTCATTCATCAAGCTTTACAACATTTTAATATATATGACGTAGATACAAGATGTTGATTTCTAAACAAATACAAATGCAACTCGTACCTTCATATTTGGTGCCTGAATTTTAACCAAGTGATTGTGAAGATCCTGTAATCTCTTATTTAGCTGGTCATTTGTTCTTTTTATTTCGTCATGCCCTAACCCTTGATATTCGTCTGGCAAATTTGAGTAGTCTATTCTCATCCTAAAAGTATTTCAGAAAATAAAGGGTGTACATAATTTCAATATGCCTCTCTTTCATCGCTTTTATTTTTATTCAATTACGTGTAAATTAATAGCCAGCAATAAAACTGTTGTTACCTCTCTTCTTGCGCATAGATGGTTTGGCTTAAAACATTACTATCAACCTCGACACTGGCATCAGGACCGTCCGTTTCGACTTCATCCAAATGACCTCGTCGGAATGGAATGCGAATATCGTTTATCTATAAACATATTTATAAGAATAAATGCATATTTTCGAATGTCTTATAATAAATGAAAACTAATATTGGAGTATAAAACAGTCGTACTTTGCATTGCTTGAGCAAATTATGCTTGTCACTTTTTTTCTGGTCTTGCTTAGCTTCAAGCTGACTAATAACCTTTTGGGCGGACTGAATTTCTTTAGCGGCTCCACCGACTTCTCGTCGAGCTTTTCCAATTTCTTCATCCTATTTAAGAGGATTACATTGAATGAATTTGCCATTTTCCATGAATAAATTTCAAAACGTAAAATAATTCTACTAGTTCAACCTTTTTTTCTATTTCTCCTTTGAATTCACTGATTTCTTTCTTCATAGATTCAAATTTGTGAAGAAGGGTATCGACGTCATCTTTTGCTTTGCGTTCCTCTGCTTGCTTTTGAAGCAAAGCTTCTTCCGTCTCAGATACAGCTGTCTCCCAACGAGCTACGTTTCCCTGCACTGCAGAAATAATGCAAAAACACGACGATTTCGGATAAATAGTAAATTATTATGAAGTACATACCCCACGCTATGGTAGCAATAGTGAATTAGAATCGCAGGGATATTACTTACCACTTTCAGCTCTGGACTCTTCGAAATCAATTTGTGATTTTATTTGCTCTTTCTGATTTTGGAATTCCACACGTCGTTGCTCTCTTTCTTGCTGAGTCCTGGGTAAAACGAAAAACTCAGTAAAATTAATACGTAAATATTATAATTATACATAACAAGGGTTAAAGCCCTTGTTTATAGGCAGCCATAACAGTAAGACGAGGCAGTACGGAACCACGGGAAGAAGTAAACTGCATAATTTGTTTACGTAGGCACATACATAATTTAACGTGATTCTGATTTAATAGTCGTATTTTGAAATAATTCAAAAAATTGTTTTTGAATTTCCCATCAAATCTGAATTTTCAATTTACTACCGGTTTAACTTGTTACGTATTTCAAATGTGATACACCATTTAAACGGTAATTAATAGTAGAATCTTATTACCCCAAAAGGGGAGCTCTACGAAAAGTAACGTTTTTGGACAATTTTAAAACAATGACTTTTTTCTAAAAAAAGGTTTTAGAAAAGAAATCGATTTTAAAATAAATACATACATATTTTTAATGTTTAAAATGGTATATTACTGGTTTTCATAGGTTAAAAAAAATATCGTTTGAAGAATATAGCAGTAAATTGGCCTTTATATTGGGTCAAGAGGATCGTTATTTAAGTTTTTTCAAGAATTCAGATCAAAGTTTAATTTGCCTTCAAAATTAATGGAAGAAATTGGATTATATGCTCTCAGAGGATCTATCCAGATTTATAATCATCATGTAAATACGTTTTAGAGTTATAGTGATTAACAAAATATTGTTCAAAGTTCAAATTTGCCAATCACAAATTTACTTTTAAAAAATAGTGTGTATTGCATACTGAGTCGTAAGGCTATTGTAGTTGTACAACAGTGACTGAATAAAGTTAATTATATTTCAAAACCATTGTAAATTATTTATAGTACATAGGCGGAAAAAATTAAAGCCTTACCTCAATTCTCGCTCTTCGTACTGTCGAATATTAGCAACACTGATTTCTTTACAGAAGGCTTTAAAACATTCGTCTTCAATCGTGTTTAATTTTGTTTTGACTGACTGAATCGTCTCATCCCGCTTGGAAATTTGGGCGTCAATGTCCTTGATCTTTACCTGTGAACACGTTGACAACACATTATAACTTGGTTTCTATAACTAGCTCTTCAATTAACTATTCTTACCTTATTCTTATATTATCTTATCTAACATTGAATTTAAGTTATACTATTTTTGCTTACATTCACATGATCAAGTTCTTCTCTTATTTTTTCTTGATCCAATTTCAAGGTCTGTATTTGCTTCATCTAAAACAGATAGACATTTTTCAATTTTTATTTGCGTCAAGAACTTAGAAATAGGACACCTAATTGCTAGAAACATTTTAAGCATCAAGATAATTCTGATCGGTTCAACTTCGCTAAACTACTCTATAGTACATACCGTAGTATCCTTGTCTCCTTTCGCATATTTATGACGAGTTTCAAGCCCTGCAATTTGCTGCTCAACCGTATTGAGCTCAGACTCCTTTCGAGATTTTTTCATTGCTTCCCTAAGTTCCTCACTAATTCGGTCCTTGTCTTGTTTTAACTTTGTCAAATGCTTATCGTCCCAACGTTGGGCTTTCTTTAAAAGATCCATCGTACCCCCAGACATGATACCAGATCTGGTAAAAAATGTTCCGTCCAGTGCAACCGCCTTGATAGCACGAAGTGTTATATTCATTAATTACAATCAGTTCAATAATTATTCAAAATATATTTACAACAAACCAATGCTTACTAAAATAAAAGACATACATCAAATCGCTGGCCAGGTTCCAAATCATAAGCAACGCGGTTTGCATCTTCTTGAGTTTCGCAAACCAAAGCATTGTTGGTACAAAATAGGACTGCCTTTTGAATCTCTTTTGGTTTAAAATCCAAAATGTCATATAGTAAGTGAACATTTGTAGGATCTCGGATATTCCTGTTAAACGGGTTGTAATTAGTGCCTTCCTTAAAATATGCCACTCCAAAGCGAAATTCATACGATAGTAAACAAATCACTAAACAGGGAGAGAGTGCCTAGTTGTGCCCACCAACCTCGAAACTTAAATAAAGGCAAGTCAAACTCAAAGACAAAGCTCCGACACATTAATAAACCAAAAATTCATACGTTATGCAGCGTTGTAAACAGACGATGTTCAAGTTAAATACCAACATAAATAAATTACAAACAACGGCTTTCTGAATATACGTAATACAGCAAAAAGTTTAGAAATTATTTGGTCCAACCCAGAACGATTATCTTTCTCTGATTTAAACGTAACAATTTCAAAACTTCAAGTTTTTCCCGCCCAGTCACAATTATGCTTTCTCTCTGTAATATTCATCTGCCTAATAACTAACAATTAAATAAATGATAAATACTTTCAAATAAAACATGGTAAATGAATGTTATGAAAATTACCTTAATCTTTCACGAATAGGCTTTGCCTCTATATTGTCCAACGGCAAAAAGGTCTCCGGTTCTAACATTTGTTCTTTTAAATACTGAATACATGCACGAGCCGTTTTTTCCGTGTCGACGACTATAGCTTCCATATATTTTCCCATTACCTTAGTCACAGCAACTTTGTACTTTGAGTGCCGAGGATGGCACATGTTTATCATTCGATCATACTGAGAATGAGACAATCCCGAACATTTAAATCTTAATGTTGCGCAGCAAAACAAATTATACAAGGAAAGATATAAGATTCTATAAAATAGTACTTACAACGCCAACAAAATGATTTTTGAACGTCTCGACAATCTCTTGCTTTTTCTTACGCCTGGCTTCTTCATGCTTATCAACACGAGCATCCCCAAGTTTCATATTTACATCGTCTAGCCGACTTTGATATTCATGGATTTTATCTACACATTTTAAAGGTCGTAAATACAATACAATTTATACAATCATAATAACCAACTTAAATTCATAAATTTACCTTTTGAAGTTGTAACTTCAGATTTTAACTCTTGTCTTATACGTCGCTGCTCATCCAGATAGGTTTCATTGTGTCGAATATGTTCCGACAGTTTCTCTACACGCTTGGTCGCCTCAGAAATTTCATGATTCACCTGTTTAAGTCGATTATCTAAATCTCCTTTTTGTCTTGATAAACTATCAAGAGCTTCTTGGTCATCTTTCTGAGCTCTGTTCACGTCGTTCAACTTGGCCAATTGGATTCTAGATTTTTCTTGAACTTTTGTTTTCAGAGTCCAGTATTCACGTAGCTACAAACAAAGGTATGAAAATTTGAGACTACCAAAATGATTGTATGCCGAAATTAGCTGAATACTGAATATGCTAGACTTCTTACCTGCTTGTCACCCAGAGTTATATCCTGGCCTTGGCTCTGTGACTCAGACGCAGTTCGCGTTAAGTACTCGTTTTCATTAGCTTCTACCTCCCTATGTTGTTTCCATAACTCTTCTATATCCTTTTCATGTGCTTCTTTTGCCTAGTGAACGAAATTGGTTAGTTTCATATAGTTGCAACAATTGTTTTTTGAAAATATCGGTCAATTCTGACATGCCAATATGGTCAATCATTCTCCTCCGAAATGTCGCTATTTTAGCTAACACCGACAATTTAAATCTGGCACCCAAACAGCGCAATAAATTCGAATTCATGATATAGATATAGGTCTAATAGTCGTTGCTGCTATTGCTTGTCTGACCAGGCATGGAAAAAGTACCACTTTTTCGTAGTCTGGCAATATTATTTTATTTTATTATTAAGCTGAATAAATTCTTTTGAGTTTTTTTAAAGTATTTAATTGTTAAATCCCCTCAAAAATTAAATTTTTAGCGAACTTCCCAAAATTGTTTTTTACAAGTTTAATGGTCCAGACCACAATACCTGGAACAGGCCAGATCATTTTATAACCACTAGGTATCGACATATTTTGAATGTGTCGATATTTGATCAACATTGCCTATGTCCACACCATATTTTCAATATTACATATTACATACATGCCTTATTGTCAACCATTGCCGAATACTTTATTAAATCATTTCCAATGTTCCCGAACTAATAAGGCTTAATTACCTTAAGAGCTTGATCTAAGGACTTCTTGCAGCTTTCTAATTTCTTCTTTATATGGGTTACATTTTCCTTTGCTTTGATAAAGTCAGGTCGTCTTGCATTTAATTCTCTTTCCTAAAAATTCAAACTTAAAGTTATGCAAGACACCTAAACCAAAACCAACAACACAATATTAATGTAGGAAGTTACTTTTTCACGCTGGGTACTTTCTTTGCCAGCTAATTCACGATTTAGATTGCCAAGTTCTTTTTTCTTTTTCTGAAGCTCTGAGTCCATTTTGTCTTTCCGATTTACTAGGCTATCTAAATCTGACTGCTTTGCAATAACTTCCTCCGACAGCTTTTCAATGTCTTCTTCTGTGCAGTATAATTTGAACAAGTGAAGCTGAATTTCCAGATCTCGCTGTAAAAACCAAATTTACAATTTGTACAATGATTTCTACATTGGGTTTTTATCATCGCAGATAGGAACGCAAAATTAAACAAAAATATACGGTATATTTTTATCTCCTACGTTTTATTTTTCTGGCTTGAACAAAATATTCATTAAAAAATTAAAAAGTGGAAGTACAGTGAGTAGTCTAGAACGAAAACTTTCTTCCTCCCGATCAACACTGAGGAAATATAATACTCACATATTCATCCTTCAGGCGCTGGTACTTTTCTGCTTCTTCCTTTTCCAGTTTTGCTTCCTTCCGTTCAGCAGCGATTCCTTTCTTCTTCAAGTATGTAAACTGAGTATCCTCTTCAGCTTTTAACATCTCAGCTTTAGTTCTTTCATATTCGTCTTTAAGAGTTCCAGACCTACGATTAACCATAGAAATCATAATCACATATTGACTTGATTAATATCAACTTTTTAAATTTTATTGTATCACTTCAAATCACCTGCTATGCCCAACAGGACTACATTGGCACAGGAAAAATATTTAGTGCCCCACAGAAACAAACTTGTTTATTTTTTTAATCAATTAAGTTCTTACCCACTAATTTCTTCAAACAGAACAGTGCGCTCTTTTGGACTCTTCATGGCAATAGTCTCTACAGCACCCTGAAAGACAAGGAAATTTTTGGCCTTCACGTTTATTCCCAACTTTTCAAGTTGGCTGGAATACTGCTGCTGAGCAACGATCTAAGAATAAATAAGAAAATTGTCAAAACTTAATAATTCCGTAACTTTTAAATAGATGTTAGTGACTGAATAACGTATTTTGATTACATCGCCATTAATTCTGTACTCCGACGATGATCCTTGAACTACACGTGAAAATTTCTTTTCCGTCCTATCTTCAAGTTCAATTGTAGCTGTTACAGAGGCGGTACGAGCAACTGGTTGACCGATCGATGCCCCATGAATCAGATCGCTTAATCGCTTAACTCGAAGCGATGATGTTTTTTCACCCATCACAAAACTGATGGCATCCATAAAATTGGATTTTCCTGGAAAACGAAAATCAAATGAAAGTACAATTTACGACAAACCTGAAATATATTATGTAGAACATTACAATGAAAACTACAGTCTATTTCATTAGTCTAATATTTTTAATAGATTTGGTTTAGACAATTATGTACCTGAGCCATTTGGACCAATTACAGCCATAAAAGGGCGCAAAGGGCCAATTTTGACAAACCCTTTGTATGACTTAAAATTTTCAACATCGATAAATGTCAATGTTCCCGGCATGTTGTCAACAGGTACAGTGTGTACCGATGCTACGCTGAAGCTGCAGCTCAATCACTAAATATGAATAAATATTTATATATTACCTAGAATAATGTTTGCCGCAATAACGTACTAGAATAGAATAAATACGACAAAAACGAACCAGTTAAACACAAGCTCAAGCGTGAAACTTCAAGTTAAACCTTTTACCTGTCTCCCTAACGTCATTCTGTGTCTTTTGGTACCGTTTGCAGTGTTTGCACCTGTACAAGTCAAGCGGTTTGGAAGCTATCACCATTAACTCTTCAGTTTTTTTATTACATAGTTTAGTGGACGGTGAAATAAGCATAGATTAGCAATTTATTCTCTCAGAGATATCCTACCAATTAGCAATGGAACACCTCAGGGGACCAAGATTTAACTTTCATGTTGATACAGTTTGACTTTCGCAATCTTGAACTTATAAATGTGTATATTAAAACCTACGTCCGATCGCAAATTGAGTATGGAATGCCAGTGTGGGGATATAGCCTTACTAAATCCGATTCTGCTAAAATAACTAAATTAGAGAAATTATTATTAGCCTATCAATTGTTAGTAAATTTAAAGTCAGTAAAAATAATTACCAGTTTATGCTTAAAAATCCAAAAAAGGAAAACCTTGTTAGCTAGAACTGGGCTTTTTAAGCAAATCACTCTACAAAAATCTTAAGTATACCTATGTATACGGGGTAAAGCCCATTTTCCGAATGGACTTTGTCCGAAACGTGCTGTACGCTGCTTTTATTCTACTAGGTTCACGCATCTAACAACACTAATTCTACCTCTACCAAGCAAATACATTTAATTTACACTTGCGACATCATGAAAAGCATGAGATCCATTTTAAAGTAAACTCATTTCCCGAATTTCTTTCATTTTTAATGTACACGTACAGTTCTTTCTGTAGGTTACACATCGAAAATAAGTCGTGACTACCAAAGTAACTTGACTTTTGGCTGGCAGCGGGGAATCAATTTTTGTATTAAAATTAAATAAAAATCTATCACATACACCATGTGAAGTGAAAGAGGTGAACACATTTAAAAATAAACTGGGACTGGAAAAGTTTAAGGGATGGAATTTTTAGCAACCTCTCATCTCCCTTAGTTTCTCAGTGAATATTGTCTTCGGAACTGAAGTGACATTCGGACCAACACGAAACAAAGTCTCAAATCTGTGAACAGATTCTTCCCGGGAAATATTTATTGTTCTTACTATTTGTCAGAGGTCAGAGAGCTATAGTTTAAATAAAAGTCAATAATCATCATAATAATACTCAATACTAATAAATTTCTCCCGAGGAGAATTCAAAAAGATTTGCGACGTCTTCTGTCACTTGTAAACCCGTTTGTCACTGTTCACACACAACACACTTATGACTTACAACTTAAAAGCTTAAGTGTAAACGGAGTTTTGGCAAAATCCACCCTTTCGTTGGTCAAAGGTGTAGTTATCGTCATCCTTTGATTACTATAATGTATAAAGTCTTAATAATACATAATTGAAATTATTTGACTCAAAGGCATACGCAATTAATTTTCACAGACAGATAAATAATTAATCACATGTAACATGTGAGTACTTCATACATAAACATTAATGTTTTGATTCACAGAATGGAGATGCAGAGTCAAACAATGTATGGACATAAGACTTTGCATCTTAACATTTATTAATTATACATTATAATATTATTAACAATTAAAATCAATCACTTCATAACTATAATGTTTAAATTCGTTTAGAAATTCAGATATTTTCTACAGCTGAGGAAAAGGATAGTTTATTTTCAACGCGCTTCCCTAGTTTGTAGTTAGCAAAAATAAGGTGGTTTGAGGTGAGCTGGACATATAATTAATGGTAAAAATATGGATAATAGAACTCACCAAAGATTGGACGATGTTTATGATGGAGTATCTATTTTGAAAAACTATTAATTGTCGGATTTTAATTCTTTATTAAGCGAAATAAGTAACTGTAGAGTGAATATTTTTATATATTGCTTTTACAATGTTGTTTACACACTTTTTGAAGTTTGGTGGGACGGTAGCGGGATGGACAAGAATAGCAGGATTGGGTGGTAGTGGTTTCGCGAAGGAGCGAAACACCGTCAACCCAATCTTTCTCTCTCGTTTTCCATTCTTGCCTGTCTGTTTGACTGAGCTGTTTCTGTTATTAGACCTTAGAGAAAATTGACAGCCAGCTACCTGCGGGCAGGCAGGCCAGTACAGAGATAGCGGAATTCCCACAAGATTTGTCCCCAACTAGTATTTAAGTCGAGTTTCTCGGGCTGAATTTAAAAGTCTGTAGCTTCAAAACTAAACATTTAATCAGCGTGTAAATTTTGATACGGGCACGCAAATGTATGGCTGTCGAGTAAATGTGTACAGTCGAATTGAAGGTGACACGAAATTCAATGCAAAAAAACTGATAAAAATTGCATTTAAGAAAACTAGGTAGCACGCGAGGAGAAAGAGAAGAGCTTCGCTACGCGGATGAAAAGAGGTGGAGTGGAAATGTGGAAAATAGCGATACGACAGAAAAGTAGGCGGACCAATCCACTACAAGCAGCATAGTGTTGACTCACGCTTTCTATCTTCTAGCTGTCACGCATAAATTGCGCTACCCAACTTTAACGTAGTTTTGGACCCACCCGCCCCTGCGTCACCCTCTTAAGCATCGCGTAAGTAGATTGCTATCTTTAATATGTGGCATCATGTTTTTCCAAATTACTCACCCCTTAACGTATGTAACATCATTTTTGCCCGACCCCTAGATCCTGCTGGCGAGTTGAAGCTGTCATAAGATTTTTCCATTCCCGCGGTTTCACTTTGCACTTTGCAAAAAAAACGACGGTTGTTTTTGTAAGTAGGCTCTGCTGGGGGCAGGTGAGACTTTTTAATAGTCGGAAGCCGTATGTACTCTCCATGATATTAGAACGACCGTCCAAATACATTACTTTAAAAGAAGCAATCCCAGTATCCCAGGGAATTCTGAATCTGACATTTCTATCTCGCTCTCGCTATATATACCAGTTAACTGAAATAATTTAATTGTCGATACAAGTTGGCCAACATTCGATTAAATTAATAATTTCATCAATAAGCTCACCGCGATCAAACACCGACCACTCCATGAAAAACCAATGGGATACGATTATCTATAGTGCTAAAGTGCTAACCATACCACACTACGCAAGCAAATTGCTAATTTTCACTTCCAATGCTATTTAAAGAAATAGACGCGGCCAGCTGAAAGTGGTTCAATCATTTTCATATTTTATTTTTATTCTAAGCCAAATGCGAAAAGGCTAATGGTATTTATTTCCCCATATACTTACACACAATGCTTGAGCAGAGAGTGAAAACTCTGTGTATATTCGGGAGAGAACAATGACAATACTAAACCAAGGTACATGTCTGTAAGCCGAATGCCTGTCAATGTGTAATATATGCGTGCGTGGCGTTCCCATGAATGACTCACTGGACACTATAGATATTCCTAGTCATTAGTAACTAAATTAGGAAAACAATGAATACAAAAGTTATTTAATGTACATTCTAAACCATGCAATAGCAAAACGGATATACATATGCATACAAAAATATGACAGAGACTTAAACGGATAAAAGAGACGCGGATAAAAAATGTTAATTTCCTTCACTTTTTTCCCACATACCTGAAAACCCTGCCAGCGCCAGCGCGCAGCGCAAAGAAGAAAATAATGTGGCGGTCACTATCGATACACGTTATATTTACTGCCTTTATTATTTTGTAACTGCCTCTATAGGAAAATTGAAATCTTACAGATGTTCGTACAGATCATTTACCATCTAGGTAAATGCACTCATAGTTAACTATAAACACTAATAGAAACGTTTGATTATATAATTAGTTACCACTGTATGCATGGAATAGAAACTTAATTATTTTCCCAATAATTGACCAGATTGAATGACACGGATTGTGGAAAAAATTTCATCCCAGTCAAAATAACACCCCTCCAGATGTCTTTCTCCTTTACTGGCATCGAATTGAGAGCGACCGTGTAAGAACCTCCAGTTGTCAAATATAAGGATTTCGCCTAAATAATATCATATAGGAGCCCACAAAATGGTGTAGGTAAAACAGTAACCTTGCTTATCCAAGCAATATCCAAGACACTTAAAACTATATACCTAGATATATTACATGATCACTCAAGAAACAATATCAAAGATCGATCATTTAAGAAGGAGCAGCTTTTTGAAGTAGCTTACCTTCTTTGAGTTTAAATCGCATTAAATACTTGTGGTCATAGCATAAATCCGTGAAAGTTTTCATGGCTCGATACAGAAGCTGTGCTTTCTCCAGCTCTATAGGCAGATACGAACTCAGTTGTTGGTTGCTGTAAACAATTCGGTCCAGCCTTTTCGTCAGTGGATTTTCTCTAATGGGAAAAAAGTTGATTGCAATTTTTTATGGTGATTTTATATGGAAATGCACCCTATTTTTTATGTGGTTGTGATTAAGTGTATGTGCGTTCGTGGAATAAAATGGAATGGCTGCTATGGGTTAAAGACAAAAAGACAGCACGTGGAAAGTATGGCGTGCATGTACTTAAAATTTGATTGAACTTACACAAAAGTTGGGGAATGATGGACTTTATGAAATTTTGTGTAGTCTTTTCCAATATCGTAAAATTCAACTGGGGCCTCGCACAGAATATCATACTGCTTCCTTAATTCACCTGAGCCTTCCCTCATGTGGCGTGCAACTATGAATCCATCCACTAAATGAGATTCGCCACCGACTCCTTCATCCTCTTCCCCATAAAACTGTTTTATGCAATGAAGTCCTTGAACACCAGGAGGATATGCGTAGTAAGGAAGGTCAGTGTGGACAGTCAGGGTTTCTGCAGTGTATGCCAAATTTACTGCATTTGGGATGGAGCGCACCGTAAATTCATTTCTATATGATGGTTGTTTGTACAAATTCGTTTTCATTTTAAGCCAAAATAAATTCGGTAAATCTGATAAATCAGAATTCAATCATAAAACAAGATAAAATAAAATTGTGCAATATACAACATTAACCATACCCATAATGCGTTGTGCGAATAAATCCCACTTTTTCAGAGAGCTTCCGCAACTGACCCACAGACTTTGGGGCACCCTCAACCATCACAACGCCAACTTTGCTCAGTTCGGATAAGCAATCTAAAAGTTGTTCACTATTTTCTAAAACTTCCTGTGAGAAATTTTTTAAAAAATAGTTTTAAAATTTTATCATGGAGGAAAGCATGGAATTGTTGATTAAGGAAGGATAACGATAATTACTTACATTAAATTTAAGCCGCTTAATTTGATGATGCGCATCCACTAGCGTGGGGTCATCCCGAAAGCCTTTCCTTCTCAAAGCACAATTCGGAGCTGAAAAGGATCTTGCTTGTAACCATGACTCTGAAAAAGTTCCAGCATGCCCATCTGACCAAGTGACATGAAGGCTTGAGCCGTTCTCGTTCTCGTTCTCCATGATTTTAGCTGCGGAAACGGATTTGTCTAAATCCAGAGTTGTCATCCGTTTCTTCCTGGACTGGGAGGCAGCGTGGAAACATTGCGGGCAAGTACAGTTGTCTTGCAAGAAGTGCCATGGGTAGCTATCTTTATTCCCATTACTGTATTCAACCTGTGCATAGGTAATTGTGAATAATTTATTGATACAGCATTGACACAACCTTGGTACAAATATTAGACCGCAATTTTACTTACACAAAATATACGCACAGTGCATAGTTTTTCTAAAAACAAGTCACGTAGTAACGATACTTGCTTCGATTCTCTCCACAAAAATAATTAGAATATTATTCATAATTAAAATTGGTGATATATACAGAAATGCACTTGCTTGACATTTATATATAGTTGCTTACTGATCTAACCAAACAGTTTAATATTAACAAAAGCAGCCCATATAATGTGAGATATAGCTACATTGTAAAAAAAGAAGTACCTACCTAATTACAGGATATTTATTTTACTTACCACAACCACTTCATTCTTTTCCTCGACTACAACAGAACGTATCGGGAATTGTAAGCTAGGGTGTCTGTGAAAAAGTCGGTAGCCGCTTGTAGCAGCTTCCTTGCGGAAAAGGGGAAGTAGTTTTATGGACTGGTTTAGTAAAGGGTATGCACTTTTCATTTTTATTCAATGATTAGTCTTATTAGGAATTTTTTAAGGGGAGCAAGTTACTACTACAGCCGCAAATTAAATTGTGAGACAACTTCAACTCGAGAGGTTTATTACGATGGGTGGACATGTTTATACAAAAATAAATTTCACGACAAGAAATTCCGTACGAGTTAAATAAGCAAGGTCCGGTTACTTGGTATACTAAACTCGTGAGAAGAGTGAGTGCCTTGAACCTTGTACTTCTCATTAAATGACGAAGCTAAATTATCTATTTATATGAGCGATAAACACTCCATTAGTCTCGAGTTCTTAAGGGATAAGTTGTATTAAGTCTTACTAGTTTATAGTATTAAATAATAATGCGCTTGAATGATATCAACATCAATATCTTGGATACCACCCTATACCATATTATGGTATAGGGTGGTATCGCGGTACATAGTAATTATGTGCGTATCCTTACTACGCTAATCTTTACAAACATTTCTGGCGCCTAGTCAACTTATAGGAAAGAAGGAATGATATTCTTATGTATATTATGGTAAGAAGTATTTTTTTAATAAACTACAAAGCCGAACGCGCTCCGTTTACTAACTAATGACTGTCATGTATGTAAATTATATTGTGATTAAATCCTATTCAGGTACAGAAGAATATGAAGCTACATAATATACAGAAAATAGAATTGAATTAAGAATTTCTTACTATGTGAGATTAGATAAGTTATTGATTTAATCCAGTTTATTCTGTTCATAGTTTAATTATCGAACTAATTTTAGTGGCAACATTACATCCCCGGTTGAAACCTGAAAATATGAAAGGCATGTCAAACTTTTCCTTTATATAAATAATTAGCTTTTATAGCTTTTCTTTAAATACAGTCATGTACTTTAAACGGGAGAAAGAACCGATATAGGTATATATCTGACCAATAGCCATGCTTTTAATTACAACATTAGCTGGTACAGCATATATTGGTCAGCGGGCTCGGTGGACTTGCATTAAATATATAGTGATTTAATACTAGAATGACAATTTTTTCCTTTTTTCCTTGTACACAAAACCTCGACACGGAAATCCCAAACACGATATCCCTAGCCAGCTAAAAAAGCTAATATCTCCATCCAGTCAAGCATGGACGAATTGAGAATGGAGACACTGAGAAATAAAGGTTTGTTAAAAATGTAAATTCTTCCTGCTGCAGATAAAAGCCAAATTCAAATTCATAACGTTTCTATACAAATGAGAAATTGTATACACCTTCATACTTACCTAAGGGCATTTTTACTAAATTTCATACATTAACAAGACACAGTCAGGTTTAGAGTGGAAATTAACGGCCAGTAACTCTATAGGGTGGTTTTGACGGTGAATTTTCTAAAAAATATTTCCTATAGTTTAAATACTTACATGTCCACGTTCTCTAACAGCGCTACTTCAACGAATTTTCAGAACATTTGAACTTTTTTGGATTGCTCCATCCGTTTTCAACGTAATATAGATAATCGGAAATCTGAAAGCCTGTAAGTTATGTGTGTGTTGCAAATACGATTTTTGAGTGAAATAAAATAAAATAAAAAACATCAAACTACTGCACTGGAAAGAGAAGGTAAGAGTTTTTAAAATTGTAATAAAATTCGGCACATATTGTTATAACAATAGCATGCATATGGACAACGTACCCAAGTTTGTGCCAACTAATAGTATAATTTTGAATGTCCAGTTTTGATATACTATTGTATTCAGTATTGTGTCAATATACCAAATTTATTGACAGCTGTGTTTAAATTAATATAGAATTGGGGTCGCAAGTTACAACAGTGCTAAAAGAAGGTTGACATTGCCCTGTATATTCTTGTGCAGCCCTTTGACGTCGTCCCCACAGGGAGGGTATACATCAGGTGGAACTGAAAATGAGATTTACACTAGGCGGTGGACCAAAGAGAAGGAACCGAGATGAAATACTTCACGAATTTCAGTCAACTCTCAAGCTGCACGAAGTACTCATCAACAAATTATCAGTTGAAAAACGTGGGCTGATTGATTACGAGCACTCGCCATATAGGAGCTCAGGCTATGAGGCAGAGCTCATCCCTCAAGATCGTTTGGTAATTAATCAGCTATCCATGCACAAAGTTCACGAAGGAAAATATATTTTATGTCGACTCGTAGCCGGAAGTTACCAACTGACATCCGTCACAACCGTCATTGAAGATCCAACGGGCACTATTGACCGATTGTGTCTGTTCAACTGGAGTGATCCAGACTGTGTGGAAGCACAGAATTTGTCCACTCGCCGCTACATTCCAATTGGTACTATCCTAGTTATTCGTAATCCACACTACACCCAAGGAACTGACACCTACCCGATAATTCGCTCAGAAAATCCCTTCGACGTGATCATCATTAAAAATCATCACCCTATTCTCCAAGGAATCACTTGGTACTGTCAACCCATTCACAATATGGACGTAGTATCTCCTACGATGAACAGATATGGTCTCAGTTCGGATCAGATTGCGGGATATCAATTAAAAAAGCAATCTTCTCCGAACGTCATGCTCACACCTCCAGCAATTGCAAACGGAGGGAGGATAAAGGGAGTACGAAGTCTTCATAAGAAATCCAAAAGACACAGGAATAAAAAACACGAGCATCCTCTGGTCCTTATGAATCCAGCACACGGGAGTCGTAACAACGATAATAATGTTATTGTTGGTTGCTGTTTACTTTTCCTTGTGTGGTTTATATTTTTTCCTTACTAATAATGATTGGGATGGAAATATTGCATACTTATGTGATTTTCGTCTTGTTTTGAACGAACTGGGAACTTTTCGGTTTACTGTAGCTGGGAGAGCGAAACAGAGCTCATGTGTAGATACGACAGATGCAGTGTTGACTCCTTTGTAATTTTTAAATACTGACTATTATCATTTTGACAACATACGTTACGACTACAATACTATATAGCCCAACCTGTACAGCTTCTAAGAATTTCATCTTCAATTTGTACTTTATTTTATGTCCGGCGGTTTTAAACTGTCTTAAACTTATTTTTAATCTAAATACGTTAAGTCCGGTTAAGTATTATTTCGATCTATTGAAACGAAAATGTAAATTGTATGTAAATTAAATGTTTACTTGTATGTTAGTGTAATTACCGCGTGTAATAATGCACTTGTTTGCCAAAAAAATACAATTTTCATTTAAATAAACGCGGGTTTGAAAATAAAATGGCTTTATTATTCAATTTTCCCTTCAGACACGAATATGGCGAATATAATAATTATGTATCCCAAACTCTTTAAATCATCTCATACCTTTTAACGGAATTACGGTAAAAAGGTTTTAGATTTTTGTGTTTCATAAAAAACGTGTGACGAACTCATGTTGTAGGTGCAGATAATTTCCATGAAACCACAATAATACAGACATCGATTTCGCTTAGGTAGGAAATCATGGGTATATCAACAAAAATGTTCACAAGCATAATATTATAATAGATAAGAAGCAAGATACAAAACCTTAAGCTTATGCATTTACGATTAGGGAAATATTTATATACAAATATCCAAATGTTGTTTTAAATTGCGTAACCAGCAGTGAATCCATTTAAATAAAACTTTAGGAAATCGAAACTACTACTTTTTTAAATTGTTTACATCGGCAACGCTGGTGGCATGGGCATCATTGGAGGTATAGTGGGATAAGGGGCTGAAAATGATCTTTGTCGATTGGAAGAAACGATTTCTGCAATTTTATCCGTTTTCAACTTACGAAGGTGGGCTGTGACACGGAGGGGTAAAAATTGTGAAGTAAATGTTTCTAGATCCATAGCTCCATTTACAAATGATTCAGATACCTCTTCGCTTTTTTCTTCAGCTTCTGCAGATGCGGCTTGTAGGAGCGCATAAGTTGTATCAAGAGACGTCCTTGAGTTGAGAGATTCTGGAATAATGTGTAACATTAAGGCATTATTTAATTAATTCGAAAACAAAACTGTGGAGAGAGCTACACACACTTTTCAAGGCATAAAATTATTCAAAAAATGTGTAAATTACAGGAAGCTATTTTTTTTGTACATTACATTTATCCTTTTGAGCAATTAGTGTTACCGCTCCCCAGTTTGATTTAATTTTCCTTAAATAGTGTATGTAATTAAGTTTTTACCTAGCTGAGCTCTCTTCGTTTCAACTTCATCCACCAAAGACCTAGCGTTTTCATACAGTTCCCACAATGCTGCTTTTCCATCTTTTAATTTAGGCTCGACAGATAAATTGTACTCTGCCAATGACTTATTGCTTGCAATCATGACTTCTTTTTCGTTCTCCCACTTTTGAATCTTTAAAAAAAATATCGCTTTAATCATAAACTGTGTAACTTCATAGGTTAAAAATATATTAAGATTACATCAGGATAAGCTCCACCTGTATTGTTTTTTAATAAAAACAATAAATAAAATAATCAATAAAAGGATGCCGCTGCAGCCTGGTTTTAGTACCGTGAACTTAATTTTAAAAAAGTAATTGTCCTATTTCATAAATGTACTTGGCGTTTTAAAAATTTTACAAAGATATTTCAGATCGAAAGGATATATCATATGAATAACATCTTGCAAAACACAAAACTAAAAAGAACACGCATAGAAAGAATCGGAATCGTAAGTATCTTCCACTAACCTGTGGAAGATTATCTACGAAGCTGTTGAATGCGTCCTCATCGTCCAGGAAATTGTTGAGAGCTTCATCGCTTAAATTTTGAAGGGAAGCAAGGGCTGCTCCGATATCCGCTTCGGGAAGCTGAGTCATTATCTTTAAAGACAAATACAAAATAACTTTTTTAGTCACCTTTACATTACATTTTTTCAATTTGAAGGAATTTCATATTAAAATTTCAGCTGGTCACTTAATAACGGTCAACGGTCAACAAGTACACACTCAGCAGTACCGAGTACCGGGCAATCGGCAGTACTAGCAACTATTAACTAGTACATTACTACATCCTTGACATCCCTTCCTTTGGCCATTATAAGTACACACTTAAATTACAATACTAATATGACTCCTAGAGGAAGACTCAAAACATGCAATAATAGCAATAAGTAAGCAGGACAACTTAAATATTAAACCATAAATACAATAAAGTTAACGCAATTAATCATTTGCTTATTAGCTACATATAATACAGCCCATTTTATGAGCATAAACTATTCTAAGAATGATAAATACAAATATGCATTATTACGTTATATGGTACCTAGGTCCTTTGATTGTCGCTTGATTATTCACTTCCAACTTTGAATGAGAAACGTTACACGTCTACGTTTGTGTTTGAAGTAAAGTTAGTTTGAAGTTTTGAAGTAATTAGTAAATTGAAATATTCTGGCAAAAAAATCGTATTTCGGAATCAATTTGCGAACGATATTAATTTCTTTCGATGTTGAAAACACGACGATAAGATAATGAGTGATGATTCACAGACAAGTAACTAACTTAACTGAGTTAGCAGCACTCTATTAAAACTTATGCAGAATATTAATTTGCTTTAATATTGTATATGCGAGAGAATAGAGAATAACCAAATTATGATTCATGTTTCCAGTCTAAATTAAAAATTAGGTACGTCATTGACAATTCAAGCTCTCGCGGGGTTGTACAATTTCGTACCATTGAATTTTGTTTTTTTGTCTAGTATATTTTCAATACTGTAGCAATGGTCTGTTTATTGGTGTACTGGTAAAAAGCTGTACTTTTCACTTTTACCAGTTGGTCTTTCGCCAGTCAGTGATGTGATGATGCGGTTTTGCTTTGGCACGACACCCTGTCTTTCCGTGTTGAGCTGTGATAACAGCAGGAAAGGAAGTAAAGGAACTGACTCGGCCGGCTATGTTTCATCCCTGTTTCATCTCTGCTCATAATCATAATTACATATACTTACTTAACTGGCAACATTTCCAGCATATGCAATTATCTGTAAACCATTTATTATTAATGCTAACTAGTAAGTTTGTTTTTTTTGGCTGAGCGCTCGTTTATTAGGCTACAGCTAAAGTTCCGATAGTAAAATTATTCAAACCATTTCATAGCTTTTCCTAAACAGAATATATATATTATATGTGAGTATACTTTTACAGGTGCAGGTAGTATTCTATTATATATACAGGCAGATCAGTGGAATTTCCATTCTGTTAATATCGTAAATCTGGCACTCAATATATATATGTAATGTGTGGAGGTGGACTCAGAATACAATGTGTACAACGGACAAGAGGCAGAGCCAGAGGTTTCTGGTTTTACCTCTTGTCTTTTGAGAGTATATTATGCATTTAGTTACAAAATTAATCTAATACCTCTGCCCCGCGTCCAAGTCAAAGTAGGTAAGCTTTTAAAAATTAAGACGATTGTTGACTAAAAACTGAAGCCTATATATATAAACATTGTAAAAATTTAAATTTGTGGTGACCATTACTATTTGCGTGATTATGAGCGGCTAAAGAACATCCTTGTTTACAACTGCGTTCATTATTTTCTGGAAAAGCATGAAGCACGTACAACGTGAACTTAGACGGGTCTACTATTATAGGAGATTCGGAATGTTGTTATAGGAGAAAAGATTTGGCAAAAGTTACGTGAGGGCAAGGACGGCGGAAAAGCTCTCGGTTCACATCTTTTTTGGAAGAGGAGAGGCGATGTAGTGGAGACTTGGAGAGGAGGAAGGAGGAGGAGGAGACGGAGAAGACATTAAAGGTAGATGAGAAAAAATGGAATCTCAATCGCTGTTTCCTTATGTCAGGTTCGGGTCATCGTAAAACTTGTCTGCTCCAACATTTATTACACACAATGCTTCATTTCTCGTCGTCATTTCAGCTCCCTAAAAAATGCTGGCTCGTCCTTTATTTCCACACTTATATTATCCTTTATGGTCGTACTTGTCGGAGGACGAAAATATTGTATTTCTACACTAAAACTCCCATGCTTTCCTATGTAACTTCGTCTCCTAAGTTGTAGCTGTACTATTGATATACAATCCCCAACACGTAAAACAAGTCGGTATCGGTGTCGGTAGCAAGTTTCAAAACTCTCTTATTTCGGATTCGGGAAAAAAGCAACATATAGAAACATTCAGTTAAGAAGTGCATAAAAATGAAAACAAGGGAAACCAAGTACCCAAGTAGTTATACTCTTTTTTCTTTTACTTTTAACTTTACTACTGGAACGAGCGGAACTACCACTAGATGGAAATGAGAACGACCAAATGACTCGGGTTATGTCCCATGAAATGAAACTCGGGGAGACCAACACTTAACTGCTCAAAACTATAACTACGTTCTACTTTACGCTCTGAACAGAGTACATACAGGTACATCCTGTAAATAACTGTTCAAACTGAGCCAAAACCAGACCGACTATGTTCTATACTACTGTTCTTCACCACCACCAACCATCCTCGATAATTTGATACTCGATATACACAGTATATATTTACATATATATAAACTAAGTAGTAACTACGCTAAAACGCAGTCATCTATATATTATTTTAGTTCGGTTTTTACAGGAAAAGTTCCAGCAAGGATGCAATAATACAAAGCAGGTAGGTAGGTAACTAGATTGGTATTGGTAATAGTATTGGTATGCATATAGGGTGTATATTAAGCATTTAAGTTTTTACCAAAACCAATGCCCCTGAATAAGTGAAGTACTTATATGGGGAGTGAAGAATCAAAATGGTTCATATCCAATTTAAGCTACATTTAAAAGTAGCCATGTCAAAAAACACACTATATGAGGAGATGCAATGTAATGCGTAAAATGTTAAAATTGTTTTTAAAGAACAGAATGGTTTATTTGGATGTTTTTGAAAAATGTAAAATGTTCCATTTGCATGTTTTTGAAAATTGCAAAATGTTCTATTTGCATGTTTTTGAAAAGTGCAAAATGTTCTATTTGCATGTTTTTGAAAAGTGCAAAATGGTCTATTTGCATGTTTTTGAAAAGTGCAAAATGTTCTATTTGCATATTTTTGAAAATTGCAAAATGTGCGATGTCCATGTTTTCGAAAAGTGTCAAATACTATATGCCTAGTATATGTTTTTAGAAAAGTTCTTTTGTGAAAAGCCCTTGTAGGGATCGTCCATAAATGACATCAGGGATAAGGTTAGTGGGTCTGTTTGGGTGCTGATGACATCTAATGTTAAAGAGCCATTTTCGCAATGGTTTAAGCTGATCACAGGGGAGTCAAAGGAAAGGGTCCTAGAAATGGGAATATTTCAACGATATCATTTATGGACGAACCCTTAGCAAGTTTTTAGGATCAAGATATTTTAACTTTTTGTAGATAGTGTACTTTGTTTTTAGCTAAAAATGGAAATGGGCCATTTTGAGTCTTCCCCAGCGATATGCTCCTCTGAGAATATTGCGAAACGTTTATAGCCAAACCCTTCCGGAGCCTTAACAAGACATTCATCTTTAGTCACATAATACTTCCATAAATTTTCTACTGTGGCTAAAAAGAATGAGATTGCTACTCTGAAACTCTTAAAATACATAACTGAAAACACATTACTTCATGAGCTGGAGGAGTGTGTGCCTCTTGTCCTTATTCACTCAAAACTGTACCAGTATTTAGAATTTGACATTTGGCGAAAGCGAAATAATAGAAAAAGGAAGAAAGGAATATCTGCGTAGAGTGTGCATAATGTCACATAACTAGGTATAGGAAAGTACCTCTATATATCATAGGTATACATACATATATTCATTATTAGGATTTTGGCAGGGGTAGTTTGGTTAATATGGTTCGTACTGAAAAATGGATTGGAGGCGGTAGACACGGTAGACCCACTGTTGGTTCCTCAACAGTTTCGTTTTTTTTGTCTTCAGAGACTGTTGTTATCGGCGAGTTCGGAGTGGCTGAGTGAACTAGAGCAATTAAATGAACATAAAACTCTCTTTTGTGGAGATGGACCAAGTTTTCAAACTGAGTTGAGTACAATTTTTATTGATACTAATGAGTATGTTATGTATTCTTCTATCCACTCGCTTTTGACAATTTATGTACAAATGGTGTACTCTGTTTCCAGTCTCAATGTTCTCACCTACCTAGCCTGTAATAGCTAGAAGGTTATATAATCCTTTGCTATGGTCATCGGGGGGAAGCATTGTAGTGTTAGCAACGGCAGGGTATGAACAACAGTCACTTCGATGTTAGCAACCAGACGTCATTACTTTCTTGAGCTGCTTCTCTCTTCATCTTTTAAATAGCTCTTGTTCTAAATTCAAGCTGTGAAGCATTGGAATTAAATCTACTTAAGGAAAGGGATAAAACTGTGAACCAACCAAAAGTGGAAATTTTATTCCTCGTTTGTAATTATTCAAAACAGTGACAGATTTTCGGATTTAAGATGCAGTACAAAATCATTTCAGAATTTTTTCTGCGCATTAGGTCCCATGAAGTAGTCTCTGGACTATGCACCGAACTTTAATACTATGTAATTAGCTATTCCTGTAATCTCAACGAAGAAGTCACATATTTTCATGTCATCGTTAAGAGCATATTCAAGAATTGGAAGAACGAATGGGAAAAAATCATTGAAATAAAATAAATCCGTGCTGACATGGCCACCTCTAATGAAAAGTGTGGCTTACTATTATCAAAAGTATCTATAGCTATGTAGTTGCATTGAGATGCATATTCCTTAAGCGATCATTCCACTTTTAAGTATGTACCTACGTGAATGATTCTACAAAAATTGCATTATTGTTTTGTTGTAGTGGATGCAGTAGTCCTTCTTTTTTAGTATTAGTCAAGAGTTAGTTGGGGGAAGTAACAAAAACATTTATGTTTTTCCATTCCCCGTGTAATAAACATTTCTATGTACCTTATGCCTACCGATATATGTAGTATCGCATGCCTACAATTTGCTTGGTGTATGGATACAGATTGTATTATTATTGTATAATAATTATTTTAGGTACATTAGTGGAATAGTACAGTATAAAAGGTTCGGCGTACTTTGCTTGTTCTTCGATCTCATCTATAACTACTAAGCGCAAATCCATATACTTTTTTTCAAAGTATGTATAAGAATAATAATATACGAGTCGAGTTTAGTTAAAGTATCGTCCTTTCGGTGTTAAAAACTTTATGTGATATTGTGTGGTAGTTTTTGTGCATATATGGGGTGATGTAAAAAAAAATTAGAATGAGAGACAGAGTTATAGAGCAGTGGTTACTCAAGTATTAAAATGCAGTGCAAGGGGCAGTTGGCAGTTTAGTTGAGCTATTATTGTTGCTATTAATATTGGATACAAATACATGTAGAAAGTAGTAGAGACCAGGGGCGGTTCTAGAAATTTTTTATGGGGTGGGCGATACAATGATATGTCATCAGCAAAGAATCAAAATTGTCTATTTACAATTTAATCTAGAGTTAAAATGAGCTATGTCAATAAAAAATAAGTAGGTGCATGAGATATAGATGCGGAAAATTTTAGTTACGAGTTTTTTAAAATGTTCAAAATAATTTATTTACATATTTTTGAAAAGTACAAAATATTATTTTTACAAGGGTTTCGACAGTTCAAAATGTTCTATTGACGTGCTTTTTAAAAGTGCGAAATATTCTTTTAACGTGCTTTTGAAAAGTGTAAAATATTCTATTGGCTTGTTTTTTGAAAATTTCAAAATATTCTATTTGCTTGCTTTGAGGATGATGCTATTTTAATTTTTTTTTTGTAGACAGTGATTTTTGGTTCTATCTAAAAATGGATATGAATCATTTTGATTCTTCACTGACGATATAAGTCATAAGTGTGCCATCTTGGTTTAAATGCCCCTATGTTAGCCTATGTTAAAACATTCGTTTGGCGTGGGCAAAACTGCCCTGTTGCCCACTCCGTAGTTCCACGCCTGGTAGAGACCGTCGATCTGCGTTGTACATACTTGAAACCCTTAACTGTTTAGACATTATTAAAGACATGAAAAGATTTGAATCGTTTTGCTTTTCCTGACTGGTATAACTATAACTATAGGAGGCTTATGGCTTATGGCGTATACATGCTTCTTGGCGAATGCACACTTTGACTTCATAAAATACTCATGTCTCTCTCTCTCTCTGTTGTCTGTGCAGAGGTGTAATAATGTTCATTGCACAAAATGCTTTTTTATGAAGATTCTTTACGATCCGCAGAGCCAACTTTACGGCTCTCTCACTCAATCTCCAGCCATTATTATTGTTATCATTACTTGAGCATTATTTTGTGAGTGAGTGCATATTTCCTTTATAATAGTAATATTATATAGCAAATTGTATTTCTGTAATAATAATAATAATCGTTATAATGCACCTACCTATCTGGGCTCTTCAAAAAAGTTATGTTTCATATTTTTTATGCTATTAAGTACCTAGTACCTACCTTTGTTCAAGCACACATACAATTTTGTTTTTTTCCTCGCTGCCTCTATACCACATTAATTTGCAATTGAGGCGTACGATTAGTGTGCCTGCATGTTAAGTCAAAGCATAGGAACTTTTTCTCTAACAATAAGTTTAAGCTAAGAATTTTCAAATGCAAACTATTTTTGACGATTTAACAGCAGCATATCAGAAAACATAGCGCCATTTGGTAATCAAAATTAATAAAGCTTTTAAAAAAACTTTTAGGGTGGCTGAAATTAAAACTTAAAATTGTCCAAATTATGACAGCAAAATCTAATACGTTCCATATACCACCCACGTATGTGACCATGTAGCTAGATTTATACATTTTGAAGGGAAATCCGAGAGTGACCATGTGGCACACTGAATTTTTACTTAAAATTCTGTACAACTTTCAAGTTGGCAGGATGTAATTGAAATGGTTAGTAAATTCATGCCAATAATAAAACTTTGCACTTCCACAAACTATAGGGAAAGGTGAGACCACCTTGGAAGAGATAATATAGACATAGTACAGTAAAATTAATTCAAATGAAATAAGGGATCGTCCATAAATGACTTTATCGTTTGGATCAGTGGGGTCTAGTGTGGGTCTAGTCGGATATTAATGACGTGCCATTTTAAAGGCAGCCATTTACGTAATGTTAAAGGGGTGACATGGGGTGGACATGGGCCATCCCTAGAAGAATTAAAAATTACAGCAAACAATGTGGAAGGATGCCCTGTTTTGGATTTTACCAAAATTCTACTTTGAATTTTCTTATATTGATTCTTCCACATGTTTGAAGAAAAACGAATAAGGGACGAGACATGCTTACGTAATAGTGGAATAAAGTAGTTTTTCTCGTAGTTCTGTTTACACCACTTTGTATTATATAAAATGTTGGCAATCTGTACTTATAAGGCGTTCTTGCATTTTGCATAGCATATAGGTAGGTACTTGCAAAGATTTAAAACAGATTGTAGTACGGAGATGGAAATGGATTTGTTACACTTGCATAATAATATACAAGCAGAGTACGACAATTGCTACTGAGCACGATTGAGTTGGACAACACATATATATATACACACACCTGTACCCAGCGCCTTATATTGTTTTGATAAACATAAGATAAGAAACAATAATAAATTTGCAATGTTTGTAATAAAAGACAAAAAAGTTGTGGAATTCTAAACTCAACCGATCGTCAATCGTAAGTAATTTGCATTCAGGATTTCAAATTTCAATGCCATTATTCATCATATGATGAGTTTTTTGGCAAAACGGGTCAAGTCCATTGAAGCAAATTTTACAGGAACAACGAATAATGAATAAAAGAGTGCAGGATAAATTTTTTGAACGCAATTTGTTTCTATAGGCACATTAAGTGACGAAGCGTTAAAGTAAACCAACACTGATTCTGGAATATTTTAGAAAAGTATTTAGTTGAATAGTACACGTAACGCAAATAATCTAATTAAAAAAAGTGGACTTATCCCGTTTTCCGAAAAAACTCTTCATATTCAGAATTCAGTTCAGTGGCACTCGAAACTCAACTAACGGAAGCTATGCATATACCAATGTGTTCCGTACGTGTATAATGGGAAGGGGGGCAAAAAGTCCGGAAGGGGGCAAAAAGTCCGAAGGGAGCAAAACAGGCCCCGTAATTGGAAAAAAACCTACATATATATGTTCCCTTATTTCGGACTTTTTGCCCCCTCCGGACTTTTTGCCCTCTTTTGGCGGACTTTTTGCACCCTCCGGACTTTTTGCCCCCTTCCGGACTTTTTGCCCCCCTTCCCATTACAAAATTACTTTCATACCTCAAAACAAGCAAATGATGTAATGAAACAATATTATTATAAAGATAAAAAGCCACAGAAAGTCGGTATATAGGTAAATAGCTACTGAATATCTTAAAACTTGCCTTATTGTTAGTTATATACCTTTGCTAGTGCCGCAATTGTTTTGATCCGTAAACATAGTGTATACTAGAGAGGAAGCAATTATTCGAACCAAAACTTGATTACAATTATTAGGCTTGTAAAACGATAAAATCATTTATAATATTTTTTACACTCGCAATTAAAACACGGAGCGAAATTAAAACATGATGAACGGCTACAATATGTTGTGCTCCCTAAAGCTGTGATCCAGATACGTGCATACATTGTCATTGTTCGCGGATGGAAATGAAAACTGGATCCAGCAGTACTCGTACTGGTACTGCCACTGCCATGGACGCGGCTCTAGTAGGTAGTTGCATTAAATTTAAAGAGAGCTGTAAAAGTTGATATTACATAATAATAAAAATTGTATTACATGTTATCATTAGTCGGGGTCTGTTCTACTATGCAGTGGTACAAATTGTAAATGTTTATCCTTTTATTACTGTGTGTACAGAGCGGAGATTAGGAGTTGGGAGGTCAGGACCATGCAGGACCGGACGGTGAATAAATTCCACTTTGAATCCAAACAAGTGGAATTCCTTGAATTTTTACAACCTAATATCCTCACGTCGACTCTGACTTGGACTTCGACGTCGTCTTGGAGTCGACCCATCAAAACAGAGCAAGACTCCAGCAGTTAAATAGTTTAATGGAGTTAATCACTTACACCGACCCCGACACCAACATCACTCATTTTAAGATGTAGTCTTCGTCGTAAATTTGTAAATGTTCAACATGTTTTACATTGAGTGTTTAGTATACCTATAGCTTGCACATGGCAATTTCAATTGCAATGGCCAACTTTCGTATTAGAATATATGTATAAAAAATAACCTAACAATAAGTTTGTTACAAAGGTAAGTTGTCCTCACAATATAAGAGTTAAAGAAGAAGGAATATAAGAAAAAACATAACCATACTTTCTGTGACTTGCCTTCAGTCACCGTCCCCGTCCCCGATGCCGATGCCGATGAAATTAGAATTGCATACAAGTTCCTATTCCTGTGTCGGCAGTCGGCACATGCAAACTTTAATATTATTCTCTTGATGATTTACAATGAAGCTCAAAGTAAATTATGACCGATCAAAATTGCACAAATTGCAAGTATGTACCTACGTGGACCTACACATTTTTTACAGGCAGAGTTTCGCAGAGAGTGAATCAAAATCAAGACCAAAAAAAGTATAGAGCTAATACACTGAATTCTGAATATCTGAACTGCTCAGAAAAACCCCTACATAAAACATCCAATATGCAATCACCCTTACAAAGACAGGCTGACGTCCCTTAGGCCCTTAGGGATGGTCCATATATGATTTCACCCAATAAATAGCCACTCTTTTTATACCCACTCGCCATTACTTAAACAATACTTAAACGGTTATCTTTAACATGGCATGTCATCAATAACTCGACCAGACACACTGACTTTATGGATGACATCATTTATGAACGATCCCTTAGAAATTAATGATAGTTTATAGCACATGGACTTATACCTTCATAAACTAATATTATATGATTTTTGAGTGTTGTAGTGAGTAGTAGTAGTAGTAGCTGCAGTATTTTGAATAATGTAAAAGGAAAATAAAATCCAGGTGAGGAAGGTTAAGAATTTAAGGGTATGCATGCATAATGCATAATAAGTACGGCAAGTTTCGCTTTGTATTATGCATGTATTATGTGCGTACAACTGCGTATAGGACCCTTTTGGAAGATGCACTTTTTTTCAGCAGCTATATGTTTTGTTATAGGCTTATGTACTTGTAGGTGGTCTGGTACTGGTACTGGTACTGGTCTCTGCTCTGACAGTCTGACAGTAACTTGTTTTGCATAGCTCTCTACGAATAGGCAGAATTATTTCCTTGACCACGTAATAACGCAGTAAAAGTTGCTGCATTATATTGTGGTCTGTTGCTGTGGTGCACTGGTGAACTAAATGTCAATGTAAAGGGGAAATTAACAACTGTATCTATATATTATCTATACTGAGTGCCTTTTTATTGCAATAAGATATGGATATACTTGTTTACAAGTTTACCTTGTTAAAGCTTGTTCATGTAGTAGACGATCTTTGCTATGGCGTTACATTTAATTGCAGCCATTTTCAGATAAAAATCAGCAGAATTCTATTGACTAGTGAGAGTAAGCTTTTGGCCTTTAGCAGAAGTACACTATTTTTGAGGCTGTGAAAATCACTACTAGGCGCTATAGGTACAATATAATATAATAGCCAAGGGGAGTCTTACAGTTGGAGAAAGACTACGAAAAGTCAGAAGAATTCAAAGAATTGCAATCATTATAATTTTTATATTCCGGAAGTCGTGAATTTTTGCTCTTGTTGGATTTTATGGTGAAGCCATGTGAGCTTCTGATTCCGATTTGAGCTCTTTTAGTGACCTTATGTTCTAAAAAAATATGCGGTTTTCAATATAAAGTGGCATCTGAGACTTGACTTGAGACATACGTATATGTGTGTACCTAGTTACTAGTTAGGTACTTACGATTAGCTGAGAACTTAGGTTCTATTTAATGTATTATTATATGAGTTTCTTGGAAGTGGAATGCGGAGGAAAAGCGGTCGAGAAAGGGTGCCGAAAGACGAAAGACTATGTATACTTTATGTAAAAGTGAAAACAGGCAGCCGAAATATACTCAATTTCTTGTTGACTAAGGACACATTCTAAAATTTTAAGAACTTGAAGACATCTCTGCAACTGCATAGCTGTACTTTGAAAAAATAAACAGCATTATATTTTATACTAAATCATTTGCCGGGTGTTAGCTAACTGAAGAATTTTGTAGAAATATGTTTTGCCCTTTGCAATGGTTTTCAATTTTTTAGAATTAAAATGCAATTTTGTGATAGCATTATTGTTTTACATGTTATGCGATGCAGTAAACCTGGAAATTTTTTCGAAATTGACCGTTTTAATTCTGAGAGACTTGAAAAAATAAACCATATGATTCTTCATTGACGAAATTTCTGCAAATTCTGCAATCTCATAAACTTTGTATTGGTGGTATATATATTGCATCTTTAGGGATAAAATTCAGAATTATATTGGAATTTGCGCTCCCCAAAGGCTTCTATTTCGAATTATTTTGTATTTCTGTTTGATCCAGTGTTATCTTGACTATGTAAACAGCCAATAGTAATGATGAGTTTGTCGGCAGAATTAAATGTATATCAAACTGGAAACTGAAGTGCGAAAGAGACAATGAGATATCAGGTCAAACACAGGGAACCTGGACCTGAACTTCATACTTTACTGGAATAGGGGAGGTGGGTATATGTACCTGCAATAGATTAAGAGGAACTTTCAAATAGTTTGCTATTCAATGGTAAAAATTAAATTTAACGTCATGTTCTCTGGACCTCATGGGGACTGAATATATGAAAAAAGAGCAATTCCAACTCCAACTCCTGCTAAAATCAACACAGCTTTCAGCATAACTCTGCCACTAGAACTCCTCGTTTGGCCTTTTCTCCTCGGCTCTTCAGATGTGAACCTTTTATGAGCTTTTTGTAATTGCGGTCCTACTTGCTACATTATAGATACCTACTCGAGTGAGAATCGCAAGGGTGGCCCTTTACATTTTACATAAAAGCTGTCTGCTGTTTCTTTTTGTGTCATTCAAAGTTACATTCATTCTGAGACTGTAGCAAGGTGGGAATAGCTGCTAAAAGAGATTTCTTTTCTCACCTGAATGTTGGGTGGAGAAAATTGCCTGCATATTATTTGGACTTTTTCATTGAGGATGGTGTATATCAGACGATTACAATATGTATAGAATACATTTTGGGAAATTTTTACATGTGTTTATTTTAGAAAAGTACAAGTTTTCTAACCATTTAATTGTTTTAAGAAAGCACTATAACTACAAATATAATAATAGAATTAATGCATCTAAAGTTAAGAATTTAATAATTTACAATTTTTAAACAGGGCTAAATTTTGCATTTACACTTTTTTTAAAGGTGCGAAAATGATTTTACAAGTCTTTTAAAAATCACAGTATCTTTCAAATTGCACATTTTCAAAATGTTCAAAATCTCCTGATTAAACCTTTTCAAAATCATCTATATCTCCTAGTTACACTATTTAAAATCATCAAAATTTAGTAATTGGTTACATGCTTTAAAAAATTCGTAAAATTTTCCAGTTACATAGCTACATATTTTCTGAAATTGCTAAATTTTGTAGTTGAGTTTGACTGAGCGTTATGACAAAGTGGAAAGCTACAATTTTAAATATGCTTCTAAAAATTAAATGGATTTTAAAGGCTGCGAAATTGAAAGTCAAAGAACTAACTGCGAATTTTATATTGCATTTTTAAACTATAAAGTACGTCTGGCATTGCATCTTCAACAACAATGCTATATCCGGCTATATATCCCCCTACACGTACTTAATTTCATCAGCCCCTTATAAAATTTGAGCCATTGTCAAACACATTGTTTCGCACCAATTTTGAAAATCCAGTCAACTCTCAACAAGCACCCCATGGGAGCAATAATTATAAATAATAATTAATCGTAAAAAAAATCCACAGAAAAAAACATGCTCACTCACAACGTAAGCTCTATAGTCTATTATGTTCTGTGTAGAAAAGAGAATTCGCATAAGTAAGTAGACGTTGCATTACAATTTGCAAGAGAGTCGTAAAAGAAGAAGAAGGGCTGACTTGACTGAGCCGCTGGCAGACTTTGAAGGAGTCTGAAATACATACAACGTTGAAGGGGAATGTATAATTATTGTGCGTTGTTAAAAAACTTTTTCGCGAACCATATAGTAAGTAATCCTAGACTGGAGAGGAGATATCTTGAGCTGTACAGATGCTCCTGTTAAGCGGGACGAGAACCTAAAATATGTTTGATATATTGTTAATGCGACTACAGTATGAGAGTGCATTTTCCCTTTGTAAATATGCTACTATGTACATACGAGACCGAGACGGACGCGTCGACATGGAAAGAAGAGAGACACAAAGTCATAAAATTTTCCTTTCAGTCAAATAACGATGTGGCTTTCAAATGATGTATTTTTGCAAACTTTTATTGGTTTTCAGTCAGACTCTGTATGTACACTTCTGCCTCAAATCATGTTCTAAACAGAAGTAGACTGGATCCTATCCCATGCTGTCTCATCGTCGTCGTCGTCGTCGTCGTCATCATCGTCAGATGTGAGAGGGTAGCAAGATATACAGATATTTTTGCAATTTAAGTCCTCTATGCGGGCGCTCTACATAATAATATCTCTAAAACTCTGCAGAGATCCCCACGTTAAGTTCACACGAAAATGACACCTTTAACGATAAGTATGGTAAAATCGTATGGTGGCAGAAGCGGAACAGAAAATGCTAAAGTTAGCCAAAGGAAATAAATGTCGGCTTATGTGCTATATTAGTCCTACTGATATTCCTATGAATTTCTTCGGTCTACTGATTTGAAATGCCAAAGTTTAAGTCAAGTACTTACTTCCGTAGCAAATCATACAACCATGCACTAATTTTGTCGACTGTAGTCGACAAACAGTCAGTCCTAGCCAACAGTTTTCGCCTTAAACTTTCAACTTACAGCCTCAATACATACATAATGTGTAGAATCTAAAAAGAAGAAGGATCTAAAAAAAATTGCAAGCATCAAGAAATAAAACATACTACAGTGTAGAAATGGTGAGTAGTAAGCTATGAAAACGTTAAAATTTTATGCAGAAATATGCCCAATATTTTATTGTTTAGTTGTATTGGATTGATTGGATATTGGCCTGGTAATTAGGGACCTTGATAAATTTGTGAAGTTATTCAATTAAAAACAATATGTCCTTTTACTTTGTGGTTAAAGGCATTATCGCCACATTTTCTTAGTGTGCGTTATACATAGTAACTTCATTTGGGGAAAATATTGGGAGAAAGTTTCGTCTGTAAATATATTTACGCAAATTCCAAATTATCAGATGGTAGCATTATTCCTATACTGCTACCGTAAGTAGGCAGGGCTTAGATTTTAATTCAATTTATTACAAATGAACTTATCGTTCCATGTTTAAAGATACTGTACTTACACAAGTGAAATTCTAAATACAATGCAGTGTATTATTCTTTACCTGGGAGGAAACTTTACTAGAAAGATTGTATAGACACTTCAGACGAAAAGGGGAATATTTTTCACAAATACTAACAGTAACCCTGTGTAGTACCTTCAAAGTTCAAACAAATTTTGAAATATAACATGTATCCCTTGAGTTTGTATGCAGTACAAGTTGTAGCTACTTCATTGTAGCAACTATAGCATGCATGAAGACAATAATGACGACGCGAGGGCAAGGAGTTACATAGCCTAGAAAGGAGCTCGTCCTGTAGCCTGTATGTACACAGTATACAGAGAAACGAACGGGAAAAGATTTAAAGATTTTATTGCTTTCCATAATTGTATATTGTGAGGGTGAGTGTGTGAGTGTGTGTGTACATGCCTACGAACATTATATTGGTGTGGTTGGTGGGATCCATTTTTCTATACGGACCAGCCGTAATGTTTTATTGTTGGACTCAAAACTAAAAGACTCAAACTGTAGTTAGCCCTTCAGCCGGGGCCGGGGCCGGGTGACTATTTTTTTTCTTACAAATTCTCCTGTCTGCTGTTCAACTCGGCTTTATTTTTGACTTTACTGTAGAGCGTAGGGCTATGCCACATTATATCCTACAGTAATTTTGAAGACTGCAGAAACAGAAGAAGAAGAAGAACATTAGAACAAAAGCCGTTAAAGAATCTTGCAAAATTTCCCAATGGAATTCTTATAGTTGAACGTGGATTAACAAATTACATCCGAAATAGCTCACTTGTGGTTCATTTTCAACATTAGCAGGTTCATCGAATCATAATTTCAACCCAATTCCACATTATTTATTAAACGCGTATTTATTTACATACTAAAGCGGTAGATTAAATCTTTCAAATTTGAATTTCGCAGCATTTTTATTAAAAATAAGAGCTTAAAACCAGTCGTTTCAATTTTTCAACACATGTAATTGCATATAGGATGCAGTGTAAAGTGGACCTAAAAATAAAATGTATGCTTTAATATACTGATGCTCTGCAGTAGATAATAAAATTACTCAAAACTTTAATTTACTTCAACTACTACGCCTTGACTATTGCCCTGTGCCTGTGCCTGTGAGAGCCTTGCCACACTAATACTGCCAAGATAATTTCAACTTTTACTCACAATTTTTTTTCCGCAACCTTAAAAAATTCAGAGTACCTACAAATACAAAATACATACAAAACTGATGATGATGACCTATGCCCTGGCCTGGGAATACAGAGGGTAGAAAACTGAAGACAGAAAAAGATGGTCATGCTGTATAATACATAAGCAATCGGGCTCGGAACAAAGAGATTGTAAAAATTTGGAAACAAGGTTTACCACCGAAAGAAAAGTCATAAAAAACCGTCGTCGACGGAGTTATATTCATTGTCGTATTCAAGGCATGGCAGAGCTACATAGAGTACCGTAAAACTTCTATTAAACCGTGGGTCTCCACTATACACCATACACAAAATATTACATACGTAACTCCGTTCATCCGCATTCATTTTTTACAGATTGTACTCCTCTGCTTTTAATACAGTGCGGGTCAAAATAATTTTTAAAAAGTTGACCGCGGGTATGACTCTATTAGAAGTGTTACGGTACAACCCAAAATGCAAGACTGTACTAATGCGGACGCTCCCCACTATTACTATTAATACATACGTGTCTCATTGGTTTGGGTTTATATATGGGAAAAGCTATTAACTCCCAACAAGTTTAGTACTCACATATGCATATGTGCACATCACGATAACAACAACGTTGCAGATTATGCAACTCGATATCTTTTTTGGGGCATCCATATATCCACATCCTCAACCAACCCTCCTCCATTGCTACATAATCCCATTTTCTATCCTGTACCCCTCTTTTCCTCGTTTTTTACTACTTACAACTTATTATACAGTCCAGAGACTTCTTGCCACATGTAGTACATACTTAGTCTGTCTCAATTCCACGCAGAATAAAGGGAATGGATACAAAATCATTATAAATGCATCTTTATGAGCTCCAAAATAAATGTTATAGCTTACTCTACGGTATACACTACGGTTGCTTTTAGTTTCAGCCTTAGTTAGTGGTGCGGGGGGACGGGGATAGAAAAATACACATTCAAAAAAAACCAAATTGGCAAATTCAGCAAAAGAATAATAAAAAGGCATATGGAAATATAAGCTTGAGTGACAAAGTTCATGAATCTCATGTCATGACATTTTCCATTTTAGTCTTTTCGTATTACACACAAGTCAGCAGAGGAGTTTGTAGGTATACGAGAATATGGGAAGTCAATATTTGAATCCAAATGAAAATCAAGCGGAAGGCTTAAAATCACTAAAATGCATATTATTCATTCTACATAATGCTGATGAACGACTTGAGATATTTAGACGAGATTTATGACATGGCTATCAAATGACAAGCTCCGTCCAGATTCAGATTGTGGAGAGCAGAGAAACAATATGTAAGATGTCAACGAGGCAAGAATTGAATCCTGTTAAGATCCATGAGGATTGAGGATCATCCAACCAAAACCAATAGGCACCTCCGTTTCCTTTCCCTACATATGAGACTTGCTACGTGTCCATATTATGTACCTACCACCACCACCAGTGAACGACCCAAGTACCTAAGTAGGTACCCAAGTATAATGTTGCTTTGAATAATTCAGAATCCAGCTCCAGTTCGTCCATACAGTATACAGCGCCAGGTCAGAGAGTCTCAGCGTAAGAAAATTGTCGATGTTGCAAATTTTTTAAAAAAAGTAATATTAAATTTTTTTCCCATGTCTGGTTTCCGATAATGATTCATAAGCAGAAATTTAAATGTGATAAGAAGCCCTATGGAACATTCAATTTTAGTATAGAAATAATTGCCAGTAAGTATACAGTATCATCATTATAATTTTTACATAAATGTTTCATCAAGCTCAGAACTTCAGAACTGTGAGTGCTATAGAAGGCCTCGTGTGATAAGTTAAAATGTGCTAATTTGCTTTTCCTCTCATTTATTGAACATTTAATTATCTAATAATGTCCATATGTTGATAGGGATGAGTTGTGAAGTTTCTTTATATTTTATTATTATTTATTATGTTGCTGCAATTTAATGTGTATAATAATGTGGGATGCATCATTGTATGTATAATATAGGGTTGAACAAAATATTTTCCGAGTGGAAAGAACCAAGATACATTTTTTTTTATTTGCTAAATAGACAACGTTTACATAATATTAGTTTGGTTCGTATGTTCACACTAATATGCATTTATTAATAATTATTAATTTAACCCGTCGGTCCGTTGGCGTTGACTGCCAACAACAGTTAAAATATAGTGTTGTTATGTATTTTGTATTAATTACACATTACATGTAGTAACAAACGTTTTTTATGAGGGCGATGAAAAGATGACAAACCTTTTTTTACTATATAGCATTAATAATGCCGACGCAAGTACTGTCACTGTCATTATTGCCCACGTGTGGAATTTGATGCCTCTCAAATTAAAAATAAATAGGTACTTTAAGACGTTATTCATTCCTCTTTATTTATATGCTGATTACGTGTGTTAATTTTATTGTTTGAATTTTACATATATGCCGATTAATAGTTAAGATGTGATGGTGAGAAAACGAAACTGTGAAAAAAAAATATTGCGTTGTAGAGAGTAGAAGTAGAAATAGAAGTATAGAGCGTCGACAGGAAAAGTAAAACCGGGAAGGTAGCAAGCAAGGATGCAATAATATTAGAATAGAACTTACCTACAAAGCTACATGAGCACACCAATGGACAAATTATACAATATTTTATCAGCCTATATGCAACTATTTTATATCTGTACTGAAACATCCCCAACCAATAAATAAACATACAATTGAAGCTGCAAATAATATAATTATCGCAACTAAATATTATCCGATATTTATCTGCGAGCTGCGCTGGGAGTCAACAGTGTTGTTGACGCACTCCACATCATATTATCATCATCATAATATGAAAGAGCCCAATGAAAACCATTATGACTGACACGGCTTTTTTTTACATCGAAAGTCCAACTCTAAACAAAGCCATTAATTTGCATGAATCTCACAATAGAACAGTTGCACGTCCTTTGCAAATGTTAATGATGTGCTAGAAATGGAACTAGAAGGCATCCTTTTATGAGGTCCTAAACTAATGACATTTAGAGATCAGTTTATAAAAACACTACGGCTGATAATAATAGGTAAAAATGTATTGTAAACGAAAAACACTCATTTATTTTATTTTTATTTTTTTTAAAGAAATTCTACTACAATATTATGCAGTTCAAAAATTACACCATATGTATTTATTCTAAGGGATTCGGTATCTTCTGCGTGCTTAAAGTAAATTCAATTAAATTGTTTCATTTTGGCATTGTTAATTTTATTTTTAATGAACTGCAGAAAGTTTTTCATGTAATAATAATATTATGTAATATACTCGTTGGTTTTTAGCAGCAGCTTTATTATAGATTATATAACTCACCCTTTAAGTACAACTTTAAATAGTAAGTAAATTTGATTGTGCTACTACTACTATTGTAAACTAACTGCAATTTCTATTAAAAAGGACGACGTTGCATAAAATTATATCTACAAATATAGTTAATAGCTACATATAGGTTGCCTAGAAATGGTAAATTAGCTTACCTTTTCTTAATTTTTAAGTACCTTGTGTACGATATATTATTACATTTCTATATCGGGACCATAAGTTCCATGTGCCTGCATAGAGCACTCGTGCGCCTTTGGACTCACATTAAATTACACCTTAAATCTATCATATGCTAAAAACAAAGTCAATAATCAATAAAAATCACACTTTTAAGTCAAATACATTTAAGATCAAATATTTCCAAACATCTACAAATATGAGCTCCATTAGATTTTAAAATCCGATTTCGACAGCTTATATCCATGTAAAGCAAAACTAAATGGTAGGTTATACTTACAATTTACTATTATTATAGAGCTATACAAACATCTATATTTAGGTATATATAGTAATTTTAATTTGAACCACAAACTGAGATACACACTACCTAACATCCTGGAGGCTGAAACTGAAACGAGCCTTATATCCCTCATATATTCACATCCACGACATTGTTAACATTCATATAGCATAGTAATGTACATATTTACATTAATTGTATTTATTTTAACCTATTAATTACTATATACTAATTTATTTAATTAAAATTATATGTAATGCTACTATATAGCCTAACGGACACAGGACGCTGTCTCCCACTTTATTTAGTAAAATTTTTTGCTGAAACAATTACACTAACTCTACCCCATAATCATTAACTTTAACCTTACTGTGCAGATAATACGATTTTCAAAAATGCCATGTATGTACAATTCATATACTCACCTTGTCTACGATTTATTCTATTTCCAGTTTCCTGCTCCAGTCCCAGCTGTTCACAGCTTGTTAGGAAAATTTTAAATATTAAGGAACTATAATATTATAATATGGTTATAATAAAAGTACTACTGCTTTGTGTAGTGTGGATAGTTGACAAAAATACTATCGAATCAACATCTTGTAATTATAGCACATTTGTATGCTTATGGTATAGTAATGAAAATTAAATCTTATTTATAAAGTACATCTTTCAAGTTACATTGTAGTATAGTAGACTTGGTAATTACTTAATTGCATTACTAAACACTATTATATTATCTAAGCACCTTCGTCGTCAGCAGCAACTCCTAAAAAAACTCAACGAAGTAACGAATCCGCAAAGCCGATAAATTACACATACAGCCTGCCTATACATCAATAGGTTTCTGTCATATTTATGTACTACCTACCTATGTTAATTTATAAAAACATTAAAGCCAATGTTATAACACCAGAATCAGAATGAGAAGCACCGGACTCATAATTATATATATGTAGAATATTCTTGACCACTGTATACTTCTATGCTATTACATGTCCTATACTTTACTACAGTCTACACAACCTATACGTTCACCATAAACCACTATTACAACAGGACATTTATTTATACACACATTCCCACGTTTCTCGTTCGCTACCAAAGTAATTCCTAGCCGGAATTAATAATTATTGCATATATTATAATTTAAGAAAATATTAGGAAAAAATAAGAAATAAATGAGAAAATTGATTTTTTTATAACTAAAATCCGGGACCACAGAAGTATGATTATTATTATAGGGGCCATAAAAATTACTGCTCAATAAGTTTGCGTTTAGCTACTTATTGTATATTGCCTACATTTGTTCCTACGTTCCTAATCCTATGTTCTACACTTAAAAATACATATCAGCATTTTTTTAGTATATATTTAAATATTTACATTGAAGATGAAGATCAAGGAGGACTCTCCCGACTTGTTGTAGTGGCAGCCAGAATAGGATTGTAGAATTCAGCCAGGGATTGATGGAGACCAGGAGGGTAGCAGTAGTAGTTGTAGTAGGAATATGGCAAGGCTGCTTGAACTACTTCTCGTAATGCAGATGACCGAATGTCTGATTGAGCTATAAAAATATTTTTATCATTCAAGAGACGATCATATCCTTGGCATAACTCACTTGGTATTATATGCTAATTAATTTTCTTAAATATACTATTCAATAATATCCACCGGAATGTACATATCGTCGGGGAAGATGTAAATCCACATATTTCCAATATTATTCCGTATCTTTACCAGCCAAATTATAGCCCGTCTTTGTAGTTACCCACCAAATTTTTAAAGGTGCGGTTTTACCTTCAAACATTTTTGGAAAGATTCGGATTTACTTCATCACTGAAGATATTCAATGGGATTGATGAAAGTCCGACTTACCTTCCATGATTCTCGTGGAGGCAATTTTAGGATCTGAGTGGGAGTGCTTTAAGATACAATAGACGAGCTCAAGAGAGCTGGGTGGGAAGTTGAACATGTCCATGAGGACGTGTAATGATTCTTTCATCTTGTCAGTCAAGAGCTCCGACACAGCACCTGGAACAAAAGCAGACATTCAGTTCATCAGTTCTACTGCGATATTAACATGCGATCCTACCTAATTTTTAGTATTAAAATAATCGAAATTAAATTTACTACATATTTAGTTTTTTTCTAATTTTTCAAGTTAAAAAACATTGTTGTGTCTGGATTTCCGTATCTGTCCACTTGAATTTCTATATTTAGCATAGAAGCTATTGATTCAATGTCTAGTGCTACTTTGTATGCGCTCAGCTTGCCTTTCAACTTTCAGTGCAGTCTACAGACATATGACAATGTGTATTGAAGAAAATAAAGGTTTATGAGCAGAGCAGACATTATTGACGACTGACGAACTGCTACTTCGTACTGCTAAACGTTGAACTCAACTTAATGCTAATAGAGATACGGTTAGAAACATTTTAGAGGATCATATAATTTGTTGCAGTCACTAACCCAGACGCTACTTGATAAGAGAGACTTGTCCAGTTTTTATTTCACCAAACGCAACACGACAACGATAAGAAATACATAATTTGTTTGAGTCCTCGTATCGTCAGAGACAAAACTCAAGTCGACGTCGAACCCACAGCAGCAAATATAGGATCAAGCATCGCATTATCATTAAAATACAAAGTACTAATCGTGTCATATTTAAACTTACAGTAGACAGTAGTATCTCATCTTCCACAGTATGCTCTATGCATTTTCCATATTTTCAATTCCACATGGGCTAAACTTGTAAAGCGTAGGCATGTGTGCAGAGAGTACATAATAATATAGTCATATTGCACGCAATCCAGTTGTCTGGTTTTTTTTTCGCGTGACTATATGCAAACCTAACGTAAACTGTCTTGCCTTGTCTGGCTCTGGAACTTTGTTATGTCTGATTCTCATTTTACGCGACTATTTGCATCTGCCAGACAAAAAACCCCTAAATGTGAACTTATCGTTAGATATGCATAATGTCGTTTTTTTAAAACTCACATATGGCAAATTGGATATTGCAAACATATGTCCGGTTGGTACAGTGCAGTTACAGGGTCGGGCGGCTAAGTTAGTGTTGTCTATAGTATCTACAATCTGTAGTATAGATACCTGTAAAAGCGACACTTTGTCGACACTTTCCCCTTTTCACTGTCATGTGCCTGTGACGTCCCGAGCAACTATTGGCAATGGCGGTCGCTGTCGTGCAAAATCTTAGAAGATCGACATAGGTCAAGCAATGGCGTGTCTACACAGTACTACACACCATCACCACCCATACTTATATTTGTGGAACACATTACATTACATTAATACTACTATTTTTTGAAGCGGCTCAACATCAACTATGTATGTAGGCACCTATGTCGTTTGCAAGCATATTACATACTCGTTGTGTTCCTGTTATACTGTTGCAACTCTGGGTCCCTAGTCTCGAGTCTCGGCATGGTAGCAAGGAAGGCAAGATGTTGTAAAATGTAGCGTGGGGTTTAAGAGATCAAGTATTGTAAAGATCTAATCTGATTATTCCAGCTCTACATTATACATACATTGCATTGGTGCCACGGACAGGACGAGTCGCACTCGTAGGGTAGCATTATGTAGCCACCTACCTACCTACTCTTTATGTGGCGTGGCATGTGGTTGCCGGAAAAACTTGGCTGTAAAAGTTGTAAAATTTGGGCTCTCCAGATATCTCTCTGTTCGCATAACATGTTAAATTCATAAAAAATCAAAATGAAAATCAAGGAAGAGAGTATAGGAAGTTAAAGGAAGGCTTGGAAATAATGGATTCTGCTGTATTAAACTTATTTTTAAAAAAATTAAGAAACTAAATACGCAATAACGAAATCACTTGCAAATCATTGGTCAGTTAATTTTCGCTGATGTGTTTAAATTTAGTTGAATGTAGAATGTGGAATGTAGAATAATATTATTCACAGCAAAATACAAAAATTGGAGAAAATGCTGACTCATGAAAATTCAATGGAAAACTGTGTCAATTTCTATATGTTTTCCACGAATTTGTAGTATGTAAAAGGGAGACATTAAATTATATATTTTTCTGCTAAGGTTTTCAAAATTGGTCCATCATTTTGATACCATAAGCTATGACTGAGTGACTGACGATATGTATACATTAGAATTGTGAATAAAAAACGGAGCGGAAGTTGGTAAAAATGTGACAAATCAGTGTACAGTAATTACATAATAATAATCTGTCCATAGCACAGTGGCGGACTTGCCACGTCCGCGCTTACATTCATTGACGTATTCCCGCATCTGATATAGTTGACGTTGACAGTTTCTTTTGTGGTTCACTCCACTCCACTCTAAAAGGATTAAGGTACCTATAGATACCTCCTATTTGTAATAACTGTATGTAGGTAGGTTCAAATAAAAAAAAATAGCTAAATACTTTCGCATTTAAAACGCAGTTGAAATTTAATTTTTGCTTCATATAGTAATGGAAACATTGTAAATTGCTGATGCGGCTGAATCGTTTGCGAATATCTCTTCAGACTCGCGTCCAGGATTCATCAGCAGAGTGCATGTGTTGATGTGCATTGTAATCGTTTGCAATTGCCACACCATGAAATATATAGGCCACGCCATGTCAGACCAGAGACCAGACCAGACCATCCAGACCTATGTCGAGATCATATACCATATACTATATAGCATAGCATACCGTGAGACATGGAAAACGGAAAAAGAGTCAAGTTAACGTAAAATCTCCAAGTGAGAAGGATGGGGCCATAGAAAATGGTTTCTAGATGGTTTCTATAAAACTTGACAGACTTGCCAAACTTTGTTTCAGTCATCATTGAGTAAGTCTTATATGCACATTCCTTGAATTGCCATTGATAACTATAATAATTATTATTTATTTCAAAAAATCCTAATTTTTCAAAATTTTCTCAATTCCCCCAAACCTCCCTCTACAGCAAAGGTTGTTGTGAACGACAACGACGGAACATTTTTATTTCAAAGAGACATACGCAATTGTACATACAGATATGTGACATTGGTTTGGTTTTAGCCTCGTGAGACCTGGTAAATGAACTAAACAAAATAGGGAAGTATTAGCAAATAATATTTGGACATTGGCTAAGCTCACACGAAGGAATTAGAGAAGAAAAGTTGAATTTGAACGAAACGCGACTGTGGGAGAAAGAGAAAGAGAGAGAATCTGAAAGTACCTAAAAACTTCCGTCCAAATTCAAGCTAAAATGTTGCACTGCGTCTTTCAATCTTCTCAGCCTACAGAGACGAAGATTGCATGTTCACATGTCAAGATTCACACTTTCTCGGCGAGAATCCGCCTCAAAGACTCAATGAACTGGAGTGAAAAGTCGCTGTAGCTGGAAGTCTGGAGAATTGTAAGAAATGTTTTTCCTTTACGTTTATTTCACTACTTTATACCTAGAAGCTTATTAGAACATAATTTTAAATTATTTTGATGGAACAATACGTACAAAATTAGACATTTTTTTCGAAAATTAACTCATATAGTTATGATATATGATTTTAAAATTGGAAAAAAATCTTATGAGAATCGCAAGGTAGACTTTTGAATGTACGTGAAGGTAGGATATTTATAAATACTATAAAAATATAGCCCCGTCCAATCCTCTTCGTTCTCATGCAAATATTTTATATAGTAAGAATTTAATTTGCATTTGTTTCAGAAATTATCGGCGTGCATGTTGGACTACAAAAGGCTATTTAAAATGGCGATATATGTTCCGGTGAGTTAAATGTTTTTATTTGTATTCAAAATCTATGCTAAATGTACTGTGTCGTTGGCATTGTATTTTTACTACGATGGAAATTCATAAGCACACTATATAAGCAGTTGATTGCGTAAAACATTAAGCATATACAATTCAAAATACGAACTATACAATATTTTAAAATCAAACCAAGCAAATTCCAATTGGAGTATCATACATAATTTTTTACGTTCGTTCGAGTTCGACAGCTAACAGTTTAAGCTGTTAAAGTTATAGATATTCGAATTCAAATTTGAGCTCAACTATTGCATGTAGGTAGTATACAAGTCAAAGTCAAAATCCACTCTACATTTTTTTATACGATGAATTGTTTACTTTTTAAGGACTTTCTGTCAGTTCACCATGAAATTGTTCCATTCAGCCCTCCCCCTGCCTCTATATAGTAACTCTCATTTTAAGTGTGTACAATGCCAATTCCAAACTGTTCTTGTGTTATTTAGCCCAGGCTCAAACATGGTTATTTTTTGTTTTAAACCTCAAACCCGTAATTCGTAATTTTATGACTATACGCAGTCTAACAGAAGAGTTGGTTTTCGTCCTCGAACACGAAGTAGTAGTTTACCCCATGCTACCTTATTATGTAGCATTGTCTCTTGTACAAATATCTGTGTAGTATATAGTAAACTTTATAGCAGTAGTCCAAGAGAATATAGAGTAAATTGTACACTTATTAACTAACCATTGTGCAAGTCTGCGAAATCATAGTATTAAAAAGTGTCTTTTTTTGAGTGTGTGTGGATACACATTACTTACTACTACTACCCCTACTGCACACTGCATTCTTAGAAGGAGTAATCCAGAATTATTTTGTAATAAAATAAAACAAAACAAAAGGTTTTTGTTAAGTTTCGCAGCACCACAGTCTTCCAAATCTAAACTTTAAAGTTGACTAATCTCACGTTCTACTTGTACTTAACTTGTATAGTAAATAGGTATATGTCTATTTTTCCCCTGTTTCTATCCATTGTACGTATAGCGTAAGCTGTAAGTTTCCTCTACCCCATCAGCAAAAGTAATTATATAGTACAAAACTACAGGAAAAACGGAGTGCATAGAACATGATAGAATACATAATATCCTTCATATTGTTCATAGCTGAACGTGCCAAGACGAGAGAAAATTAAAATTGACTAAAATGTGCTTGTTCACAGAGTAATTGTTCGCAGAGAGAAAATTAAAATGACATAAAAATTTTACATGCAAAGGAAATTGTTATAGGCGCATACATAATATTTAGGTAGGTACATAGGTAAATTCTACGTGTAATTGTGTTCAGATGAAACAACAAGAAAAAAGAATAGAAGGCTTCATTGTTCCATGTTAGAGGAGGATCCAAGGCTCAAATAATTACTCTCCTCAACCCTTTTCATTTTAAAACGTATATAGGTAACCTATAGGTAGGTAGATCTTTAAAAAATGAAACAATTCAGTGAGGGTACTATAAAAACTAAAATGCTGAAAAATCATTAAATACTAAAATTCACGGAGGCAGAGCTTATTGCATTTTTCATTATTGTACTTACAAGGTTTCTCGTGAGGAAGCACAGTTATTTGTAATTTTAATGCATATTTCTTCCGATATTACGTGTTAAATTTTGATGTCTTGAAGGATTACTAAAATCGTACCAACATTGAATTGATTTTTTTTTGCTGATCACATTTTAACATGGATCTCAATCATGGTGATGATTAACCGTTTAAAGTTCAACTTTGTCTCGAAATAATAATATTATTAGTATGTCAGTTACAAATTACCAGTATAGGATGTTTCATTTTCCACTCTGAGAAATGTGCCGACGTAGAGGTTTTTGTCAAGTTTTATTATCCAGTAAGTTATTCTCAGATAAGTGTCCCTTGTTGCGTTTATCTGATTACGTGTTTAGGTAGCTATGCAATAACTGAATTTGTAGTCTGACATAACCATAGCGAACCAACAATACTCGTTGACAGTCATACTCTCTCAGTCTCGGTCTCGGTGAAACCGAACACGACATTCTCTCTCCTGTATTCATAAACTATACTATGCTACTGACTGTACAAGGGAAGGTGCGGTTTTTTAAAAGATATGGCCATAAAAAATAGAATCAACTGATTGTTTTGATGTTTGGTGTCGGATTTCAAACGTGGAAACGCTCGTCGTCTTTTTAGAGACATGCATTACGATCGTCACGAGTCGGACAGATATAGACGTTCCTACGTTATGCATGCAATAGCACAGTTCTAACTGTAATAATGTTTATTTCCAGATCCAGACAAGTTAATATCTTCATTCCACATGCAAAGGATAATCTGATTCATAATATAAAATGTGTATGTCCTTTGTTTTTTATCTCGTCAGAGTATCGCATCATAAACGACGATAAATTATTACTAAAGAGGCAACAGGCGGGAAGATAGACAAAAAAAAGAAATAAATTACACTTTTTGCAATGTCAAAGTTAGAATGCTCGATAATGTCTTGACTCCGGCTGCCTTATGTTAGCTGTATAGGTTTGCAAGGGAAGATTTATTAATTCTTGATTAAGTTTACACATGTCTAGAGATTTACAATTTAGATACGGAATACGGATATACTACAGAGTCAGGTGTAAAACTAGCCATAATGTTTAGATTTCTTTCCAGAAACAAGTTTCGAACTCATTTTCAACTGAACAATACTGTATGACTGTTGGAGGTATAGTAGGTAGGTATAGTAGCCTCCACAAGTTGTATCACTTGTTTGTATCCTGTAAGTGGTCTTGGGGCAATCGAACAAAGTCATAAAACGTTTCATTTTCATATGTAAAAAAATTTATGATGCTTTACTCATGGCAACAATGGCAGGGAACGGCTGAGTCGTTGTCGTTGTCACTCTTCACATGTCAATAACAATACGTAAAGGGGCTGAAAACTGAAAAGTATAGGAGGTATACGAATGTACGCATCCAGATATTTATTATAGTTACAAATGTTTTTTTAACATTTAGTTTTGCTCTATTGCTCTATATACTGAATCTACAATTTGCGATTCACCAATAATAATCACAAATTCTACACGCACTGGCTGCAATTTCAAAAATACAATCCAAAAATATTTAGCCTCTCGTTCCCATTTAATAGTAATTATTACAGGAATATCTGTAGCTAGAAATCCTGATACATGAAATGATGAATGAAATCTTTGCAGCAATAATTATATTGCACAGTCGTGAAGATATTTACTATTAACAGGTGGTTAGTAGTAGTATTAGTAGCACTAGCGATTGCATCTTCATTGAAAATTGAAATCTAGCAAGTAGTTACAATTTATCCACAATATCTTGAGCCTCCCATGCCTCCAATAAATATACAATACATGACATTTACACAAGCTCAAAATTTCATTGTATTGCATAGTATTTGACTCATTGTTAGACGTGGGTAGAATAGACATTAAACATGAAAGGAAAAGCAAGAACAAAAAGGAATTCATACCTATAGTTTGCACAGGCTAAAAAACGGCAGTAAAAGATACATACCTACCTACATAGCCTATACTGCTTCACTCTGCCTACAATTACAACAGTCTACTAGTCCACAGTGTTAGCTTTAGTAGGGATGGGGATGAGATTCAATATTAAATACATTTCTATGCTATTTCAAATGCATAATGATATTACATAGAAATGGCCATGAGGAACGTACCTACCTACCTACCTACCTTGTAAGTAGAAAAATAGCACGGTAGAAATAGACAGCATTGACAGAAAAGACTACAGGTAGAAATGTTAGGCTTAGAAACAAAGGTAGGAAATAATAGGAAACAATGGAGATGCTTTGTATTTTATTGTGAGGGAGAAAAAAGAGTACACGTAGGCAGGTAGGTTCCAAGTGACAGGCTCATACCCACCCTCCTCCCTATCCAACGAATTACATACAGCCAACCTCCCTCACCGACACCGAGCATAATAGTAATAAGACAGGTAATGGTAGGAACCAAGAACCAATGCAATGTTATTTACAACATGGAATAGTAGACGGACAAGTACCTACCTGCCTACTTACAAACTATCTCGCATATACTTATAATAGGTATATATAGGTCCTGTAGAAACTTCTATTCCCAGGTGGCGTAATTCACATCTTTGAACATTTTCAATCACAACTCCTCGAATTCGGCGGAGCCTCATCGTGCATCCCAGTACAAGAGTATTATAGCAGAGCAGCCCCGTCGAATCGAAAAGGAGACAAGATTTTTTTTTAATGTATTCACATGCATGCAACAATAAATATTTTATGACTTTCTGCAGATTCTTTTTTGTCTACGACAACTTTTATTGTACGCGCAGGCAGATATGACCCTCTTGCATTTTTTTATAGTAATAGTTGCTATTTTTATGCATTATTCATTGCCGATTTTAAATCCAAAATTCTAAATCCAATATGCAATATGTGCATCGCCACCATCTACCTACCTGTGCACAATATGTAATGTCATAATCATATTTGAGAATTTTAACGTAGCTGTTCATGGCATCATGCAAGCAAGGGAAACGTAGGTAAGCAAATTGTTATCGACGATATGTGTAAACGTTTTCCAAAAATGTCAATTTAAATGTTTTTTCATCATTGGAAAATATTTATGAGAGGATGGTAGAACAAGGTTTTTCATTGTCGATATATTTTTATTGGCACTTCGACACAATTTACTTTCATGGATGGAGATGGAGAGATGGGAATGAAATGGGGATATGTGTGTATGAATTTCCATGTGAAGCTGTCGATATATTATGAGCATGGTTTAATCTATTGATAGATGTGTGTATTCTTTAGACATGGAAAGGTAAATTTAGTATTTCAAGTCTGTTCACGACATAGGTACATAGGGAAATCCTCAGCTGAACATTAAATTTGTGTGAAATAGCTTCCCTCTCTGGATTTTGAACATTAAGATTTAATGATTTCAAATTTAATATTCATATTTACCTCCCTTTAATTCCGTCATGTCATCCCATGTGGTAATTTAATTGTGAATTTGAATTTTTCAATTACGAGCAAAATCCAACTACTTCTGCATGCAGTTTAATAAATATTTAAATCCAAACTTCCAAAGTTGTTATGCCAGAGTAGTGTACACAGTACATAGAGTCAAATAAACAATATTAACATATTTTTAACGTGTGAACAGTATAACAGCTTTACGATGTGTGTTATTTACCCCTTTTGTTTTGTTGTTATACTTTTCTTGTCTTTTACTCTCTCATGGAATTTCCAATTTGAAATTAATCCAATACATAACATAAACATATATTACAGAACAAACAGGCAGAACAAATTCGAATAAAAAGTTAATAAAATAAAATATTGTAAATTCTTTTTTCAAAAATTATTTCCACACTTGACTATATATTTATTTTAATCGCTGACGAGACCGAAACTAATGTAGAATAAAACAGTGGATCAACAGTGTTGGTTGGATCCTTGTTATTTGTCGATTTTTTTTAATCGTTTCATTGAATGTTAATTTAGGAGTAGATCGTAAAAAATATTTAACCATCTGATGCATTTGCATTACTGACTGTTGTATCATAGGTTCTTTAAATATTTTGTTGATTTAAATTTCCGCGTTGTAAAACAAAATAGATGTGTGCCTGTCGTCTGTAGCTTGAAGGGGAAGATAGTAGATAGGTACATAGTACATAGTCCACACGTAGAACAGTAATTGGGCAAGGGAGGATTGACGATTAATAAAGATTCGTGTGAAGGTAGGTAGGTAGGTAGATAGGCACTTTATTAAATATTTAATTTCTTTGTAAAGATCAGAGAGGTCCAATGAGAGACGTCATAAAGAAAGTTATTTTCATTACAACAGGTATATGCAATATACCAAGACGAATACAAAACCAATAGTAAAATGGAAATAATGAGGGGTAAAATAATCCACGGAATAATTAGATAAGGACATGAGTCTCACATAAATATTTTATTGTGTCTTTTAGACTGTTTTTCTATCAATTGAAATTGTGAGACAACAGTAGTCAGATTCAGAGCTTCCCCGTAGTGTAGGAAAGTTCAGATTTGAAATTATCTAAAATATATTTAAACGTTTCCATTTTGTACTATAATTTTGTCTATATGGATGTTTAGACGAAATGAGAATAGAATCACTACATTACTACAGACAGAGGCTCCAGTCCAGAGTCAACCACAGATGTGAAACTTAATTTTTATGGCTCCATGACATTCATACCTTGTGCCCATAAGACCATATAATATTTAATAGAAGAGAGGGATTTTCGTAATTAAATGACTCATCCACACCTTTTCACGAGGAAACATTTATCAGGCAGGAGTAGGAACGAGAGAGCGAGGCTAAATCTTTTATGTAGAAATAATACATAAGACTGTTTTAACATTGCCATTTCCATTTTCATGATAATCATTATGTGCGCGGTAGTGATATAGTGCTACATTGGAATCCCATCCAAACCAACCTCTCACTTCCCCGTATTCATAGTCTTGATTTGAGTGCCTATTAAATTTACGTTTCTTCCAAATATTAACTCTCCTTTATTATAGCCCCTCATACCACAGTACCGCTCACAGCTTAGCACTCCCTCCCGTCCCCGTTCCCGTCCCGGGTAAAAACATGAATTGCAAAATTATATGGCTAAACACAGGGAACTCAATCTCATTTTCGCTTCTTCTGATGGACTTTTTTTTATAAACTCAAACATTGAAAAATATTCTGAATAGCGGCTACTCTTTGTTTTGCATATTATTAAGGAAATATGTTTGATTTACATAGTATTTTGAAATTATCAATTAGGAGGCAAGATTAAACAAATTTCCAATGCAGAAAATATGTCTACTACAAAAAGAAATATTTCATTATTATTTCAAGCTTTTTCTTACACAAGGCTAGGTTAAACTCGCACGCATTTGATATAATACCTATAGTTTTTCTGTATTTTTTAAATCTTGACTTATGAGGCCCTAACTAGGTTAGAAAAACACAAATACTAATCTAACCGCACGCGTTACGTGCACCTTTGTATTTATTCTCGTATTTGCAGCTACAATCATTAAAACAAAAATAAGTTGCCGAAATCATAATAATACTGTATAGTAGAAGAACTGCATTTAAATTTGCAATATCTGTATTTTACCAACACCGACACCAACTGCAACCCAAGCAAACTAAGGATTTAGTATAGCGAGTTGATAATAAGCGAGTCGGTTAAATCAAATCACACTAATCGTATGTTATCTATTGCGACAGCGCACTCATAAAAAACCTTAAAATGATGCAAATATGCACATATTCAGAGCCTGTACTTTGAAAGTTGGGAGCTACTTATACTTACGTATAGTACTATAGGAAAAAGTAGAAATTGAAGTAGAAATATTGGTATAAGTTTTAAACAGTATAGGAGTATTAAATGCATCCTATTATGTTACTAATACAGTTTCCCTCAAAACTTTTCAAAATAAAATGATCTCATTTTATCATTTGGAGTTCTTGAGTTTAAGTAGTTTCCAATATATAGGAAAATAAAAAGAAAAGGTATATAAAAAAAACTAAAAAAAAAGTTTCTTGAAAAAGAATTGGACGGAGTAACTCAAGTGACTGTCGCTTCGATGTCGATGTCGACGTCGATTTCGTTTGGTGTGGATAGGTTAAAGGAAACGGAGCTGTGCTATGTAAGGGAATTATCAGTGGACGGCATTTAGGATTAGAATTTAGAATCAGCGGCGCTCCAGTTATATAGAAGAGTACTAGAGTAAACCTGAGAGGCAGACTGAGGATGAGGTATCTGTCTTTGCAGAAAGAGTAATAAAAAGTAAACTATTTTCCAATAACCCATTCGGAAATTTCGGATGTTGTGTCAGTCTGTGTGAGTATCGCATCGCACAGATTATATTATAGAGTCCTCTCATCGTTAGTTAAAGTTACGCTCTTCGCTATTCCTTTATAACTATATGGCTACCTCGCTACATTTATCTGTAGAATTGGTACATATAGCTTTAACTCTCGCATGTCCGCCTGTCTACCGCATCTTTCCTCCCGTCCTTACATAATCGTACACACTGCAGCCTATACGAAATGAAATAAAATGAATAAAATGGGATCTGTTGACGAAGGTGAGTTTTAGCGCTAAAGTACGTGAGTGTCTTGGCGAGTCTATGTATTAAATACGTGACATGATGCTCTTGAGCATTAAGTATTTACTATTTACATTGCACTATATTATGTTCTACTATGTCTATGGCCTCTATGGACTCAAGATGAGGTGATGATGATACGCGATATGGGATGTGCAGAATCTATTTCAAGCCGGGTAGTTTCTGTCAGTCTGCTTCAGTATCATCAGCTAGGATATGTACAGTTTCAGCTTAAACTGGAGATAATCTGAGGATGGGGGGATGCAGATGCGGGGAGTGCGGAGAGAGATACAGATAGAGAGTTGAGGTACTAGTAGATTTCGTCAGCTCGTAATCGTTAAAATGTGTCGTAAAAACTGGGTGACCTGAGACCATGTGTGCTGAATAATAACTTTGAGATTCGCATTCATTCACATTATATTCGCGAGTCGCCGTTCGCAATCTATAAAATATAGGAGTAGGGCGAGGATAAGCAATATGTACTAGGTACATTGAGATATAAGGCAAGTCGAGATGTGCGACAAATACAAAGAAATATATAGGAAATAGAGGATCTCATCATCCCCATCGAGAATCCAGAGCACAGAGTCCGCACTTTCATTCTGACTCATAAAATCTCTGATTGAGGAACGCGTTCCAATCTTCCTACCCTCCATAGTCAGTCTCCACAGTCCCAACTCTCAACACCAGCCCCACACAATTACTTTGAGAAAACTCGAAACTTAAATGTTTTATGTGTCCATGGAACAACGTAGCTAATCTATTTTCGTATTTAATTAAACTATTCTATTCTTCTCAGCTCAAATCATGGCTCTACACAGGGAAAAGGGCAAACTACTGATATATACAGCAAGAATAGCACTATGAGGAAGGAAGGAAGGAAGGGTGAAAGTTTGGATTTTGAAATGTTGAGCATTTATAGCAGACTATTATTAAAGATCGCTGTACAATTTAAGTTCTAAGGGGTGGTTAATCTGTAGTAGTTACATATATCCTTATAGTGCTATATGGAATATTGTAGTTACTAAAAATGCGTACATTTTAAACAGTATGATTTATTTTCTAATAATGTTTTGTCACACACACACACACAACCATTAAATCAAACTGTGCATTTTACTTATTAGTATTAGAAAGTCAGGAGAAAGTTAAATTTACCAAATAAGACAAACTTTGACAGCTTTAATATTATGGGCTATTACCAAAACCCTGCAGTAATGATTCTGTATCCGTATTTTGCAAGTTTATTTTGCAAGTTTATTTTGCTACTTTAAACGATTCTATGTATAATAACTATGTACAGTGGTTCTTGTTCTTATGGTGTCTATTCAATAAAATTAGCAATTAAATTAAATAAAACATTCTTGTACATATTTGAACGATTTGCATGGCCATTTTTATTGTACAAGGTTTTTAAATTTTAAATTGAATTGCTGATACCTGATTGGATATAGCTGTAGTAATTTGGAAAGGTGACAGAAGGTCGTATCTGCATGTATTTAATTACTTATTTGCATTTTTGATGGCAGTTGAAATGGTTCAATAGACATCATACATGGCCACGTATCAAATTCAGCAATAAGTTTCATGTCATTTTTCTGTTATTGCTATATTGTTTAATTAGTTTTTTCCAATCTAAAATCATCCTAATAAGCTAGAGTAATTTAAAATCGTAACACCTGTATTATGAGTGTAAAACGATTAAGTTCACTAAAATATCATAGTGTTGCACATTGCTAGTAAGAAATATACAGTTTTAGCTACCTGAATTAGAACGACCAAACAATCCATTAGCTACACCTCATCAATGCAATAAACTTATAATCTAATTTAAATTTAATTTGAATAACTTGGAATTTCGCCATAAAATCAAAATATATTTCTCAATGTTACGGGTGTCTATAAGTGAGAAATCAAACAGAGGCTATAGGAATATATCAGTTTCAGAAATGTAATTAATTTTCCTAAAGACGTACATATAATGTATAAATACCTACGCCTATGCCTACGTATATTATAGGTACAGAGCATATCATATGCTTGTAGTCGCTTCCGTCAATATTTACTATTTAAATAAAGTAACTTATGTACCATTTCAAAGTAATATCAAAGTAGAAATCAACAATACACCTCCCATGCAACTGAGACTATTAGAACATAATATAGAAAGCTGTACACAATAGACAGGTCTATAGTCAAAGGCAAAATTTGATTCTTATGCCAAGTCAGAGATTTAAAAAGAAAAAATCAGTGTATAGAAATTATACGTTTCACGACGTTCCCTCGTACTCCTAATCATACAACAGGCAATGAAAATTTATGATCTTCAGAAATTTAAATCTGAAGGCTCAGGGAGGAAGGCAAAGTACAGATAGTAGATAGATCCTATTCACTATCAACTATCAATGTACCAAAATGAATCTTAAAATACCTATATGCATATACCGACACCAAGCATTGTGACTGATGCGACTGCTAAGGTATTATTTGCTGAGCCCCAAGATGGATGTAAGTAAAGTAACATGTATTTAATCTAGCACCCAAAAAAAGCACTCCCTCTCGTAACCATGGCCATGCCAAAGCTGACACAAGAGAAAATATTTTTTTATATGTATATCTCCAAGGTAGAAAGAAGGTAGTGCCAGTGCAGCTTAGTGCACGGCGTGTGATACCTCCGAGATTGTTCTTTTCTAGAACATGTATTAAAAATATTATTCTGTATCTATAATTCATTTGATAGGCGAGTTTAAATTTACACGCTTATTACTATATACTGGGCTGACTCTGACTCTGTACAAGAGAAGATGGGAGAGTACATTATTTGAAAACTTTTTATGTGTTCAAAGCCGAACACATTTTTATTTTTATAGTTCGTTAGTCCTTCTTTTCCACGTCGACTTCGACTTCGAATTCGACTTCGACCTGGCCTGGTTGTTAAAAAATATAATTAAATACATGCATATATTTTACACATCATACAGATAAACCACAGCGTCATGCTCAATTTGTAAGACAGAGTGGTGGTGGTGGTATGCTCGTACTGGTGTGGTAACTAACTAGTAGGATGATGATTCTTCTTCTTCTATTGGTTTTAATAGACATTCTTCTTCTGGATGTGATTGTGTAGTGGTGGTATTGGTATGACATGGTGGTGAGCCATAATCCATACTACTTACCATAAGGAACACAAGTTAAATGACCGATGCCGATGAAGCACAAATTTTGAAACTTTAATTGCTTTCGCAATTTTATGTTTCCATGCTTGATTTTAAATTGACTGTGTTTAATATTATGCCCAATAGCTTTTATAATACACAGTGTGATGTGGTGACTCTGTCGTCGTCGTCGTCGTCGCGCATATGTTAGGCATAGGTAACGTGTACTGTATTATCATGACACGTATTTAAAAAAATCACAATTTACGAGCCAGAATTAATAACTGTACATGTCTATTTCTTTTCTTTCCAATATAAAATAATAATAATAATAAAATAATAGGCACCTACCTATATAATTATTACAATATAGGTACATACGCTCCAAGCAAGTTGTGAAGAGAAATTGAAATTTCATTTTTTGATAGTGTACACAGTCAGTGATAATTATTTGTGTACGTACATGTCCTAGTATTTAGTACCTATCCTACCTAATAATAAAAGAGGCGAGAGATGTCTGATGCAACATACACATCATCCATGGGGAATATGGTAGACAATTCTACCATGGATTTTAATCGTATAAAGCGTAGAATAGAATATTATGTAGAACCATCTAAGTGTTCTTGTTGTTCGTGTTGTTGTGTAGTTTTTGTAGGTACCGTAAAGCTCCAAATAGATCCCGGGGGGATATACGCGAAACTTTGCCTTAGGCCCGGGATATATTAGAGGCCCGGGATCTAATGGAGACCCGGGATCTGCCCTTAAAGATCCAAGTACATCCCGGGGAGGGATATACGTTAAACTTGGCTTTTGACCCGGGATCTATTAGAGGCCCGGGATCTATTGGAGACCCGGGATTTATTTGGAGCTTTACGGTACCTTGTTTAAAGTTTTGGAATTTTGGAGTAGAAGCCTATGTATAGGTACCTATGTACACCTTACAATAATTATGATGAAACGCAGATATTTCTGACTCTCGTTTCTTAACAATGAGACTATATTGTTGTGTTTTTTTATATAGACACCGAAATTGTATTGTTTCCTTTTTAACTACACCCAGTAAACAATGATCACAATTTAGTAGTCTTAAAAAATATTGTATTCTATTGTTAGCATTCTTGTTGAGCCTTAGGAAGACTTTATGAAGCGTATCTTTGGGCAAAGTAGAATGACGTTCTGCCTTGCACAAATGAGTCTGTATTTCTGTATGAATTTTTTATATGCTTGTTTTTAGGATTTGATGATATAAAAGTCTAAATAATATTAAATACTACATAAATACCTTGTAAAATTAAGGAAACATATTCTGACATGTTGTTCAAAGCTATAGATATGTAGTTAAAGTTGTGATTAAGTCAGAATAAAAATAGTTTGAGCATTTTTTCAAAGCATACTACAGTGCTAAATAAATAAATGAAGGAAAAGCAACTACTGAAAATGAGATAACATTATTTACCAAATGATGGATATTTTGCAGGTCGGAAGTTGGCCGGGTCGGACACGCTCACATCCTGATGATTATTAGTGGATGAAGAGGCGACGGTCGTCATGGAATTGCTGGATGACAGGCTGGAGCTACTACCGTGATTTGCCCTCTCAACACTCGGCCCATGTTTCGTCATGTCTTGAGGTGTCATGTTCATCATGGCTGCTGCGGCTGCACTTGTATTCGCAAGAAGATGAGGACTAAAAGGATTGTCCCGGTCTGCCCGATGTATGAAAGGATTTGAAAATGGGTTTGGGAGGGGGAATGGACCAGCCCGATGGAGATTCTCATCCGTTGCCTTTTCCTCGGTGAATTGGACTTTTTTAAGTTTTTCTCTACTTTGTGAGTTTTTGTGAGGTTGTTGCTGCTGTTGTTGCTGCTGTTGTTGTTGTTGTTGTTGATGGGGGTGATTATGATGATTATGATGATGATGATGCTGGTGATCGTTGTTTGTTTCTTTGTTAGGATTTCGAAGCATGAGGCTCAAGTGAGGCTCCGTGGAGAATGCTGGCATGTGTTTTGGTGGGGGGAGAAGATCTGGGGAAGTTGCCGGGGATGGTTTATTTGGGGGGAAGGAAGAGGATCCTGGGCTGGTGGGCGTGGTATCGGGACCGGGCGACGTGCTGCTTTCTAAGCGAAGTTGAGCAGCCCTCGCCTCGTCCTGCGCCTGCGCCCGCCGTACCGCCACCTGCGAGCAAAGCGGGAGGATTTCTCTCGTTATTTTCTTGTGCTATATCATGGTACAAGCCAGGAAGGTATCAACCACAACGCGTCGTTTACTTAATTAATTCGTGTTTTATCCAAAAGAAGGTCATCTCTACCCTTCCTTGAATTAAAGGTTCGTTTTTTTCTTATTACACATTATAAGTGAGCAGAATAACTATATAGATCCTATCTAACTACCTTATTTAAATGAATAAAAATTTGATTTCTAAATTTGTTGAGATTTTAAAAAATTGTCTAAGAAATTTCAGCTTCTTTCGCGTTTTTATTTTTTCAGAAGATCAACGTAGTCTACATGAATGTCAAAAATGACAACCTTTTGTAATGATAATGTAATTAGCAATTTACTACATCACTAACTTTACTGTCATATTAAAAACAGCTGGTGCTGGCTACTTGTAAAGTAAAGAGTAGGCTCAAAATTTCATAAGTACCTTCGGAAAAATACGGAACAGATGATGCACTCAAAAAATCCTTTTATCACGAAGCCAAAGAATGTCCACTATGAGATTTATTGTGATTCAGAGATATTTCATTTTTAGTTGAAATCATACAAAATATGAACCCTCCTAACTGACATTTATAATTACTTCGAATCATTTTTATTAATTTACATGATAATTTTGGATTTGACAAAAAAAAATATTTGAAAGTCAAAAGAGCGGCGTAGTCGAGTACCCGTAAAATATGAGGATATCTACAGTATCACAGTGCCCCTTTGCCCTTCTCTTCAACGCATTTTTTATCATCCTATACTTAACTGACTGCTCTGTGATAGTGATACAAACATGAAAAATTCGAGAGAGAGAGAGAGAGAGGTGGCTATCTTAACGGCTCTATTTTTGAGTCACTTGTCCTCAGCCCAGCTCCAGCTGGATGACGGTCGTTACTGTATTCAGGAAATAATGCAATTTCAATTGCAAGAGAGAGAGAGAGAGAGTCAAGTGGTGATTAGATAGAATGTGTAAGTGATAAGGGACAATTTATACAAACTGTTGATATGAAAGTATCCCACAGATAAATTGAAACAATTTACGCTCTCAACTTTTCGTATACATGAATCATTTATTTGCAAAATTTGGTGTATATTATGCAATTTAATTTGAATTGAAGATAATTTTGGACTTTGGAGTTGGATTTTGGATTTAAGCGTTGCCACGCTTACTATTATTTAGGCGGTATATTCCCATTTTCAATGCAACCTACGTATTGCCAAATAGACGAGAATAAAACAGTTATTGTCAACGTTTTTTCTGTATGGTTGCAATTATATAGGTACATAGTATTTCAATCTGGCATATATAATAGATATAGGCTATATTTATATATACGAATGCACTCGGTTACTGTTAGGTACGCATTATGTAGGTACAGATACTTTAGAAAATGGCGTCATATTATTAGTAATTTTGGGAGTTTAAGCTTGCCATGCAATATATCCGTCCTGGTTTGTATAACTATTTTACCAGCTTTAATCGTGAAGAAGCAAGTTTTTACCAAAACGTAGCTAGTAGAAATGTAATCTTTTTATTAGCTAGTGATTTACCTGTAATGCCATGACCCGCTGTCGCTCAGCAGTAAGACGACATTTGGAGCAGTGGCAATTACGATGGGGACAGTAGCGCTTGTGCCCCTTCACAGCCACACTCAGCTTATGATTCCGACACCGGGCGCATTTTGGAGTTCGAGGTGAAAGCTAAAAAATATACACAAAATTCTTTTTTCATCTTATTGCTAAATAAATTATTGTAAAGCTAAATGCCCACATTTGTTGTCATCCCTTGTGATTTCATGAGGCTCGTATTTGTTTTTAAATAGTTAAAAATGACTTTCTCCTATCGGATTATAGATGCGGGTGGGAGGATTGTATATGAATCAAATCCAAATCCAACTAACCTGTTGACTGTCTGATGATCTGCTTTTGCTCACGCTCCCTCCATTATTCTTGAGAATAAATGATAGAGAAGACCTGGAATCATCTGGAGACAGAGATCCATCGTCCACGGAAGACGTGTCTGAGGGTGCTGGTGACCCCACGTTGGCCATTTCCGCCTACAAAACATTTACACAAATTCAGTACAGCTGAAACAAACTGCTGATATTTTCATCGTGGCCGTCACTTAAAAAAAAGATTTTTCTATGCATTTTCTCTATGAGCAAAATTATTTTGAAGGCATCAAATATCCCCATGTAAAAATTAATAACATTGTCTTGCCCATAGAAATTGCTTTAATTCCCAGCGGTCCAAATTGTACCCAAATAAACTTTGTAAATATAACAACTGTCAGAGTATCTATACGTATACGTGTGATTTTGTACTTTTGTAATTTTTATCATTTTGGTTTTGGGACATTGTACGAGTACGACGAATGAGGTTTGATTAGGAGTGATGCACAATGAATGAAAGTGTGTACTACATATGCACTAGGGAAATATACATACAGCCACTTGATATTCATATTTGCTCAACCTATCAGTAATGTTAAGTGAGCATCATACCACATACCATATCATAGAGTTTTGACTTGGAGTTTGGAGAACTTATTGCTCTTTGCTGTAGTAATTATAACATTTTAAGCACAAGCAAAAGAATGCATGAGGTCGTTAGGTTAAAAAAAAAGAAGGAATTATCACCATTTGATAACTAGGTATTTTTTTTTGCAACGTATGCACTTTTCGCATTTGCATTTTTTGTTCAGGGAGGGCAGCTGATATCGGCATGCTCATGATTTTGATTATACCTATAGTAATATGTTTCTATAATATTATATAGGTTCTATTTAGTTATCTACACTGTATTTTTGCACTCTTCATTTATCACAGGATTAGGATGCAAAGTTTCACTGTTTCAATTTTCAAGTTGTAATAAAGAGCTTCAAAAATTAATATATTTTATAGTATATAGTATATACTATACACTTACTGTATGTGCTACCGACACAGCTTATACCGTAAATGACTGAATAAGCGCCCGGGATCTAATCGAATATTTTGGACTGACATGACAACTCGGAGCATAATTGAGGCCCTGCGCTTATTCCTTCATTTACGGTATGTATGTAGTAAAATATAACGGAGGGAAGGAAATCTCAAACCCTGGTCCTGGTCCAGAACTCTGATTATACTATTGTGTTTGCAACTTTAATAGAATTTGCACAGATATCGCCTATATAATGGCTATGCTATGCCTCAGTCCTCAGTCAAGTGTTTATCAGCATTCCCTGTAATACAATAGTCAAATTCAAATGAGCTCAATGTTTTTTTCCGTCGTCCTCAGATGAAATTACAATGATTCAAATATCCATATGTAGATTCAAATGAATGCTCAACATTTTATTACATAGTTTCAACTTCAACAAGAGGAACTGTGGAGCAGATTTGATGGAACGTAGACACTTACAAGTTATACACATGGCATATTATGAGACAAGGATATACTTTGGCAACAACTAAATCTTGAGTACTGCGTATTATTGCGTATGATTCGGTGTCAAGTTAAAATTATCAAGAATTTCCAATTCAAACATTTTGCTTTGAATTTAATAGAAACACTATGCATAAATTAGTACGATATTCATAATATCAGTATACATAGTTTGCAGAGTGTAATTAATTATATTCGCGTATATAGGCACGCCTACTATGCAAAGTATGTATACAGTCAACAGGAATAATGTGCATTCATAACAACACTACTTTTGATAATTGCATGCAGCTAGCACAGATCATACCAAGCAAACTATCAGACATAGAGCTAAAACTGATAGCACACGGAGTATGGTCTGAAGATGCAATACCATCAACCGCAAAACCGTCCAATGGTGAACTAAACACGTAGGTGTTCATATTTTAGCACAAAACTTTAGGGGCTACTTTTAGGACATTTTCAAAATTTTTAAAAATACGACATTACAAAGACATAGTTACAAAATTTGAAGTTTTAAAAATTGTTATTTTTCTACATGTCAAAGTGCTAAAATCTCGTTTTATGTCTTTTTTGGAGCATACACGACAAGCAAAATTTGCTCTGAAATGCAAAATATTAAAATTGCTAATGTTTGCTATTGCCTCATCAAAGCACGTGATAAACTGAAACTGTACGTAGTACATAGTATGACTGCAGAATGCAAGCTATATATATATTAAAAATAGGAATAAATTTAGGACATGATAAAAAAATATAAAAATGTTGCACGCTTCAATGTGAATGTGAGAAAAATCTAAAATCAAAGACGAGGAGATATTTTGGCAAACAATGTCGAATGTCAAGTTATATAAATTGATAAAAAAACGACCACCACAACTCCTACTCATCCTAATTGTAAATTAAACCACATGCCCAATGAACTCGCGTTCTCTGCACTTATGTAAATGAAATAAGCTACTAATCAAAATACATAGCAAATGAATGAAATGCATTTTGAAAACATTTCAAGTCGTCATATTATGGGAAAACTAATCAAATTGTATTCAACCAAGTGTCGATAAAACAGAATAAAATTGCACAGTCAACAGTTTCGGTTCTGACTAATTATTATGTACTGTGTGCATATTGTTGAACTACCTACTATATTATGAGTGAGTACCTATACGTTCTAAACTTATTACATTTTTGCAATGGAAATGAATACATCCCAGCTTATACGAAAAATATATAAAATCATGAACAAAATCACTCTTCTAAACGTTAACTTTGACAGTTTAGTTCTCACTATAAAATCCTACTCTGTAAATACTGCAAGGATCAAGTTATAAAACTAAAATTTAAACTTACATTTAATAAAAATATAAATCATCGTCATAATGTAATCATAGGTCAATATGATTATGATTACTCCCGTATTAAAGTTCCATGCACCAAAGTCTATTGAGAATGGTTGCTCTATTACACAGTATTAGTATCTATCAGGAATAGATTTATTATTGAGCCGTGATCAATTTACAATCTACATTTTACACACAAATTTTACTCTGACAATCTTATCAGTTCAAAATGTGCATGCTACATAACTACAACAAACTCGCTCTCTATGGAATTATTCATGCTGTGGGGGAAGAATCAAAATGAGCTATATCCAATTTAAGCTAGAATTAAAATGAGCTATATCAAAAAACGTACTAAATGAGATAGATGCGTAAAATGTTAATTGCGAGTTTTTTAAACGTACGAAACATTTTTTTACATGTTTTTTGAAAAGTGCAAAATGTTCTATTTAGATGTTTTTGAAAAGTACAAAATATTCTGTTTGCATGCTTTTGAAAATTTGAAAATTCTCTATTTACATATGCTTTCAGGATCATGATTTTAAGTTTTATTTTGACCTTAGGTAGTGCGCTCTGGTTTTAGATCAAGAAATGGAAATAGGTCATTTTGATTCTCCACACACGATATTTTATGTGCATAACTACACGTAATGTGCCTCAGCATTACTATTACTATGTCGAATGTCGAGAATAAACCCATAAATGCAATGACTTTCAATGCATGAATTAATACACTTTTGTATGCATTTACTTTAGTAATCGTAATCACTAATCAGGGACTACTTCATCATTCATCATCATGCAGTTCTTACAAGCGCTAGTAAATTAGTAAAAATTGTTTCCAACTTTAACTACCAGCTTCCACTATGTATCTTAAACGTAAATATTTTCCACATAATAATTTCATGAACCTGACTCACACTCGATCACCATTACATAAGTTTTCCTACCTAAATAAAAATTGGGCATTTCGCACAAAAATTCTTTGCATATATTCCTTGCTGCTCTATGCGAAAGTTAAAACAAACAAATGTAAGAATGGAAAACATGAAAATTTAAATCTTACCCCGGAATCAATTTTGACGGCTAGGAATGCAAATATCTGCAAATAACTTCAACCTTTCGAATTTTACTCGCAAATGTTGGAAGACGGACGTCTTGGTCCAGTACTGATATACCGTTGATAACGTCGAAGTCGAGGGGTTAATTGTCAGTACGACTACGAATGATGAGGAAACAAGGTAAAAGAACGAGTAAAATTTGAGGATGTGGCGGATCGGGATAATAGCACTCAGTCACAAGTCAGTCGGACTCGGAAATTTTTTCTACAACAAGTAGTCGCTCAATCACAGAAGTACTTACACAAAAAATTCTTAGAAAACAAAACAAAGTTTCATTCATTCCCCGCATATAAGTTCATCAGTTCCAGTTGCTTCGTGTCTTCAAATCACACACAGACACACACACACAAGCACAGCGATAGATAAATTGTTTTGTAATAATTCATCAATTTATTCTAATTGTTATGATTAGTTTGTTCGAGTCGGATGATGAGGATGAGTATAGTATACACATTGTTTCAGGAGCATTCCGTCCCCTCACCGCAACGCTATTTTTTTACCTATATAGACAGAGAAGACATATTTACATACATAAGATGAAGTACCAACAATGTACTTGACATGCATCAAGATAAAAACCCAGAACTTACGAACTCAATAAATACTATTTTAGTAGAATCTTTGTAAGGCATTCATACATGTGTAATGTTCAGAATGCTTACAATTCGAATCGATCAAGCTCTGTGGAAATGGGGAAAGTTAGAAGGAAAGTTGAGATAAACAGAGAAAATGAAAAGGAATGACTAAAAGTGGGAAAAGTACAGTCTAGAGGGACCTTAATTAATATAACAGTAGCAGTTAGTACTTATAGTTACTGGTCGCGGGGTATATGGGAAATTAATAATTCTTACAAAATAAAACTATATCACTGAGAGTAGTGTGCACTAACTGCGGGCAGAACTGAAGCAACAGGTATATATTTTTAGTATTGAGATTTGAGAGAGATTTATTTACTTGATTTTCGTGGTTAACTATGGCCTCAGTTGAATTTGTTGTGGTTGTGGAAGTCGTTGAAGGATTGGAGCATGGGAAGAGGAGGAAGTATCTCTGTGTGTTTCAGTTGTTGATGACTTGATGAGGCTTGTCAATGCCAATGTGTTAGTAGTAGTGAGTAGTCAGATTCGTTGGTTGTGGTACTTGATCTGCTGCGGCTCTCTCCACTTGGTATAAACGTTTGCGAATGTGACAGTCGACAGGAGTGAGAAAAGCCAATGTCCAATGCCTCGATTTCCAGCTTGGATTGCCAAAATACGAGTACCTACTCAGAGTTAAGTTGAGGATTTGAGGGAGAGCCTCAACTTATATTTTGTACATTGAAAAACGATCCATTCATTTCGCCACAGCTTGAGCATACAGGGAAGAGGGCTTCATTTTTCCCTACCCCAAAGATCCTCGTCACAACTTCCCTCCCAAAAGATGTGGACAACTCCGTGGCTTTAGCATCCATTCTCCAGTGGCAGTGGCAGTGGCTGTCGAGCAGTCACATTTTACACCCCGCACTCAACTTTTCTCAGCCCATATTTTTCTCTCTCAGGAGTTATGTCTGTTACGTGAAGGAGATGGACGGCCACAAAAAGTACGAGGAGCGCCAATATATTTTACATGTGTATAGCCAGTTCATAGGTAGGTAGGTAAGTAGTGGTTCGAATTCGAAGATATCAGCTATATTTGTGTGTGTAGGTCCATTCTATTTGACTGGGGATTCTTAATGTTAACTATTATTACTATACAGAGTGATGCAGATCTCGATGGTGGGGTGAAATACGGCATGACGCTATTTGTGCATCACTCCGACAGTATATCACACTATAGGTATGCAAGTTGGTCATAATTATTGAGATGAAAGTATGTGTGTGCATTTCTGAGTGTGTGTCACGAGTAGTATAGGTAGGTTAAATTAAGTAAGTAGTTTACCTTGTCTTGGTTTGGTTGCTACAGATTCGCATATAGTAAGGAATTGCCTGAATGTTTCTGCTCCAAGTCGAAAATTGGACTTCATGTATAGACTATGGGAAATAGAATAGGGAGTAGGGACCAACAAACCAAATCCAAAGAGATGCAATGTTTTGTTATGTCATATTTTTTAGCATTAGATTGGAATTCCTTGGAACTCTGTACATGCAAAAATATGAGAATGACTTAACTTTTTCCAATCCAACACCTAACCCCTTCTCTTGGCAATCCTGAACAGTTATTTGCAAATACATCCTATAACTGATCTTTAATCATGAATGTGTCAATAATTTCAATGAAATGCAGGCAGTTTGTACATAATATGATCCTACTAAAAGCATTTAAGGCCTTGATTTCACTAGAAAAGTTAACAGGAATTGTTAGCCTTTATAGCTTCTCGCTTTCAACTTTAACAATGGTTAACTCTGCAAGCGAGATCCTTAAGGCTAACTTACGGTTATGACTCGTGAAATGAAGGTCTAAAACTTAAGGCTCTGATTATTCAGTGGGTTACAGAGTACAGATTCACAAAACAAAAGCCAAGTGCCTATTTGCGAAAATTACATTATAACATAATAAGAATTATTATAATTTATTAATATTTATGATTTAATAATAATGACACTCTTCGTATGTCATTTTCATCAAAAATTCAAAACCAATGTAATTATGTAGAGCCAGGGGCAAAAAAAACTATTACCTATTATAAGACTGATCTTACTGATCTATTACTGACTACAATATGCCTTGAATTATTCTATCGTCCTTTGCAAGTATTTAACTGTTAAGGAATTCGCAAGCTAAAAATATTTATGTATGTCGTTCAAAAACGTGGTTTCACACAAGTAAAAAAGTAAATAATTTCAGAAAACACAAGCCAATGGTCAAATCCATAATAGAAACTGCTGCGTTCGAATAAATTTCAGGACCAGGAGAACGTTTAGTGATTCCGGTAAGTTTATACTGAACAGGATTGGTTTTTAACTGCAAATTTTTAAAAACAAAATTGTACATACCAATGGAGCATTAACAATTTTAAAATGCACACAGTCAGAAAATGCAAAGGATTTTTGAGTACATAATATACTACAATAAATATATTAAACGAAAACAAAATAAGTATACTGACTGTATCAGAAATAAATCCGGAGGAATCCAATGAACCGCCATTTCTACGAAAGAATTCTTTCAATTTATCTACATAGTCTTCTCCACTCCCAACACAGACGCTAATACTTTTGCAATTCTTCTTGCCTTCAGGAAATTGTAAGTGACAAACATTTCCTGAAGCTTTACTTGCATCAGTTTGACATCTAAAAATATTTTCAAGATAAAACAGATATCAGATATGTACAAATACAAGTGACTCGCCTGATAATAAATTGTAACTTCAATAGCTCGAAGTGAATGAACTGGACTATTTTAAAAACCAATATCAAGGAAGACCAATATGAAAAATTATTTAGTTAAATTATCGCTTAAAGTAAATAGCCCCTACAGCAAAAACTCTTATTTCCTTACTAAATTCATACATTCAAATTAAATCGTTTACGTACATTCAGAATGAAATAAACATGTGGCTTGACATTTTAAAATTACGAGAAACTATGTTTGCCGTAGTATAACCTTGTGCTTGTCAAAGAGGGTGAAAGTTGCTTCTGAGAAGTACAATCGCAGTATCCCAGAACATTGCCATTTAGGACGACAGCTCTTCCAGGCAAAATGGGCTTGCTTTGTATATCATTCGGCATCAGTTCTTTTATATCCTCTACGACATTGTAAGCCAGTGATACCGATCGATCTGGAGGGTGCATACAACAGTCGTATATTACAATTAACTTTAACTGGCAACAAGTTTCATACAGGCTTACGTATCTCATAATACATAATGTGCAAATAAGTTACCTTTGTTCACTGTTTTGTTAAAAAACAAAAACGTATCGCTGTCCCAACGGTCAAAGTGATTCAGCCACATTAATACGTTTTTGGCATCCAACTTAATAACCATCGAATTATTGAAATAATTTTCCATTAAAATTATATTTGACCCAGGAAGTGCTGAGCTATTTTGGGAGTCCCGAAAGAAAAAAACATAATTATTATGTTATTGAGTTAAATTGAGATCTAGGTAGGTGCATATGTGCGTCCTGGCTCCTCCAGCCTCTTTGCTATTTTGATACTAAAGCAAAAATCATAATAATTCTAAAAGTAACACCACCAGTTGTATTGTGAGAGTGAGAATTAAACGGAGCTCACACAGAACCGAAGGAGAGAGGATGACATTTATCCGTAAAGACAGTTCTGGCCATGAAGAAGTTAGCCGCATTGTTTACACTGATAGAAGTGGCGTTTGAGCTCTCGAATCTGCAGTCTGTTAAACTGACATTAATAGCCCGGTTGTCCACCTGGATTCCATTTCTCTCAATTCTCTGCACCGAGACGTTATTCATGACAATGGTGCTCCACGTATGAAAGCTATTAATGCCGAGGCTTTTAATCAATCCAATTTGAGTGTTCTCTATGTGCAGTACAGGCCTTGTTAATTTTCGCTTCGGTCCAATTTTTGAGCAACATTTAATACCTAAATACAACATACACACCAATATAATCAATCCTAGTCACTGTTTGAAGAGTTGTTTGGTAAAACGGGCTAAGTCCATTTTTGGAAAAATGAGATTATTTAGAGTGAAGTGTACTATTCTACTAGATACGTCAACATGTTGAGTGGTAAAGGTCAAAATTCAATCAAAGCAGTTTTTTAAAATGGCCAAAATTTTGTTTTTTGACAAAAAAGGAATAAGTCCACAAATTAAATTTTTTGAAAATTTTCTAAAACATTTCCAGAGTCAGTCTAGATGTAGGATACTGCTTGAAGCATCACGTCGTCAGTTACACTACACGTAGGCAAAAAAAATGAGTTCAAAAAAATAATCCTGTCACATTTTGTTCATTATTAGTTATTCCTGTAAAATTTGCTTTGATAGACCCGTTTTCCCAAAAAACTCTTCATTTATTACAGCCTTTATGTAAGAGTGCTTTGTTTCATTGCCTAATCATAAACTCCCGCTGACGCTGACCAGTTAAACTTTGTTGAGTTGAAACTAGCAATACATTTTTTACAATTGAAATAAAGCAATACCAGACGTATCTTCAATGGTGAACGTGTTTCCTCTGTTAAATTCCATTGAATGAATCGTGTTCACTTTAACTTGTGACATGTACACATCGCCGCTAAAGTAATTACTAAATGTGCTCCTGAGGTGAATTAGCCCAGGAATATTGTAGAAATCCACGCGGTGTAATTTTGGAAAGGTGTAAGGGATGGCTCCACTTAAGTACAGGTGCATTTTGTCCGGTCCACCGCAGAAACACATTCGTTTCACGCTCTCGTAAATGCTCTCCGATCCTTTCACAATATTAACTTCATGTTCCTATACACACAATAATAATTCGGTTTTATTGTTACACTTTATTTACTTGTTAGCAAAATGTTCACCTTAATACGAAAATGAATGCTCATTATGAATATATTAAATGGCTGATAATAATGACTCACGTTATATGTCCGCAAGGAGGAGAAATCGCAGTTAATAACGTCGTCATAGCAAGCACAGTACGGGTCAGTAGAGTTGTGACCTGGCCCATTTTTACAGAGTTCAATGATTGTCAAATCTTCGTTCTCATTTTTTTCGTCAAGCTGAGCTGTGCTAAAGCTAAGATGAAGTACAATCGCAACTGCTAGAATTACAACAAGTAGATACATCTCCGTTAAATGTACCCCCCAAAATCTCCCAATTAAGGTCTTAAACTCCAAAAATAGTTTTAAAAAAATTAATGAATAAAAGCTATTTCAGATTTTCGAGTTCGTGTTAGTTAGCTCTACGCTGAGAAGTATGGAAAATGGAGAAGAAAAGCAATAATATTATCAATAAGTGTATCAAAAGTTGCCAAATAAATTTCAGCGGCACCAGGAAGCAAAATTAAAAGCATTTTTAATTAATCATAAAGATGCTATATTTCATTGTCTGGTTGTCTGGTTATGTTCAGGCATTGTTTGCAAATTGGATTTGCACTGATGAGGTGGTGAGGAAGCAAATCCATGGATGGGAACTGTGGTTTACCTAATGAAGGTGAAACCTAACGAAGGTGGAACTACATTAAGAACTAATATATAGGTATACGTCTGGGTTGCCATCTACGTTCTACTTAGTAAATGCTGGTGGTATGCATTATAACCTGATTACGTATTTTTATTGCTAATTTTGTTATTTCTTCTATATAATTAACAGCAATCCTCTTTTTTTAGTGTAGTACTGCGGTTTAGCATATTATACATACTGACGTTTAGGGTATTGACATTAATAAATGTTTTCATTTTCCCGAGTTTTTGGGCTGGAGTTTTCCCTGAAGATAAGAATAGGCTTGTAGAGCTCTTCCTACATTCATGCATGCAAATATAGACATCAAACTGATGTAACAATGTCAACAAATATATGTAGGTACTTATTTAGGAACGTATTAGCGTAAGAAAAGATTTCATGTTTTGACATACCAATGACTTTTACCAACAATAATAGGGTTATATTAGCACTTGATAAATTACTAACTTTACAAGCTTAAATTTTCATTTTTACCTTTGAACAGAGTATAGGAACATTTCGATTAAAAATTAAAATTTCAATTTCGATTGTTGCGTTATCTCTTGCGGCATTTAATTAAGTGGTCATAAGTTTCTCGAACCTTTCACAAAAATTGATATAGAACTTGGAGATGAGAATTCGCATCAGATAAACGTACAAATCCCTGTAAGAATCTGGAATTCAATTTGGATTATAAATATACCATTTGATTTTTTAAATTTGTAAAAATGTAATCACGCCAAGTAGCTAAACAACGATTATTGTACCGTTTTCAAATTCTTGAATAAGCATGTATACCTAAGTGGAGGCATAGCTATACCGCATGCATATAGTATATAGTTATAACATGAGCTTTATTATTACCATCGAATACTAAATTTAGCCAGTAAACAAGGCAAAAAATCTTCATACTACTTATTATAAATAATTATCATGTGCGCTACCTCGCCGTCAATTTCAAGTTTGTGGCTGATGTGGTGAAATCTTATCAGTTCGTTACCTAGTATATTGCTCGGAAATAGTTGTTATTCATAGCACAACTAAAATATGGAATTCGGAAACTTTCCTGGACATTTTCGTCACGGATATTTTCCTCCCGCACTTTTTAACTTTTTCTTCCCAACTCTATACCAAGGAAATTTTCCTCCCAGCATCAAAATCGCATTATTAAAATAAACTATAAGATTTATGTATTTGTAGACATATATTCTTAGCATGAAAACATAGATTGCATTAATTTTCTGGAAAATAAAACTAGTTTATTTTAGTGGTGTGCACTTGATACTGGTGACTGGGAGGAAAATGCCCTCGCTACAAATTTAGGAGGAAAATGCCAGGGAGGAAAGGGTTCTACAACCCTAGAATACGGCTCATCCCTGAGCCGAACTCCTGACTGAAGAGACATACTGCATATTTCCGGTTTCGATAGCAAGAATATCTTACTAGTAAGATTAATTGACCACATGCCACATTCTAATAGAAATCTTAAACAAAACGTTAATTTTATGGTGGCTCATACTGGCATGGTTCACACCAGGACGTCAAGGTCTTGACGTCGGACATCTCTCACGCAAGTTGTCTCTCAAATTTTCTTTGCAACAAATCCTCAGCAGCCCGCAAAGTTTTGGAAAGTTATGAATACCAAATTGAACGTGCAGATTGAGATGTGAGACGCTGTTGAGCAAAATTAATATACTAATTATTGCGTTATCTTTCGTTATTTATATGATTACGCATCCAAAAATTGTTACAACTACTATTACATCCGATGAATGAAGTATCCGCCAGGACCCATACTGCCACGATATTTGACGCTTTGGACATTATTTTTGTATAACTAGTTCAAATCTAAGGCCAAAGAAAATTCGAAACCTAAAAAAACTGAAATTCAACTGTATCCAGTTTACTTCCAGAATCCAGAGAGAAAGAGAGAAAATAAATATTTATTGCTGGTCTTAGAAACAATACCAGCTGATATTAATGCACAGACAAAAAATTTAAAACAAATTACAGCTTTAGATTGAATAAAATATTTTGAGGGTGATAAATCAGTCATAAATGGTCTATGTTGTATATAATATTAACTTGCACCGTACCTCTGCCAAAGACAGAACTGTCTCCTGTTCTTCGTGCACGAAATCTTCTACTACCTGCAACTACAAGTCTCACAACCCACATTACTTCCAGTGCCACCAAAACGCGGGCCTAGACTAATTCTTTAGGTATATTCTCCAGTGAACGGTGACAGGAAAACAAAAAACGCCACCTAGTGGGTAGTTGTAGTGTAGTACTCCAGAGCCTATTTCTGGAAACCAGCGTTAATCCGCTGAGAGAAAGTATGTATTTAAGTACAACAGCTGGCGGTACAATTATTACGCTTGCCAGAAAGACACAGTAAGGAACATGCATTTTTAAGAATAACTAAATGGCTTTTGATGAATGGATGAATTTTTTTAAATAGTTCATTAATTGTTTGAAGACTAGCTATTAAATAAATTAATAATATATAGATGATTATGGACAATACGACGCGAGCCTCGGATGGTAGCAATCACTATTTCGTGTATCACTGTAGAACATTTACATTACATACAACTTGAACATGCCTCTATCACTTCCTTTACCGCGCCGAAAAATTAACGACCTGCTATAGCAAGGATGTTAAGAATCATAATTTATCTCGAACTGGAACTATTTTATTTCATTTTTTTTTCATTTTTTCTAACGAATAAAGTTGACTCCCCAACACAAAATGTGTTTATTAGGGTACGAATAATATGGGTAATCGCAACGTGGATGACTCTGGCGGGGACGACTCAAAATAGTTATATTAATGCTGGCACCACGGAAGGTAGGGAGCCTCTCCTTGTCTCAGAAACGTGCGTACGAACTGAGAACTGCGACATCTAACTGAGTGTGGAACAAACTCCCTCCTTGCATGTTAGGGAATGCCATAGAAATCTATGGGGAATGCGAATGCTGAGAAACTGTTTCAAGCAGTTCTGCCCTACAACTAAAGAGGCACTGGTGTGCGAAGTCCCTTCAAATTTATGCTGAGGAGCTGTTGTAAGCAGTTCTTGCACGTGACAACAGAGGGCGCGAGCGTACGAAATGATTTGCCTATGTATCAGGCGAAACTGGCGAAAAGTACTCCCATTGGAGTTTGATTACAATGGAGAACCCCTTCTGTCGGTCTTTCCTACACTTCCAAGGCTGGCACGTTTGCCTACTGTATAAGCCTATTTTGTATGCAGGCATCGCAGGGACCAACTGGCGAGCCGATATGGTCGCTAATATGGACGCCATTGTAGCCGCCGATATTAATGGTCGCCAATATGCGAGACGATATTATGCCCGCCGCTATAGCCGCCAATATGGCTGCCGATATTGGAGCCGACACTGGCCCACCCTTCACTTTTGCAACCGTAAAACCAAAACCTGAGCTTTAATTTTAAAATCATGAAATCTTTTATGCCCGAATTCAATTGGAATTGACGCATAAAACTATATTTAATTAGGATGCCTATTTATTCATGGACCGGAAGGAATACTTAAGTAAAACTAGGAAAATAAATAAAATAAATCGTAAAAAGAACAAAGCACTTAATTAGAGAATATTTATATTTTTGTAGTTGAAATGGAGAGGTGGTTAATGAAAAAAGAAAGGGATGCCAGTACCATCTTTGGTGGGAAAAGCCAGGTGGGCAATGGCTTCGTGCTTTCACCAACATACGGATTGGTCATTTGGTTGGGAATTAACTCTCCCGCCACGTCTAAGGGAGTCCTAAAAGTTGCCCTTCTTGCTCCGCCACTTCACAGAGAAGGTGTTTAGTGCTCTTTATTAAAGGATTTCTCTTTGGTAGCTTGTGATCTGGGAAAATCTCTCGTATGGGAAGGGAAGAAGAAGTTTAGAAGTTGCCCCTGACTTCCATGTTAATTTCCTCGCAATACGTGTGTCAACGACGAGCACATACTAACTTACGCACACTATCGCTCAACTGCCCGCCTAAGTTCGCTTCAGTCAGTACAAATAATACGTTCATACAATCGTCGTCCCAAAGACGGTCAACGGTGAGTCAAAAGTTAATACAAATTACTCAATTGTCAATTGTTATTGATTTTATTTGTATGTGATTATTTTAAATTTTCATACCTTTCGTTTATCTCTATATTTTAATAACGATTTGTTCTACTGTAGAGGTTTGTTTTAATTCGGATTTTCGCTTTAGAGGCCGAATTTTTGATTCTGCCTTAAGTTTTAAGTGTATTTAGCTGTCGTATTGCTTTCACATTCAAAATTTGGATCAAGTCACTTATTTTTTACTTATTTTATCTGTAGATATATTCTACGCATGGTGGTATAATTGCTATTTTCTTTTGAATTTGAAACAGAAGAGGGGGGAGTCATTTTGCTGTCTACCGACCGAACTTCGATTATTTATTGACAATTATTCGGAAGACACCCAACTTTCAGCATCTCATTAGTGCTGATTGAGCAAGCTGATATTAGTGAAACTGGTTGTTTTCCTTTTCAGTTCAGTTTTTTATCAATACTTGAATTAAGCAAATTCGAGGATGAGTGGAATTGCAGCTGCTCGATTAGCAGAAGAGCGAAAAAGTTGGAGAAAGGATCACCCTTTTGTAAGTTTACATAATTAAGACACATCTTGATCATTCGTAATACGATACCACTGACTGTAACACGCATTTTTTGGGGTGTTAGGAAATAACAAAATATTCCCCATAGCTATTTAGTTGTTAGTATTCGTTGTTCGTACAGAGCTGTGATTTGACAGCTACAGCAACTACCTACATAGAATAAATTAAGGACGTATCCCCGTGCGTCAGTTGTATCGAGAGTTAAACTCGTGCTCGTTTTTCGATTTACCGCATGTGATACCTTCGATGTCACCTACAAACTTTAATTGACCTTCGCTTTAATTCATACCTCACAACCTATAATTTTACCAGGGGGGTCTAAAAAGAGTAGACCTACCCCTATAACATTGCAGAGCTTCAACGTGGGGGAGGAGGGTCTAGAATTTATCATTACGTAGAAATTTTCCAGGGGGGTCTACTGGGACAAGCAGGGATAGGACCTTGCTGGGCGTGGCTTTACTAGAGGCCCGCATATTAGGAGAATAATTGAAGGAACAGTGAAAAGTTCTAGCTTCAATGTCATGGTTGAAATTAAAGAGTGAAGGTTGTACAGGATCTAAACCAAGATAATGTGCCGAATAGATCACATCTACGTTCTGAACACTGAAAGTTATACGGGTGTATGTCAACGATGGAAAAAAAATCGGAACTAAAGTATTATTATAAGCAAGTATAATAATTATCGGGTTTATTTTGGGTTAAAAATCCTGCAATTTCGCTCCCGAGCGACATTCTATACATCAAAATAAGCGCCAGCTAATTTTCGATGTAAATTAAATGTATCAAAAATCAATATATAAGACTGAGCATTTGAAGATCAGCTAGAACTGTATAAAACAAGTTCGAAACTTTTCAGAAAGACTAAAATGCATAATATGTGGTCATTCGTTCCTAAAAGTTGTCAGACAAAGGATTAATATAATTTAGTAAAGGTAGGTAGGTAATGTCTCCTAAAGACCTGATTTCTGTAGTTATGTGACCATTTTTATCATTTTCGCATTTTGATTATTGAATTAACGCAGTTACCACATTTAGGCTGGAACTTCGATTTTGCTTTTTTAAAACAACTTAAATAGGCATAGACTACTGCAAAAGCGTAATACGTTCAGCTATTGTACGCATTCCGAGTTTTTAACGATGTGCCTCCTAAATCACTCAGTCAGTACGGTATAGGTGGGTGATTGCTGCTCAGTTCTTGTAATTGTAATCGCCAAATTTTCAACACGAAAATATTAGAAGACATTAAAGGAATTCGTTGCATCAAAGAAGAGGGTTCGTTCTATCAAACAAGAATTGCGTCCATTATCAGTGCTCATGTTTTCGTGTTAAAAATTGATTCATCAAATTTACCCTCACTGAACACAATTACCCACCTATACCCCACTTATAATTATAAGTGCAATACACTTAACAGTTCCTGAAGCAGCTCATGTTTTAACGCCAGCTCCTAATCACCTTTAGGGAGGGACTGCCATTAGGAAGGGGGCTACTGTGTGAAAATGAGTTCCGTTTTATTTTTTTTAAATTGTACTATTCTCGTTGTTACATAGTTCTTGAGTTCTTGGCGCTATCCGCATTCCAATCATTTTTAATATCAGTGCTGAACTCGTTGTCACCTTATAAGATGTCAGGCGTAATACGCTCAGTTGAAGTAATGTGCAAAACAAACTAGCTGTGTGCAATGCGTAAAATCTATTGTTGTATGTTACAGGGGTTCGTGGCAAGACCAGTTAAAAAAGAAGATGGTACATTCAATTTGATGAACTGGGAGTGTGCTATTCCTGGGAAGAAATCGGTATGTTTACCTATATGTTTTTATTGTGGGTCAGTGTGGCGCATAACTATAAAGCGAGCTGAAATAAAGTAAATACTTCTTCCCTTGTTCCCTTGAAAGGCTTGCAATTGGGGTTTGTATTGTGCTTCACATTTTACAATACTTTTCCTCAGATGGTCAAAAATTGTCGTAACCAGCACCAGGAATATGTTTTGTCCGTAGTTGGTTTTGGTATATTCCGTTTACCTGACCTCGTAAGTATGTGAACATGAACCATATGCAATTAAATTTTTTTTTGATAGGGTGAGAGAACCCAATTGTGGCCGGTGTCCTAATGGTGGCCACCGGCTGCATATTTGAAACGAGTTGATAAAGTCGATCAGTTGTAAAGTTTCAATGTACTGATTCTACAAGTTCGAGTTTCGAACGTTTGTTACTAAAATTACGAATTTTATCCCCCGGCCACAATTAGGGCGTTTTACCGAACCTAGTAGTAGTAGTGCAACCAAAAATATTACGGTTACATTTATAGCTCGTTTTTTGATTTCATGGCTGCCTTAATCTGTGACATAGTCCGAAGCCTCGACACCTGTGATAATCGCTGACCCCCCCCCCTGGAATTTTTTGTTTAACGGAGGAGTTTTTGGTGTCAGGGTATGATCTGTGATCTAGTCAGAGTCAGACTAGACTAGAAGGCTAGTCTGACTCAAGTATTGGGTAATAGTTGGTCACGTGACGTGATTAGAATCCGGGCTGGACTAACTAACAAGTGAAGTTAATTTCACTGTAACTAGACTATACTAGTCTAGGCGCACCTTATGGATAGTTTTGATTGATTTATTGTACAAAGTTGAAAACGTTCAGAAATAGCTGTCAATATTTTTGCCTCCTTTAAAGAAATTTTTAAATTGGAGCCACTATGCATTTTTAGATTAGAATTAAGTATTAGTGTACCTGTATAGGAGGTCTGAATTCACTCACTAGTCAGTATTTTAGTCATTCGACGTACCCATAATGAGAAATTCACACATCGAAGTTTTCAATTGTTATTTGGTTCTTTAGACACCATGGGAAGGAGGGCTTTACAAGCTAAGAATGATATTTAAAGATGACTACCCGGCAACGCCACCAAAATGCAAATTTGAGCCACCTCTGTTCCATCCGAATGTATACCCGTCAGGAACCGTGTGCTTGTCTCTGCTAGACGAAGAAAAAGACTGGCGTCCGGCTATTACGATTAAACAGATCTTATTGGGCATTCAGGATCTTCTCAATGAACCAAATATTAAAGATCCTGCACAAGCAGAGGCTTACACAATTTACTGGTAGGTTACTATAATAATACTGCATGCTTATTTTTAAGTTGTGCCAATGGTTAAGCTACAGGACACAATCATTTCAACTTTTTTCTGTTTGACATTGCAGTGCGAGACTTTATAGTAATGCCTTTTTTAATATTTTATTCTAGTCAAAACCGATTGGAGTATGAGAAACGCGTTCGAGCTCAGGCAAAAGTAATGGCTACTAATGACCCATAAACTACAACTTTTATCTTTTCCACCTCACCATTTTTTGTGGGATTTCAAACAATTAATGAATTATTATTAGACTTCTACAATAGCATGTATGTACTATGTACTCATATTTTGTTTATGTAAGTGAATGTGGATTTTCAATACACAAGTAGGTATACATCCCACAGATATAGGTAATAATTTGTATAAGTTTAATTTCATTTCAATTTGTATAATATATTGGTGAATTTGTAATAATAATCTTAATTCTTTTGTAAAAACTATGGCGTACCTAATTAGAAGTATAGTTACATGCATTGCAAAAAGAAACATCTCCGTAAATTTATATTGACACCAACTTTTGGAAGACTTCCACCAGCGAATTATTTCTTAAACAATTAATTTGAAAACGTACGCTAGAATTATAGTTTCAATTAAATATTAAATTAATTCAATTTTCTTCAAATATTTATGTTAGTTATTTTCTTTGATCCATTTTTTAAAACATTTTTTGTAGAAGAGAATTTCATTATGAATGATTTATATATCCATCGCCAACAACTTCTAGGATCCAATCGAGCAGTATAACATTTTATTTCTAACCATTGCGAAGACTTATGATTTTCGTTTTCGGTTAAGTTTTTCTTGGGCCAACTCCTCCTTAGTCATCACAGGTCCCTATGAAGAATATCATGTTATTATTATACTAGCAATAATATTCAGATTTTAATTTCAAATAATGGGCAGTGTCTAACAGCATCGTTATATCATAAGATTCATTTCATTCATATAAATGGCGTTAAATAGGCACCTGAGCATATGGAAAGACAGTTTCGCTACAACGCATACAAGTTTGTGCCTGGTTAAAAACATGTCGGGCTGTTCCCCATTTAGCAGTACAGTTTTCGCAGTAGAATTTTCCATACATTTTCTTCTCTTCTTCAATCTCTACTGTTTTCCATTTAGTCTTGCCTTTTACTTTTTTCGTTACTTTTGGTGCATATTTTCGCTGAACAAAATATTGATCGTTATCTGGGCCACCTGACTGAGGTTTAGAATTCAGAATAGCATCCATCATTTCATCACTAGGAGGCTGGTCCATTTCATTCCCTGAACTATTCAAACTCGTATTTTTTCCATTATTAATATCTTGAAACCCATATGAAGGGGAAATCATGTGTGGTTCTTTAGTACCCTCTACCATGGTGTTGGAGTTGGAAGAACCGGAAGTATTATTGTTAGCGCAATTGTCATTTATATTGTTGGCGTATAGGTCTTTATTAGGAGGCCCGTTCTTGAGAAAATTATCCCCTGTCTCACTGTCCGTTTTTGAGGAATCTGAATCAAGGCCACTGCTACTGTTCTCATCTCCATAAGATTTTAAATCTCGATCACCACACAATGAGCTTAAGATTGATGTACCGTTTGAAGACCTAAGTCCTCCCATGGATTTGAACATCGTACTAAGCTGTGATATATCATCCGCTGGAATCTGATTATTTGTATTAGTACCATTAATATTTGTGTATCCAAAGACGTCTCTAATTTCAATTCCACTCGAGCTCGATGTTACTGGTTGATTATTGATTGGCTTGCTGGGTGGCCACGTCGACTGGGTTGGAACTGTAGGTGAAATTGCTCCCATATTAACTGCATGGCCATTTGAAAGTAAATTCATATTTCCCAATTGAGTTTGATGCCCACGCTGTCCCAAATATTGAGGAGGAAATCCGGGCGCTCCGGATTTTCCATCATTATATGATCCATACTGCCCAGTTCCTAAGCTTAATCCATTATATCCAGACGCAATTGCTTTGTTCAAATTTCTAAACATTAGAAAAAAACAATAGTTTGAAGGTGATCATCAATAAATTATTATTCCAATTCAGTTATTATTAAAATCTTATGATTTAAATTCAATTGAGAATTAGTACTACACGCGTGAAGAAAATCTTAAGGGGTTTACATGATCACATTTCGCAGTTCATCATTTTCATTCTTTACTTTAGCAGCATCAGACTGAAACTGGGAAGACTTCTGTTTCTCCATTATATATCCTTTTTGTAGTCTTTCCAAATCTTTACTGCAAGTTTTTAACATCATAATACATACCTACATAGTTTTTAAATTGGTATTCCAATTTCCTACACGAAAAAATAAAATGTAAAGTGAAGTAAATATTAAATAACATGTGTTTACTTCATTTGCTGAATTTTCTTCTCTAGGTCTCTGCCTCTGAGAAACGACAATTCTAAATGACTCGAAAGAGTTGCTCTTGCGCTTTGTAGTTTAGATACATGAGCCTTGTATTCGTCAATTGACGGATTCCCATCGTCCGCTGAACTTGGGAAAATTCGAATTAAATCTGTAGCGACAGTCAATGACATGCGACAAACGGGGCATTCTTTCTGTGCCCAGGCTATTAAACACAAACGAGTTATCAATTAACATATTAAATTATCTGTCATAAAACATAACCATCTATCACATCATTGTTTGATATACGGAAGCACACGAATAATGATAACTGATTTGAAGTCATAAGTAAAAATGATACCTTCGGGCCCCTTCTTTTGAAACCAATTGCTTAAACAACTGCTGTGATATAGATGTCCACATTTTGTAGTGACAATTGGCCTGTCTTGTGATTTAGAATTATTTGAACTCTCATCCTGCGATCCCGATCTTTTTTGTGCGAGATCTTCGTGGCATATACAGCAAAGGAAGCCCATTTGATTATTTTTTTAAGCTTCTAAAGAAGCCCCAAACGTAGTTAGTGGATTCTTTTAAACGGGAAGCTCGCATTTGATAACTGCAAACAAAAATATATCATGTCTTTCACACATGTACGAATTTGTCCAATTTGTCTTGCGATTAGAACTGTAATTAGGTAGCTCACCTATATTCGTTTTTTTACACTAAAACACTAGGAGTATTTTTTCTAAGTTTAACAATCAAAACCCACTTAAAATACGGGCTCAGGAAGGTGAGAAATTCAAAATAAATACGGAACAAAACTGGTTGTCAGCCTCTTTGAATTTGTGATGCGCGAGGAAATGTACATATTTACTTACTAACTGGTAATACGTTTAGAAATACGACACACATACGCGACGAATCTAAATCCTACCGTTATAACGTTCCACATATTAGTATTAGGGTACTGAGTACTGAGCAATTCAAAATTCAACAGAAGTCGTATTATTACACTCACAAACTACAGCCAGTATGCACCTGCCAAAGTTACCATACAGTCTACGTCACACTGCCATCACAATCAGTAGAGGACTTCTTCTATACTGCACACCTCATGTATTTAGACGCGCTGATAATTTATTATTACTTAAAATATGAAAGCTACACATTATCAGGCACTTAGTTATCTAACCACCTACTTAATTAGGAATCCTGCATTGTACATCTGAAAATTCAAATAATAAATGTAATTATTACAACTATTATAAGTACTTATTACCCTACATATATGTAATAGCAGTGCAGTAATGACTTATCGCAAGATTACTTTCTATCACATCACCAAAACAATATGCACTATCATGCCTTTAATACTTCTGCTTGTATTGTAGCACGCCTATTTATAATACATATAATAGCTTGAAGTAATCAGCCAGATTAAACTATAGAAAATAAATTAGGTAGAATTTTGCAAAACAAAATTGTAATCCATATTGTATCCTGGGTTATTACCTTAAAAGGCACTCATATAAACATGTTATATGCATTATAGACTATAGGTTGACTATTAATTGTATGTGACGCGTCCTTCAAAGCATCCAGCATTTGCAAAGTATTCACGTATTACATAGTTCTCGATCGAATTCAGTTTACTGTTCACCTTTTTGTACTTAAAATTGGGCAATATTATATTAGTAATTTGTCAGTTGCATCGCTAAGTTAACTATTGCTCTAGTAAATACACCATGCACATCCAATAACAATAATCACATGCATTTTTTCAACAGATGACAGCACATCAAAACATTTAGATTCGAGCAATATTGACCGAAAAATATAAACTGTTTGCTAAATCATCAAACTAAACAAGCAATATAGGTAAAAGTCTATGACCCGACTGATTTGGATCCCAAGTGCAGGTAATCATGAAGCAGAGTTAATAATTCAGGGTATAGAAGCTCCTATGTTTCGAGCGTGTATTTCAGTGTAGATGTGTCCTTAACTAGTGTAACAATTAATTTTTAAATTGAATAAAATTGTCGTTGACTTAAAGTCAGATGCCAGAATCATTGATGCTTGTTTTCGCAAATACTAATTAATTGAAAAAAATGCCTTGGGGTTTAACCAATGCATTAGCGACAAGACTATCTACTATCTATCTAAGGAGGGAATGGTCACAACCGGGCGACGCGAAACCACCCAATCTATATTTTTCTGAAAAGAGCAGGTAAAAAAAGTGGAGTAGCGTAAATCATATTTTAAAATGAATTCCTACAGGATTTATTGAAGACATAAAGCTAATGTTAATTAAATGGACGCCACAAATATATTTTTAAGTCTTCAACTGTGTCTGCAGACTACATTTCTCAGCCGATTTCAATAAAATTTGAAGTTTTTTGATCGTTACAATATTTTTCGAAAAGTAATATTTGATAAACAAATTGAAGGAGGTACAGGGGTTTGAAGATATCAAATATTCCCACCACAAGTTTAGAATTAATGTTTTAATTTTTCAAAACCCTGTACCTCCTTCAATTTCCATCCGATTTTCAAAAACGTTAAAGTTTGCCTATCTTTATAATATTAACTAAAAAGTAAATTCTGGGTTTTTTAAAATTACAAAAAATGTTTTTCTTGCAAAATATAAATGACACATAATTGTTGGGCGATTTTAAAATAACGCTTTTTCGAAAAAAAAATAAATTTTTGAATTTTCAAAATCCCAGAAATTACTTTTCACAAAATATTGTAACGATCAAAAAACTTTATTGATATCGGCTGAGAAATGTAGCCTGCAGACACAATTGAAGACTTACAAACATATTTAAATATGGCATTAGCGTCTTCAAAAAATTTTTTACATGCTCTTTTCAGAAAAAAATAGATTGGGTAGTTTCGCGTCGCCCGGTTGGGACAACTCCCTCGTAAGTATACTTAATGATTGCTGGTGATACATTTATGCAACTAGGACTAAAATACAGATAATTACCTCTAGAGGCTGTCAAAGCTGGCCAGAAGAGAATTATCGCGGTAGAAAACTAAATGACTGTCGAAACCTATGCCACCGAAGACAGCCGTTCAACTACTTCGTTCTCCTACTTTCCAATTCTTTGTAATACAAGTTTTAGTTGTGCGAGGATTTTTATTTAATAATTGATACGCGTGCCGTTTCATGTGGCAAAGGTAATATGAGTGGTTATATATGCAAAATTTAAAATCTAATTATATGAAAGAATTCTAACTGATTAAGGTTCAATTGCGAGTTGAGATGGTCAGCAAGACTTTTGCATATCACGTCGACCGACATAGCCTGAAACCTCGACTCGACACCTGTAATAATCGCTGACCCCCCTGGAATTTTTTTCTTAACATTGCAAGCATAGGAAAATCGGAGACCCCCCCCCTCGAAAATTAACATAGAAGAGGTACCCCCTGACCCCCCTGGGAATGTTTTGGTTTCAGGGTGACCGAGAAATGAGAGATAAACCCTGCGATACCCTTTTGGCATCCCTTTAAAAAACCAATAACTGCATGCCGTATCTGGCTATACTGCATATATGGCTTAGTTTCTAGTAAATAGTAAATATATAAAGCAAGCAGAACAGGAAGATATTCACATCCTCCCAAAGCAATTTCCAAGCACTATATTATTGCTTTGAACCGCCTAAAAATATATACCTATTCTGTGGATACAAATTCGTGATAGCTGCGCAAGTAGGTGTCCAAACAGTTTCATATCCATGCAATCAAATGGGCACGGCAGGGTTTGGACACCTTGCGTAGCTATCACGAATTTGTATCCAGACAATACCTACCTATACATATTTATTTAATCTGATAATCTGATTGAATCCTTCACACATGCGGTCAGAACCCTTACATCCAAATCAGGCCACATTATAATTTTGTAAATAAACCCTTACAAAACACCCATAGTACTAGCCGATAAAAATCAAACGAAAGAAAAGTCTACTTACCACTCTGTACTAAATTTTTCTCGTTGCTCCTAGGTTTGAATTCAAGAATGCGGCAGCTTGAAGTTCGTACAACACGTCAGGAAGCTTCGTTGTAATGTTTTGTCATAAGTACCCAGGGAAGACTACATCTATTAAAATGTACAGCAGAAAATCTTAGTAAATAAATAAGAGTTAAATTAGCTCTCGCCAACATAATATATTACGACATGAGGTAAAAATTATAATGTGTACAACTATAAAAATTCCACCGTACTAATTTGATTTTAAAATCTTCTGTAGCAGAAAAAATGCTCTAGTAACCAAATAGATGTGGCTACAAAGTTGGATTGAAGCCTACCCTACAACCCTATAGCATTAAGCAAAATTGCTTGCGCGCATCAATTTGTATTTTATTTTTCAAATCGCTTAGGGTACAGGTGGGCAATTGTGATCGCTCAGTTTTTAATATGAAAACATTAGCACCGACTTCATTCCATCGAAGAATAGCGTTCGGTAGTTCTTCCAAGCGCAAGATAATATACGTCCACCCTTTAATTAATGTCACAATAATGTAATAATAAGAGTCTGCACCGTTACCCAGCTACCTAAATCCACAGCAAGTGTCATTTCAATTTACTGTACCCTTAAGCAAAAATCACCCGAAAAAATGCAGTAGCCATGCCATGTCACGGCCAAAGATTAAAATATTTATAAACTCTCCTTTCCCTCCTTTTTTAGAAATCAGCTAAAATAAATACAACAGTGGTACACATCCTCACTTATTATATTAACCTCCTTACTCCTTAATTTAATGACTTTTGTTTTAAATCACAGGAATAATCTACACAAGAATAGCCCACAGTTCAAGATGGAAAATACAATCAACAATAAGCTACGTTAGCACATTCCTTAATTCCTAATCGATGAAGTTTGGAGAGAAGAAAAATGCATAATAAGGCAGATGCAGCTCTAATCTTGTTTTACTTTTGGCTTTACGTGCTCATTAAAACGCGGGCTATGCATATTTTGGATTCACACGAGCTTCTTTAGCGCAAGAGTAAGATGCATTGCATGGAATTTACATACATTTCAAGTATATATATGGCTGTACTACAGTGCAATAATATAATTTTTACGTGTGCAGCTCATCAGTACACAGTCATCAGTTAGAAATTACTATCAACTATTAGCTATAATATTATTCGCAGCAGTACACACTGCTTACGTTGTATATGTATAGTGCTCAAAAGTACGTCCAAACTGTGTACGATTAGGATTGTCTTCAGTTATTTAGATTTGTCGGTGAATAAAACTGTGGCCTATAATGTCTCTCGTCAACATATATACAACATAACATACTAGAATAATTATTACTTATGCACGCACACATTATATGTATAAACAATACACAAAGATAGAATTAATAATGATATTAATATTTTATATCGAATATAAATAAGGCCGATTCATCGTTTCCATATCTACAATCACTTCACTAATGATGACGCACACCACACACCGACTGAACTACACGGACTACACCTCATATTTTAATTAATAATATTTAACATTATAGGCACTCCATTCATGCATAGCGACAAGCTATAGATAGCAAACGGATCTACAGCTATAAAAAAATGAGCAGTCACCAATATGAATTGTAATCAAGAAAATAAAAAAATATTAAGTAATAATTGACAATTAAACGAATACTTACCAAATTTTTAGCAATAACTAGAGAATTGTTGGTCTACAATTTTTGGTTCAATTAGATCACAGTCAGTCGTCTACGCTCACTAGTCACTAGTCTTACACACAACTACCCTAACTTAACTAAAGTAAAGTTACGTCTATGACACAAACCTATCCGAGTTAAAGCCTAAAGATAGCCTGAGATACTTCTCCATTCCCGTTTGTTTTTCCAAATCATACTAGAGTTACTCACAGTGGCACATTAGTTATATAAAATTATGACAAATTATCGTTGAATTCAATGTAAAACTTGGGAAAAGTTTGCCAATAAATAAATACGTTAAAATCTCACTTGAAGAATCTAATTTCTGTACAAACCACCAAAGCACCAAGCACCACCAAGACAAAGAGACTCTCATCCAAACCCTATGAAAATCATATGACGGAAAACGAGAAAAATTATTCACCAAAGTTTTAACTTGATAGAATTTGTTCGTAGCGCCTTTGAGTGGAGGGCAAATCTTGGGTTGGCGAAGGCGGGCCATTTATCATCATATGCTACCACGATTGCAAGAGCGGTAAACTTACTTTAACGCAAAAATCACTAGAAAAATCGGCAAAAGTGGATTCGATTCCTCATCCCGCATCAGCAATCAGCATCAGCACAATTCAGCAGAATCAGACTAATCAGAGCCAGAAGCCAGAGCACGGTCAGAAAAGAAATCGAGTTATTGAATTAAAATAAAACCAATTAAGATACCATAATAGTCGTAATTAGATATAATGTTAGTATAAGGACTAATACCCGCCCGTTTGTGCTACTCCCTCCCGCCTTCACACAATGACAATTTAGTTGCCGTGTTGGCTGTTGTAAATAATTAAACTACGTATGTTGGAATTTGGAGTGTTGAATGTGTAGGTTGCATCGTGTTTTGCATGGGTAACAAAAAAATGCTAGTTCCTTCTTTTCTTACCTTGTAATATTCTTAATTAAGTACATACTTTCGTTATTCTAACTACGAAAGATTCCCAGTTTTAATTACTGTTATTATAGACTGCCTATATGCTATTCACTATTTGCTATTGGCAATATAAATGAACAAGTTCGAAGTTGTTTTTCGTAAAACCCATTTGTACATTTTTGGTTACAACCTATAATAATCAGAAGCTTTCAGCTCAATAACAATTTATTTATTGTTGGATATGTAAGAGTTTGAAAATTAATAGTTCAAAACTATTTAGAAAAATGTTCTGTGGATTTATTCTGCCTTACTAAAATTTATAGCATTTTCATTGTGATGATCAGTAATTAATTTGCTTGTAAAGCTCAAAGTTCATTTGTGTGAACTGGATTTGAGTAAAAGAAGGGTTCATCATCAGCCATCAGCTGTTACTGTTTAATCTTACCATTAGCTTAATTCGGTAACTATCACTGTCAACTGTATTGTGATTGGTATTGGTACTAGATCAACTCGATACTACAAGATTAAATGTGACTTTAGAAACATGTGACCTTTTTGTAAAAATTAAATTCTGTTTACCCTTTGCTTAGGCATTAAATTTAGTTAATATTATGATTTAGTTCAGTTATTTAGAATAGTCGCGTTTAATGTGTTGATAATTGAACTTTCTTAAACTCTTTCAGCATTAGTCATGAAACCTGCTAGTCGATGGCGTTTCAAAGGAAAATTAAAATTGATTCTAGTTCTTCTGTTTCTTTTCTCAGCTTTGTTCATGTCCTACCAAATTCTTTATTACACGAGTTTGACAAATTATCAATCAATAGAGAGTCACAATCAAATTTTATCGAATAGTGTGTCAAAGGAGAAGGGCCCTGAGCAACAAGTGTCAATTAAGGCTGGAAGTGATTCTATTTCCCAGCCCCCAGTCCCAGTAGTGAGAAGTGTACGTCCTAATTTTCAAGGGGGAAAACCAATATTCTCGGGAAGTATTCTGGGGGTGGCTCCAGAGTACTGGATTTTGTATACTAGCCAACAGCAAAGAAACAAAAAGTTCTTTACGTGCTTGACTACTCACAGAGAAATCTCTTGGAGCAAGTTAAATGATGACTTCTGTGATTGTCCCTCTGATGGAAGCGATGAACCCAGTACTGCGGCTTGCATGAACGGACGTTTCTTCTGCACTAATTCGGTCAAAAATTTTCCTGGTTAGTTAAAAATTGAGTTTACTCACTAGTCACTAACCATGGATTTCAATGATTTACTTTTAAGTTATTAATTATTTAAAGAAAATGATCACAGATTATTTTCGTTTCTAATACTATTTCGCGTAATAATTTACTATAGTTAGTTCAGAGTTGATGACTTCTAAATTTTCAGAGTACATACCATCTTCTCGTGTAAATGACGGAATTTGCGATTGCTGTGATGGATCAGACGAATATGACACATCTTTAGCCAGAACTTGCAAAGCACGGTGTTGAAATCCAAGTACATAATTTATTTGGGCGATCTCGCCCTTTTCAAATTCTAGTTCAATCTTCAATCAAATTGAATACAAATTACGTAAATATGCCTAACATTGTTGTATTCTGCACTCAGATATAAACTTTTGATTTTGGAAAACAGATAAATTTTTTAGATGCGGATTCTATTAAATTATTAACTGTGTTTTGTAGGAAGACCAAATATTTAATTTTCATTTGTGCTCACGACTCAAGTCTGAAGAATCAATAATTTCGTTCTGAAGCAAAGCAAGCTATTGGCCTTCAGGAAAAAAACATTTCATGTGCTTTATTTTCTTTTGAAACTTCAGTGAATAATTCATCAAATGTCTCGAGTTGTATATTATTATATGCCCGCAGCTTTCTGTCCTTAATACTTAATATTATCTTATATTATCTTTTGAAAACAAAATCTGTAAATGTGCTTTGTGATACACACCAAATATTCTAGTTTGTGTCATTGACAAAAGACTTTCATCGAAATTAGGTTAAGTTAGAAAATATGATCTCACTCAAGATTAATTACCTCAATCGTTGTGTCCTTGTGTGACATCCTGTCAAATATTATGAAATCATTAGAATTATATACTGTGTCAGTTATTTAGGTTTAGGTGGTGTCGTGTAAATAATCCGCACACTACGTGAGACGTAAAATTATGAATTATAGTCAGTAGCTCAAGCTCACTCGTTCACGAACAAGGCCAATAATCATGGGGACTAAATTAGTGAGGTCAGTGTACGACCAAATCAAGCAAAGAATCCTGCTAAGTGGACCTATAACAGTTGCTGATTACATGAAAATAGCTCTAACTCAATCAGGCATCCACATTCCAGTGGATAAGGCACAAGGGACAGCAATGAAAGTTCCAACTAAACCTCAGGAATTTGAAGCAGGCTATTATATGAAGAAGGATGTTTTTGGGCCCCGTGGCGACTTCATTACGTCCCCTGAAATTAGCCAAATGTTTGGAGAAGTAATGTTATGTCGTTTTATCATACATTTATTACTTTATTATGAATTAACATTAGCATCAAATATTATTCCCAATATAGACACCAGAATAGAACCGTAGCATAAGGTACTTGGATAGTACTTGTAAAATATGCGACAGTAAACTAAAATGATTATTTATTTAGTTCATAAATAGACTGTCCATTTAAAATAGTAATTTGTATTAAAGTTAAGAAAACAGAGTAAAATGTATCCGCAATAAAATTTTAACCAGTAAAAACTTTTACTTAAAAATGTGCTTTATTTTTACTTGTACCAAAATGTAGAGTGACAGCTGAGTAAGTACCTAATTTATGTTTCTAACTTTTTTCCAGATGCTAGGCATTTGGGGATTGCAGACATGGTTGCAAATCGGTGGGCCGAAGAAATTCAATATTGTCGAGTTAGGACCAGGTCGAGGATCTCTAGCTAAAGATATTTTACGGGTAACGTAGTCTCATTCACACTGAAATGTAAACTAAATTCGTATATAAAAGAATAAAACTTTAAAAGCGCTTCAGGTGCTAATAAAAGTAAGGTGCTCAGCTGTATAAAATTGGTTCCGTAATATGAGCTAATGAACTATTACTTTTCACCTGCGTGCTTAGACTAGTAGTAATTTAAAGTATCTCATGTACATACATAGAAAAAAGATAATATACCAGTGCGCTCATGTTAGGCGTCATGGGTGAAGAAAGTAAATACATTTTTGATTCCGCACTGCTCTTCAATAGTAAAAGATTGAGTTCAGTATTATGTCTAAATTAAATTACTCATAAAAAACGTTGGCGAAGGATCAAGTTTGGTAACCTCCATTTTGGGCTGGAAGCGATTATGATCGTCTCCATTCTGAACTAACAGCAATTGTGGCCATCTCCATTGAATTTACATTGCAATCCTTGGAGATGGTCAAAATTGCTTTTAATGCAGAATGGAGATGGTCATTCTTGTTTCTAGCCCGAAATGGAGATGATCAAACGTGATCCTTCACCGACGAAAAATGTAATTTTCTTCAGAATTACCCAATCGGAATAATTGAATGACTGCTGACACGGTTAAAACTCGCTTCTTTTCACGTTTAATTGAATTCTTTATTTTAAATTTCATTCAGGAATTTTTTTCTTCGGGTACGTGCACTGAATAAGTAGATTTTAATAAACAGTTTTTAATTTTAATATTCCCGTAATAATATAATTAAGGTTCTGACGCACTGGCGCATAATTGTAGTCACGTAATGCCCATGTTGTTTTTTTCTGGATCTGTTATTAGGTTTTTAAAAAATTTGAATACTTAACTGGAGCACAAGTTGCCTTGCATCTAGTAGAAATTAGCCCTTATATGGCTAACCTCCAGGAAGAAACGTTGTGTGAAAAAAAGCACACATACTTGGATTATCTCAAATCTAGAAGTGAAACAAATTGGATCGATCCAAATAAGCAGTTACTCCCTGGACAAGCTCACTACTATAAATCCATTTCAAAAGATACTAACTACCCCATTTACTGGTATCGAGATATTCAGAGCGTCCCTAAAGAATTTAACTTCTATGTTGCGCACGAATTTTTCGATGCGTTGCCTATTCACAAGTTACAGGTTTGTCCTGTTTGTATACCGTATTTCCAACATTTTTTTCTTCCTAATTGTGTTGTACAATTAAATGCATTAAATTTTTGCAATTTTCTAATTTCCAGTAATCCATTGGAACTGAGCACTCTAATTTGTGTTATTTATTCCAGAAAATTGAAGATCATAATTGGCGGGAGGTTTTAGTTGACATTGATCCAGTAAGTTCGGAAGAATATGAAAAATTTCGGTATGTCATCTCTAGGAATGAGACCCCTGTAATAAAAGTTCTGCGAGAATACAATGAAAAAATTCTACTAGACACTAGGAACCATTTGGAAATTAGCTTAGAAGCAATGACGATTCTTGAAGAATTATCCAAAAGAATTGAAAGGGATGGAGGGCTCTCTCTCATTATTGACTACGGTCATGACGGGACGAAGGAAGATACTTTCCGTGCATTCTACAAACACGAGCTTCATGACCCTCTGGTTCAACCCGGTTTGGCCGATTTGACTGCCGATATTGATTTTTCATTTATTCGGAAGCTATACTGGGAAAAATCTTGGGTTTGCGGTCCGACCAATCAGAGGGATTTCCTTAAAAGCTGCGGTATCGACATTCGATACAACGTAAGTTTCTATAGTTTGCAATTAGTTTTGATTCTTTCTTGTAGCCCTTTAGCTAAATTGAATTATGTACCTACTTCTGCTTTGATTTGAGCACAATATTAAAATTGTTCGCAAGTAGATAGTTGCACATATTGTTCTCTTAAAAAAACAAAAAACTATAGCTCGCTTCTCTGAAGATTTTTATCTAAAAAATGTGCATTAATATTCGAAGTTGTTTTGTTTCGTTCCCTATTAATGCTTCATTATTGGTGTTTTTCGTCTCTTAACATTTTCCTAAGTCCCATTTTTAAATGTGTCGCCAGGAATTGATTGTAAATAATAATACAATCTCTCCCATATACAGTGTCATACACACTGACTCTGCTTTATTATGAGAATACTTTGAGGTTAGCCAGGAACTTATGCCAAACACTGTAGGCAGTTAGTGCTACTGATATGAAGGCTGTCTTCTATTCTATTCTTCTATTCTTTTTTAAGCATGCCTCAAAGACATGTTTACTTTTAGCTAGGCCTTGTGTATACAAATTACAAGTGAGTCTAACGGTAGCACTAAACCTCTGCCTATTTGACTTCTTCTATAATAATAACAGCACTATTCCAAATTTTAAAACATCCACCACATTACACTTAAGAATGAACTGTTTCAAGCCAAATCATGTAGGTATGTACTGGATTGTAAAATTTAACTGCACCACCAATACCATCATCAACACGCTTGGATAATAATGTGTCTTTGTGTGCATATTGTGTGTAACTACTTCTACTACACTATCATCTTGACTGGTACTGGTTAGTGGTTGTGGTTCCTTGGATGTGTGCCTACATAGAAAACGAGACCTAAATAATTTCAGATTTTACAGTCGTTGTGTCGTCGTTGATATCCTTATGCATGCAATACTGGACTGGAATTACATGACATGCCAGCAACTCCAGCTCCAACTCCAACTCTTACCGCTGCTGTAATACTTACATTTTTGCAGCTGTAAAAGTAAAAAAAAATCAGCTGATAGATCTGTGTGACTGTGTGAATGAGAATGAATGGGAAAGGGAAAAAGGGAAAGAACTACACTGGAATTTGGAATGTTTGTTTATATGCATCTGACTGCACTGCATCTTGATCTGTGTGCCAGATGGGAAACACACTTGTCAAACTGTTATATGGTCACAATGGAGACTCTAATGAATTAGCTGTCCTCTTCCATTCTGACATGAATACACCATAGCATTGGAATGGTATGCCAAGGTTTTCTTCTCGTCATCTCTACATCACCATAGCATACCATACCATACCATTCCCATTGGGACTAAAAACTCACTCTATATTATGTATGCAGGTGTTGCTGGATATAATTACTAGAGCGGATTACAGGAACCAAAACAGTACTGACTGTACAGTAAACGTCTACATTTGTACACTCATATGAGCCTCACGCAACCCGCAGTTTAATAATTAACTTGCTTTTCCTTTATGGGAATTGGGAATCATAATTTAAAGAGAAAACAATATGTATATCTACTGTTTCCTATTCATTTCCAACTGCCACCGGTCGCGGTCCGGTCCGGTAGGAATGTTGAATGTGGTGGAGGTGGACTGGTGGACGCGTGTGAGATTTACTAAAACGTTTTTATGCTGGGTTAGAGACGGGCTTGTAGTTGGTGTTATAAGTTGGTCTGCGGTTCGGTTGGTAAAAGAAGCGGGGATTGTAGATATGCTATACATATTCTGCTTTGATCTCGACTTCTGCTCCTCTTCCTTTATGGGTATGAATGCTAAATACTTTTTGTAAAACTTTATGCCCTCAGGTATATGTAAGCTACCCGCTCCCCATAAACTGCGTATAGGGATATACACCAAGGCCGACACCGAGAGGGAACATGACATCTCACAGTTGTAAATATAGTGTGTGTTCGTGGCTTTGAAGTGATACATTCATTCAGGATTAAAGGATCTATTCGCGAATTCGCTCTGGGTTACTTGTGTACAAAATCCCTACTATTACAACTACAACAATTTGAACATTTATGTGACTTTTGAGCTCTCTCAACCTCTACTTTTATACTATATATAACTTTTTTTTTCTTCTTTTTTTGCACAGTGAAAGTGAATCATGTCGAGTGGAGTGGAGTTTCTTTACTCTATTCTCTAAAGCTCTATATATTCCGAATTGAGAGTCAGACGGCTATGATAGGATCATTGAGGAGAAGGGGAGAAGCATATTGAACATTATTATTGACCTACACTTCTGCTCCTTTGGTCTGGCACTAATTCCACTTTCAAGCATCTCTGGCTTCCTGCCTCTCCTTCCTTATGTTAGAGAAACCTTGCAACAGTCTATCTATATCATACCAGTGCTTACCAGTACCAGTTAAAGTCTCGTGCTCTCTCTCTCTCTCTATTTTAAAACCATGCTCTGTGATTACTTCCCATATAGAGATGTCGTCCTCTATAGAATATTCTCTTCTTTCCTCTTCGTAGCCAGTCGTATAGCTGTAGAGTTATAGTGACGTATAGACAAAATCTCATCTCATAACACGGATAACTTGACTAGGAAAATACAAAATATGGGAACTACGTCACGTCAGGCAGACACACACCACCCAACTATCTCTGTCTGCTCTGCTGTTAGATTCTAATTCTAATACTCTGGAACGGTGCGTCTATCTCTGTACATAATAATAATAATATGAGCCCTCGCATTTATCCCTTCGTTTTCGAGCATTTCGTTGGAGATGGAGGAAATCCCGTAGGGAATTTCTCAAAAAAAAGAGAGAAAATCTCTCTTTTCCTTTCCAACGTCGACTGATTCACTTTCCACTTTCTTTCCCTGTCAGGAAAAAGTTTTTGTACTTTCACTCTACAAGCACTCACTCGGAGTCAGGATAGAAAATATATGAAGATCCCTGTCCAACCAATGTAATGTACGCGCTGACTGACTGTGTGCTCTGCACTTTACTCTGTATACAATTTGCCTTGGTTCGGAGTGGAAGCTGGGATTTGAGTCGAGAGCGGAAGGTGAAAAAAGGAAAGTTATGTTGTTGATAATCACAATATGCTGTAATAAGTCTCCGTATAACTTGACATGGATAATGTGATACTCTTCCTTGCGTGGAAAAATATGTGCAGCATAAAAGGAATGTACACCCTTCTCCTTTTCTTTGGCTTAACTTAAAACTCAAACTGGGAATGACAGGAGCTGGAAGAGAGATGATATGTTTGCATAGTGCTCTAAAAAAGGGTTCTTATTTTCTCCATGGTATAAGTTTTTGCATATTATGACTATATAAAAGTTCAATTGCAAAATTCACGTCTGATCCCCGGATGCAAAAAAATAGGTTGTTCTACGACATAAATAACTGAGCTTACATACTTCCATGAATGTCTTCACGTATATATACCTCATTTTTCAATTCTCACATTTCATTTCTTGTATGACAGAGAATGTCTCCTTTGCACCTCTGCCTTACTGCTTTTGACAGTATTCTTTTATGTAATTACAGTTTTCCTGTCCATTTGTAATAATCTCATTATCGGTTAGTTTCATGTGCGGGGCGGATGCAAAAAAGTGTTGCATAACATATTATACAATGTTGGTTGCTAATACATTTCTTGCCTCCTCCTATTGTTGTATGGATGGTTTTATCTCGTATCAACATCCATTCGGCAGTCGAAAGTATCATATCCATCATTAATCAGAAACGATTATGAAAGAATCACGATTTAATTGTTTGACACTCCACTGAGCTAGTTAATGTGGTAGGTACGCAGATTAAATTGTAATAATGATAATCCTAATAATTTGTTTGTTGTGTGAGTGTGAGCCATCAAGTTTCTACCGCACTTTGTGCTCAGGTATGCAAGCAATTATATGGAAAATTAAGGAGCACATTACATTAAATTGTATGTACAGCTCCATATAGCTACCTTATGTTTTGTTCTTGGCTTATGATAGTGGTTGTGGTATTACGTGTCGTATATAATATGTAGTACAAAGGGGGAAAACGCTAATTTAAAGATGCTAAAATGGTAATTTAAATAGAAATTTGTAAGGATCTTGAGTAGCATCATATCATATGAGAGCGGGTGACGTACTAGTAGTCTCGTAGTCACGTTGTTCCGTCCGGATCCGGAGTCTGCCTAGCTATGTGGTTCTTTAAATAAATCCCTGAAATTGAATAGAAATTACTCAAATTCTCAAAAGAATCATTTTTGAGCTGTTGATATGAACATCGCTCTCGGTATTCCTTGGTATTCCGTATGAGAAATTAAAATTTGCTATGTACCTTATAGGTACTTAGGTATATAATTTTAGCTACAATATTATGAAATGTAGGTAACAATGTATCAGTTAAGTTAGGCCAGACCATATCTCCATAAAGGAGAATCGGATTATATTCTCTCTTGACTCGGAAAAAGGAAGTACTGCTCTATATTTTTTATGACTTGCATGAATATTCCGGGAATTTTTCCAGCTCCAGATCCAAAGCTTTATCATCCATTTAAAAGTGGTGGTTGGTTGGTGTGTGTACTCGTGTATAGGCTCCTATAGCTTACCAGTTACCAGGTTTACTTACTAGTACGTGATGCATGCTTGTAAAAAAGAAGTCAAAAGATCCGTGGAGGACGACCTTCTTCTAAATTCTAAACCCTATACCAAGAGGTTCCTTTTAGGCTTTTAGATTTTACTGTGTACCTGATAAAAAAACTCAAAAGTGTGCACCGTCTGTCTACTGTGTGGCTATGCTGAGCGCCTTTCACTGGGCTGTCCCCGTTTCCTTTTACCTGTGCACCAGCAGATGTATGATGTAGATAATATGATTTTGTCCTGGATTCTCCATTCTCACAAGTTAATATATTATGTATCTGTACAATTGCAGAAACTTTTGGCGAGCTGTAAAACCAAGGAGGAGAAGGTGGTTCTTCGCTCGGGCTATCATATGCTCACCGAGGATATGGGTGAACGGTTCAAATTTATGGGGATTTTCCCGAAAATTCTTGAGAACTATAGACCTGCCTTAAAAATCGTAGGGTTTTAGATGGAAATTGATGAGTGTCAAGTTTTGTAGTGAAACCAGTGAGCTAGTATACACACGTAGTAGAGCTAATTTAAGACGATTAGATTATTATCAATATATGGATGTTGTAGATGTTTGAAATGTGTTCAAAACGTGTGTAAAGGATTAAGAATTATTGTTAAATTATTATGTTAAATTGTAGTTTGAATTTGAAAGAAATGGAAGAGATTGAGTTGAGCGTCCATATCATGAAAACGAGAGCGACGACACGGAGTGAAACGCGAATGGAAGACCTGGCTATCCATCTTTATTATGGTACATACTAAAAAATACTTACAGGACACATGTCATAAAATTATTTATCCAATAATGTAAAGATGAAAGTTAAAGATTAAATTATTATAACGATAGTTTACTATGTATTACTACTAGCGGGAATAAATGTATATTATTATATTATTTTTACCTTTAAATAGTACATAATGTATCATATTAATTATGACTTAACACATGCTATTTAGCTACAGTCTATAAAGAAAACGCTAATTCATTTTAAGGTTTTCTAGTTATGTGTGATGTGATAAATGCAAGGGAACGTAAGTATATAATCATCATATTAGCATTAATTAATTATATATTATGTGCATCAAAAAAATAATGAAGTGGATTTTTTTTCTTCTGTGGTCAAGTAAAATGCGTACATAATATAATTCTACATTTTATGAACTAAATAATAATAATATTAGTTACATTTTGGTTACAAGAACCTGTTTAGTTGTTTTTTTACATTAATAAGTTATATACCCCCAAAATTTTTATTTCATTTGCATCCATCATATTTTTTTTAAGTTGATTTTACATTCAGTCCGTCATTGTTATCCGACTAACACGAGTTTAGTAGTGTCCTGGGAGTTACAGAGTAGTGAAAGAAATGAAGTATAATATAATATGTGTTGTGTAAGAGAGGAGAGAGGGAGAGGAGGGTAGTTCGGAGTGTACACGGAGAAACAAAAAACAAACTGGGCAATTTAGACACAGATATAATAACGCCTCGTATGTTCCATACACAATACATTAGAACTAATTTTATAACAAATACATGCTAACGCTACTTGGTAATGTGAATGTTGGTTTCTGAGATGAGATATTAAAAGAGAGGCAAAGGAGATGTTGAGAGGAGATTGAAAATCCTTTAGCCGCTCTTGAACAACAAAATGGCAACCTGTCCAAGGTAGAAATAGATAAAATGTCGAGTCTCATGAGTCACATAGCTGCCGAAGTTTCGTCCGACAATACAATGCCAAGTTGGGTTGTACTTCTTGTCGAACTCCTTTTTGATAAAAGCGGCAATGTCCTATAAAATCACAAATGGAAAATAAACTTAATAATCAATAATGTAATTATTGATACTAGGGCCAATTTCCGCCAATCTCAGTCAACATTTCCTCCCGCTCTCTACTTACTCGTTCGTTCGTACCAATCACTTATGTAAAATTTCCCCGACATCCTAAATGGAACTAGTTCGTGTCATCATGGTAATAAGCAATAATCAGGAAAGAAAATACTTAAAATAGTCGACTATATAAACTCAATTGCATTTCGTTAGTAAAAGTTATTAGTATAAAGGGGGTCTAAGATGATTCGAAGAATATCAAAGAGCTATATGGAGCTGTGTTCTTAGGGAATCCTAAATACATACTAGCTATATCTGCATAGGAATTCCAACGCTACATGTACAGTTGGACCAATACATTTCCATGACAACAGCCTTGCGGCAGCTCTCTATCACCGTACATATAGATACCTTGGATACCACGCGTAGTTAGTGTAGTTTTATCAGAAGCATGAAATGCTTTCAACTTTGCATTCTGGGTCATCGCGTGGGCAAGATTCGCCAATCGTCCACAGTACAAAACAAGGGTTACTGCCCACTTAATAACATTGGAGTTACGTATTTTATTGACTGCAATTAATTACAATGATAAAGCCTATGATCACCTGTATGCATACCGTATCTCATTGGTATTTAAAAAGCTGGAGAAAAGAAAATTTAATTTGAAAGTACAAGTTAGTATTGATTATAATCTTGTACTACTGAACTACTGAATTGTGAATAAGCTATGCAGCTGAAGTTGCGATACTCCCAAACAAACTACCTAGTACACCTATAATCTAGAATGTACTGATTTAGTGGCAGTATCACTTAACATGATTAAAAAATATTGTAAAGCATCACTAAATTTATTTTTAATGCAAGTACACCAACTCAACCAAATGAACCTAAAATAGCATCCATATAAAATATTTAAAAGTTAAGATAAATAACCCCCCAGGAGTAAGTGCAATGATCAACATACCAGAAGGTAATTATCGAGAAAACAACCACCTTTAAGCACACAACCTGTCTGTCACCTGTCAAATCGTCATTCCAAATTCCCGAAGCTGACCTACTATCTATTAATGCTATTTATATGACGAACGATGAGGGACTGAGCTGTCTCTAAATGCATACGGAAGTAGTACGAGACTGGCGGGAGTGGTACGAGATTTCCGGGAGTGGTACGACAACAGAAATGATTGGTACCAAATGGAGTATCGGTAATGAAAAAAGACATAATGGTAAATGAGTAAAATATATCTAAAAAAATCGGATCAAATCTACTGACCTTCTCAATGTTGTATTTCTCCAATGCCTGAGTGGCGCAGTCGACAGCATCTTGCTGCATCTCTTCGGACATGTCCGCATTCTTGATAACTGCTTTGCGCTCAGTCATCTTGTCCTCTTTGGAAAACTTTAATTGTTACTAGGAATCTATCTAGATGTAACAATGAAAAATTATCGGGTAAAAAACTTGATGAATTTTGATGGCAAAAACCAGCCAGATGAGACGGAAAAACTGTAGTAGAATGAGAAGAGAGAAAAGAAAATGACTTAACCCACCTTATACTCTCAATTACCGTTTTTCGGAGGGGAAAATCTACCACAGCACAACCAGAAACTTGCTCCACTCTGTCTGTCGAACGACTCAAAAGGACTAGACCGTCGTTTCCCCTTTCACCGTGCACATGAATTACAGAGACATAATCCGCCAAACGCTCTCATTGGTGAATTTTGTGATGCTGGCTTCTGGCAGCCGGTCGCTTCTATCAACATGGTCGCCGTATCCCTTGGTTACTTTCTTTTCTATTTTTACCCCATCTTCATCCGCCTACGAATTCCCTATATCGAATTTCTACGCTCAACACCTACAGCTTACATACGTCCGCTTTCCACCGCCAATTTCAATTATACTTTATTGCATTATCCTTCCTGAATCCCTGAAGAGAAATGGCATTTTACCATTAAGCCATTAACCAACACACATTCAACTTCAACAGTACAGAGTGCAGAGTAAATATATCTACACCACCACCAACCACGGGCACGGGCACGGGTATAAGAAGTACGAAGTGCATTGTGGTTATAGCATCATATAAATATTTTTGTGAAACGAACGAAATACCTACGAAATAATTACTTGGTGTACTATTTTCTCAAATTGACAACTGTGTCAACTTTCATTTAGTTGACCTTGTGCTTGCATACATCCATAACCACGGACGAAAACCCGAAAGCTTGATTCGGTTAGTAATTTTTACATATTTCATAGTTGTGAGTTGAGTCGTTTCTCGAACCGAATTCTAAATAAATAGTTGATGACAGATACTGACTGATGCCTTCAGTGATATAAAATATAAATGTACCCCTTAAGTCTTGAGGAAATCAGAAGTACCGACCGGCACATTTATTCTAGTTTGCTAGTTAGTTATAAGTTAGAGCAGATAATAATAATGCCGATGTAATTCATTTTCGATCCTGTTTCGCAGGTAAGCATGGCTGATGAAAAACAGGAAGGGGAAGGAATAGCCGGGGCACTTGGCGAGTCTGTTCAAGAATATGTTTTAGGTGTGGACGAGGAACTTCGCCTTGAAGTTGATGGCAAAAATGAAACTGTACAAGTTGTGGTAAGGTTGTGTGTTTAATTTGTAATTTTTATTAAATCGCTTGGGTTCCGGCTAGGCTCATTGCAACGACAGTTCAGAACTCCAAAAGCACAATAATTATAGATTATTCTTTGTGTAATTTTAAATTTGCTTTCAATAACGATTAAAATTTGTTATTTATAATTGAAAAGGTCGGAATTACCTTGCCTATGTAATTCTATAATCTGGTCTTGGCAAGTTAATTTAGAGCAACCAGCACTGGCGTACATAAAATAGGTTGTATTTTGTATAGATGAAAGATGGATCGGCAGAAATTTTTGGGACTGAGTTGATTAAAGATAAGGCGTATCAATTCGGTGTTGGAGCAAAGATTGCAGTATTCACGTACCATGGATGTACTCTTCAAATAAAAGGTTAGAAATTTATTTTTCATTTCTTATTTATATTTTAATGAACACTTATTGTTACTAATCATTTATAAACTCATGCTTGCCTTACAAAACATTATTTTATAAAAGTAAATTAAAACAAAGTATGTACTTTACACCTCTAGGTAGACCAGATTGCGCATATGTTGCGAAAGAAACTCCTATGATAATGTACTTAAACACACATGGAGCGTTGGAAACTTTGCGAAGGTTGGATGATTTTTAACTATTTACACTAATTTCTTCCAAGTAACTTTTCAATGTGTATCACAAAATTGCTATAGTTTTTACGTCAACTATATTTTTGATTCGGCGTTTTTTAAATTGTACTTAGGAAGGCACATACTGATGGGAAGCGGGGTCCAATTGTATTGGTAGTTGGAGCTCAAGATGTTGGGAAAACATCATTATGCAGAATATTAATTAACTACAGTGTTCGCGTTGGAAGGCGTCCCATTTATGCAGATTTAGACGTTGGGCAGGGAAACATATCTGTCCCTGGAACTGTGGGGGCTATGTTGATTGAACGACCAGCCTCTATTGAAGAAAATGGTTTTGTACAGCAAGCTCCACTGGCTTACTTTTTTGGTCATAAAAGTCCTTCAAGCAATATACCGTTATATAACACTCTGATTACCAAATTAGCAGATGTTGTTCACGAAAGATTGGAGAGCAATAGAAAAGGTACGTAAATAAATTGGTATTCAAATTTTAATTTGTCTTTTCTTCTGTAAACCCAACCCTCAGTATAATCAAATTCCACTAAAGTCGAACCCTAAACTAGTTTATATTTAATCAATTCACGCAGCTAAATCTTCTGGAGTTGTTATCAATACATGTGGATGGATTAAAGCGGATGGCTACAAAAGTATAACTCACATTGCTCAGGCTTTTGAGGTAATTTTAATGTTTGACTACAGTTAAGTGTTTTAATTGCTACAGATTATTTTACAGAAGAAATGCTTTAATTTGTATGATTATGATTATATTTTGTAATATTGCAGGTTGACGTTGTATTAGTTTTGGACCAGGAAAGACTATATAATGAGCTAAGTCGAGATTTACCATCCTTTGTCAAAGTTGTATTTTTGCCGAAAAGTGGAGGGGTAAAATTTTGAACACACTATGACTACTTTGAACCATCTATAAATCTTACGCTACATATAAAACTGTTATAAAATTAGGTGTTATAAATTAATTAACAGCAATATATAATATACGTAATTATACTTTACTGTCTATGGCATTTTTATAGGTTGCAGATAGAAGTAATAACCATAGGCAAGAAGCAAGAGATGCAAGAATTAGAGAATATTTTTATGGCAAACCTAGCATACAACCTTTTCATCCGCACTCGTTTCAAGTAAAGCTGTCCGAGGTAAAACTCCCATGTTTATATTTCTACATAGTATTCAGTTAAAAGGTTTCTACGGTTATACATCATGTTAGATCACATGTAATAGTATTACTGTATTACTGTACATACAGACAAAAATATTCAAAATCGGAGCTCCTGCAATACCACTGTCATGTTTGCCTTTGGGAATGAAAGGAGATGAAACTCGAACGAAATTGGTGGCAGTTACACCTACATCTGCTAATTTGATGCATCGACTTTTGGCTATAAGCTTTGCAACAGATGAATTGCAGCAAGATGTGATACAAACAAATGTTGCTGGTTTTGTCTGTGTGACTGATGTTGATACGGAGAAAGGTCGAATCACTGTGCTTTCTCCTCAGCCTGGACCGTTGCCAAAAACCTTGCTTCTCCAATCTGATATTCAATTTATGGACTCTCAGTGATTCCTTTTTGCTTATAACATCTTTTTTAGTTTTGGAACTCCATGTCAATTGTGTACTGTATATTATATAAATAATTTTTGTTATTAAGGTTATTGAAAATCTAAAAGCCTATATGCTACAAGTAAATAAACTTAAGTATTTTTGTAGCTTGATATGAATTTAAGACATGTTTTGATTTTTGTTGTTCTTGATTTAATATTAATATTTATATATATATCACTATTGTAGCGTGAAAGCGTTACTTGTGTCTTTAATATCTCTGTGCAACACTTTGATATTTGGTTTTTGTGAAATAAAATTATGAGTTTTGTGGAATTGAGCTATAGAACAGTTGTGTAAAAACATTTTTTGCTGTTGCAATAACTATTGACTTATTCCAGTGTGAAATTTTATTTTGGAGGGCGATTAATAATGAAATGAGGTTTGTTATGCAATATTTATTCACACATTGTTATATGCAACATTTACACAAATTTTTAAATAATTGAATAAACTGAACAAAATTCAGCCAGTAATAAATAAGCACGCTTAATTTATCAGAACTATTCTCTTTGAAAAATTAATATAGAAGCCAAAATAAGTAGTATAGTAGTAGTAGCCGAGCACGACAACTAACTTATTCTTGTTACTTTGTGAATTTGCTCAGCACAGCATACACATATTCATTCTACAAAAACATTCGCAACTATTATAAGGTGGGTTTTTGGGTAATATTTGCAGTCCAGCTTACCGCAGCAATAAATTAAATATTCTACAGTTAACAATTAAGCTTACTTAAGATGACAGTACTTAACCGCAATAAAATCATTTTGGTGCAAACTACTTATTGTAGATTATTTCGACTTGCCGACTCTCCTTAAATCTACCTGTTGCAAAATTTGTAGCAGGAAAGCTTATTTAAATACTATATAATAAGGCTGAATGCGACACTCGCCGCTGAGATAAAAAGAACTATTTTGTTATAAACCCAATGATCGTTTGGTTTTGTTAACATCATCACTTCGATTGCACCATCTGCTTGTAAGTTGCGTTTCTTATCTTTGTGTTTCAGTGTTGTAGAACTATTTTCGATTGGTCATCCATGACAAATATGTGTTCCAGAAAACAGCGACGGTCTGTGCAAACAAGACTCGGTAGGGTAACGGAACAACCCAGAAATTAAATAGTTGTGCAGCTGGCCATATCTAGAAGAAATATAAAGAAGATATGTAAAGGAAATTAATGCTTTGCATGTGAAGATGCAAATTGTTAGAAAAGTGTTTGTACACGATAATGCGTGCATACCAGAAATACTATATGTATTTTCCACACATACTATCCGTATACAAAGTATTATCGATTCACTGTCACTGTATTCATAGAATTAGAAATATCGGATAGGATAATATGTAAATATAGCAGTATACACTGCAATATCGTAAATTAATGTCAAAATTACGTTGCTAATGCTAAAAATAGAATTTTTCGTATTCTTGAGGACGAAAATGTAACCTTGATAACAAGACCTGTTTAATTAGTTTACTTTAACAGCTTACTTTATAATTTGAGATCAATATAGTGAAATAATCCCTCCGAATTTCACTTTTAATTAATTGAGCTGGCTTTCCATTAATTGTGCCATTCACTCCCAGAAATAAACAAATGAATAAAGGAGCAAATGTGAGTTGATCACACGCCATTTTTCCAAGTGCCTTCTTCCCTTCAGTCTTGAATACTATTCGGCGCTCAAGAAATCCGTACCAACGACTTAAGCACGGTCCCTAATATACCATACAAACAAGTGTGAACTAAGAATGGGCAGGAAAATAGAAATAATAAACAGTATAGTAACTCGAGATCCTTAACGTCCGTGTTTTATCTAATGGCATTTATAAGCCAAATTTACTTCATACGTAATATAGCTACCATATTTCATCTAGTAACTCCCGGGGGGGGGGGGGGGTTACGATACATCAATGAGTTTTAAAGATCAGCCTTTAATATGCAAAACAATTACCACAAAGAAAACACCCAAAGCACCAAAACGGAGAGTACGGTACACGTCAATTTTTGTGATATTGTTTCCTTCTATACAGGTTTGACTTAAAACATCTCCAGCAGCCATCAAAGCTCCTAAACAGAAAAAAAAGCATGTTGTATCATCAATTCACGAAAACTGTGCTTTACTTTTTCATGACAAAATGGCATGCTTAATTATTGCGAAACCCCCGAATTCTATAATTCTATCCCACCCGAACTATATGATGTATGAGTATGAGTTTAAAATTCTTCAAAAAAGTGAAAATATTCACGTGCTAAAACTGAAATACAAAACCTTTCCACTGCTTTATTGTTTGACCAGACCGCAAACCGTGAATATAAAAGATGAAAGAAACATTTTTGTAGAGATATTTATTTCTTTGTTGCATGAAACCGTGAAATATTGTTTGCATTATTATTATACCTATGACTTTTAATAAAAGACAATGACGAAATTAAAGATTAATTTTAATTTAAACTCGTATTTACCTGCTTGCGATGACTGGACAACGAGAGGGTATCGTAATAAAGCAGCAAAGGCTCTAGCCATGTTGGATGTTGTATTGCGAAAGCGAAAGTAATATGCTGCAAAGATCTATGGTTGGTAGTGGAAAGTGGAATCCTACACCAAACGACGAAAGCACTTCGAGAAATATAACTAAAATTAAAATCCACTGGACTCATTACATAGTAATTACATTATAAGCAAAATTGAATTTAACGGAGACTAAAATGAAATGCAATGAAGTCAAAAACTTCCAATACGAGTAGTCTAAAACAAAACTAATTACAATGAATAATAATAGACCGCGGTCTATTCGACAATACTTATTTGAGTAGAGTAGGGGATAATAAAAAGTACTAGTGCTTTATTACACATTCGACAACAAACTTCGATTCTATAGTTTAAATTGCAATACACTACCAAACATATTACATGCACATTAAATGTTATTGAACCCATTAAACATTAAAGGTAGGTAGACTTTTTTCTAGCTTCTTTTCATGCTATGCAAATTGCATAATGCAACATAAAATTCCATTCTCCCGATTCTCCTTTCACTATCTCCATGTGGTACTGTTCAACTTGGTTGAGTTCGCGGTATCACGGTCACATTTTCTCTATGGTTGATGGTGCAGTTATACTTACGTAATTAACTAGTAAGAAATCGTCCAAAAATGACGTCATACAAAAATCACCATTTTGGGGCTATATGACCCCCCTATCATCAGTATCAGCTTCAGCTTCACCATTAATGGCTTTCCTCATCATATCCGTGGCCAAGGACCCCTACCAGTGGCGTTATTTGTGGTCAATCCCTAAGATTGACTACTTTTATATACATGCAAAAGCAGTGAGCGTAAAAGTAAATATGTAGGAACAGGAACAATGAAAATGAATCTTAATTCGTAAAATCAGTGCTTTAAAATTTTAAGTTTATGCCGCCATCACCTGATTCACTCAACTACTAAAATAAACTCACCACTTCACCCTTCACCAGTCGACCAGTTAGCCAGTTACCAGTCAAATAAAGTTGAAAGTATTTAGTAGTAAAATAAATCAAATCAAGAGGTAGATTCTGGAAGATTTACAGTGACAGGTTGAAAACCAGTAAGTACTTCTATACACCTCTTTAATTCTACTGGTTATTTTGTTAGTTTGTTTAATTTTAGTAATTTTTAATTTTACCAACGTTATCTGTCATGTAGTCGTTCGTGTCAGTCGGAAATCAATTAATCAAAATTATAATGTTTCATGTTAGGGGTTAAAGGTTGGTGACTTACAATAAGTATATTATTTTTATTTTTAGATTGGATCGTGTCATCACGGAGCAGTTTCACTGCAACACCGTCCAGCGGTGTTACTCTCATTTATATGAACAGTCTGCGAATTTTTAATTCGGTGAAGCAATTTTCTGGAATTAGAATCCCGATTCAGCTAAGCCAAAAAATCAAACATACATCTATTCTGTTTCGAATTGCTGCAACACCAATTGCCTTCCATAAATCTCTGTCCTCACATTCTTCCATTCCCATTACGAAATTCCAGGCAAATAAAATGCATAGTGAAATAACCAAGACTGAACTTCCAAATTATGCAGTTGTCACGATTCCAGCTACCGCTGACAACTTTATGTATCTGATCATTGACAAAAGCACTGGTACAGCAGCTGTAGTGGATCCTGTAGAGCCAGAAACAGTACTGCTCGTATTGAAGGACGAAAAAGTAACTTTAACTTCCGTTCTTACCACTCATCATCATTGGGATCATGCGGGTGGGAACGAGAAATTGGTGAATTTGTATGCGAGTGAAAACAGCAATAAACTGGAGGTCTATGGAGGAGATCCTCGCATTCAGGCTTTAACTAAGAAGGTTGGGCAAGGGGATAAAATTCAAGTGGGGAATCTAAACTTTAGTTGTCTCCATACCCCATGTCATACTACTGGTCATATTTGCTATTTCCTTCACGAAGCTGACAGGTCTGGGTCTGACAACCCTTCGGTTTTTACTGGTGATACTCTCTTTATTGCTGGCTGTGGGCGATTCTTTGAAGGAACACCCCCTCAAATGTACGATGCCTTGATAAGACAACTAGGTTCACTTCCGGATGAAACTTTGGTATTCTGTGGACATGAGTACACTGTGAGCAATTTGAAATTTTCTCTGTCCGTTGAGCCAAACAACACTGATGCTCAAAACAAGATTGCATGGTCTGAACAACAGCGAGCTCAGAAAAAACCAACGGTACCTTCAACAATTGGCCAAGAAAAAACATTTAATCCATTTATGCGCGTTGCTGTTCCGGCTTTACAAGAAAAAGTTCAGTCTACGGATCCTGTCCTCTGTATGGGGGCTTTGCGTGCACTTAAAGACAACTTCAAAGCTTGAAAAGGATGGAGGGCGAGGGCAATGACTGGTAATTAAAATTAAAATATTTTATGAAATTTAAATGGTATACTTAAGTACTTTTACTTGTATACAGCTGTAACAGTAATTATAAGTTTATGTCCTCAGCATTATGCAATTATGCTACCCAACTTTGAAAAAAAATAGTTGTATAATAGTATAATTCAATGTAAACATTTGTCAGCTGAATAAATATCTTAAAATAGAATTTTATTTAAGCAAAAGAACGAGTGATATATTTTGTAGTTTTATTTTTGAGACTGACTCTTCCTGAAAATATCCCTGGGGAGAAAATGTCCGTCCACCTGGAGAAGCATCGAAATCAAATCCATGCAACTTAGGAAATACATTGTAATTCTAAATAAACTTTAAAAGTGGTATAACGCTATACGCTTACAATTCCTGTATTAGGAAGACGTTATTGATTGATTATTGATTATAGCAAAAAATAAGAATACGACCCACCACGGTCTGCGTGGAAATTACAAGTGATTAACTTATTATGCTTTAACAGTATTGACGCGAAATATTCGTCAAACAATAAACAAAGAAATTAAGAAACTTTAACTTTTTCGAAGTTATTTAAAATATCGAAACTTGCTCAATCCAAAAAAATTAAGCGATTCATTTTATTTATCTAGAATCAAGAACCCTCTACATAAAATTCAAACGGAAAAATTAAAATAATATAAATGGGTATAAATGTGTATACGTTTGCATCAAAAAGTATCACTTAAATAACAAATATGTACACGAAAAAGTATGTAATTTCTATTTATTTCTAATACTTCATTCGCAATTATTTTAGTTAATGCAAAAACAAGTACAGGTACGTAATACTAAACAAACGGTAAATACGTTTAATACAACTATGCTACATCAGGTATGTAGGTACGCATACCATGCAGAATATTTCTAAAACTATTTTGTATAAAAATTTAAATAATTTTCGCAGATTTTCAGAAAAAACGAAAACCAAGTGCGTCAATGAGTAAATCAATAATTTTACAAAATAAACGCTAGTAAATGTCAGTTCTGACTGGCGACATAATATAAAACCATGTCCCCCAAAATCATCTATTTAAGCCCAAACCATAACCAAAAAGAATGAATGAGACGACTACATCCGCACAAACTGACACTCAGCCAGCATCAACAATATTATTCTTAATATTCTTCGGATTTCTCATACCATTGCTCTGCATCATATACTACTTGTACAATATGTTATTTACTAATAGCCCAACTGAAGGGGCTGAACCTAAACTGCGTGTTTGGCTTAGAAAACGGTTAAAGAATGGCGGTGAGGACCGGGACGATGGTAATGTCGTGTGTCAATCTCCTAAACGACACCACCAAACTAGAAAACCCAATCCACGTAAATTAGAAGAAACTCAAAAACTAATTGAGTCGCCAACTGAAGACGAAGTTGATTTAGTTGATACATTATCGAGGAATGATAAAGTAAGAAGTGTGCGTAAAAAAATAAGAGGAGAAAAGAAGAGCAACAAAAACTTTCGACCAGACTCACGTGATATTTACATTCAAATGGTGGAAAAACCTTTAGATATAAGCATCGAAGACATCACCACAGATTCTTCTAACGATGATGACGGGAACGGCAGTGGCATTTGCTCTCCGGACATGTCTGATGAATTTTCTATCACTACTGGTTGTAATCGATATAGCAGCCAAGCAAACAATTTTCAAAATAAAAAACCAAAGGGAAATTCTCAACTAATAAAATCTGGAAAACCTTCCGAAATCCAGCCCAAATTACTAAGAACAAAAACTCGCACAACAAACCCTTCCTTGAATAATATGTACGAATTTGAAAAATCCGAAGATGATGAGGAAATTTTTAGCAGATATGATAAAAAAAGTAGAAAGAATATTCACGATTTTACAAGTACAAGAAAATTGCACAAAACTATTTATTGATGTTTTTATAAGCGTGTGTTAATACCTTCTCCACCCACTCCTTATATTTTTTAGTCCTTGTTGTGTCATAACCTTTTGATATAATAAATAATTATAATTTATTAATTTTATTGATTTGGCCGCAGCCCATACAACGTTGTTTAGAAATTCACACAATAGAGCTTTACAAATAATAATGGTCCTTGGCTGGACTTCATATGGTAAAATATTGCTTAATTAACACTACGAACTGCGAATGATAGCCGTTTTTAAATTAACTTAAAACATTTTAAAACAGATAAGTAATAATGGTACATGCATATTTATAGAATGATTTTAAAAAAGGTTAAAGAACGATCCAAATTTACTTGGCCACTACCTTTTGATATAGCGTAGTACATAAAATGTATTCCATTAACTTTTCAATTAAAGCAACGTCTACAAAAATCCACTTGTGCATTCCTAGCATTATTCACAGTATTCAACATCAGTATTTTATATTGAATGTAACACCATCAAAGTGTTCACACTCGGAATTTATTTAAATTCAGTAGTAGGGTCCGTTTAAATGGTGATCGGGTTTATGTTTTCAGGTTTTCAAACTTCAAGAACCTATATATTTTTTCACATTTGACTTATAATGGAGCACATTGTATGATACTTGTATGTTCATCTGTTATGTACACAAAAAAATGTAGTGTCTAAAATCGCAAATGTTTAACGCAAGAGATTCAGTATGGCAAAAGTCCGAAAATTCTCACAATACCCAAAATGCACTTAAGTAAGGTGACCAATTAGCTAATAAGGCACACATTATAGGAAAGGAAAAGGTGTGTCCTAATAGTGATATAATTATTTGATAAAAGAAAAGGATCGAAGTTTCATGATTTTACTAATCCAGAGTGTTTAAAGAACGTAGCTGTAAGTACAAGTATAGGTGTCGTAAAGCTTCTAATAGCTCCCGGCGAGAGTTACGCGTTACGCCAAACTTACTAGTTAGCCACAGAACCGAGAGTTAAAAGAGAATCGGGATTTAAAAGAGGTCTATGGGAGTTATTAGAAGCTTTACCGTTCGTATGTCATGTGTCATTGCTGAATATTTGCTTCAGTAAAACAATTTCTCTAGTCAAGTAGGTATATAAAATAGCTTACTTTCTTGTATAAAGTTGCAGCCATGCATGCTTTATAGTATTGTATTAGAATTTAGTTAGGCAGAGTAATCGCTGTCTACAATAATCAGTATAACTACTGCAGTGCTACAAAAATTTATTCTAAATTAATTAAATTTTAAAAATTAAATAAACACGACGATATTTGCCTACACTTGGTACCAGTTGCCATCCTTGAACTAATGCTTCAATATTTACAAAAATCAATAAAAGCGCGGGATATTCTGTGAATTCTCTTTTTGACATCGTCGTTCATCTTCATGAGCTCGTTATTTTTTCACCTCAATGAATATTCGTTGTTGTTCCTCACTTGCATAGTTAAGCAGGTACTTACTTACTTATTAGGTAGGTTACTTTGATTTCGTTGAGATTCTGAGATCTATCACTTTTACTTTTTTGAAGTGTCAAACACGTTTTACAATGTAATCGGCGTTGCCGTTTTAGATATTGTTGCATTGTTTATGCTTTTCTAACAAGGAGAATATACCTATCAGGCCTAGTCACCCATATCAATCGTACGGCCGGCGCTTAAAAAGTTGAATTCCTAATTCGGATATTGACGAAAAACGTAAGTGTAAAAAACACAGTAATTTTGCTCTGTTCTGATTATAGTTCTAGAAACAAAAATTGAAATAAATATACAAGATAAAATTTGAGTGTAGCTTAAAATAAAAAAGTAAAATATAAATACAAATATTTATAGCTTATAAAATAATATAATTACCGTTAGCAAAATCGTGTCCATAATGTTTCACAAGCTGTATTTAAAAAGTAGAAATCATTGCCTTTACTTAATTATTGCATTTTTTGTTGTTGTTTGTAATATTATATGCTTGACCGCATATAGTGCCTAGTTGATGTGCTTGTTTAAACTGATTTAGAGAAATTGTGCCAGACCGTATTTGCTTGATTAAATAATTTCTGGGATGAGCTACGCAAATTATATAACTTGTTTGCCTCAGATTTGATACGTCACTGCGACTTGTCTCACATGGGATTGTCTGCTCAAATTTTAATATAGCAACATCGTTATTTAATTGTAGAAATTCGGTGTAAACTATACCTTTAATTTTTCATCATTGCCCATATTTGTAATTTAAGTGACGAAATTTTTAAAATTGTCATTAGTGTGATCCCTATAATTTTGTTATGAACCAGTTAACCTACAATGCCTGCAACTGGTTTGATTCCTACTCGCTATTTGATCCTTATGGCTCAGCTGGTGTTAAGCATTACTCTTCTTATGACCAGGGTAAGACAAAACTATAATCATTTCACTATTGTTACTTAAACTTAAGGCCGAGTTATTCTCATGATTAGTTTATTCCGCTAAGCTAACATGAAAAGAATGGGATGAAAATAGTAAAATATTGTGCGCCTATCCATTGTGATTGCAAATTGCAATACGGCATTAACCATATAGCAAATATACTGATATGTATCAGGTATGAACTTTTTGAAATATAAGTTACTTAATGTTGAAATTTTCAGCTACTTAGCAATCAATCCCATGTTCAAATGCTACAGTTTTGAAAAATTATCAAACCTCAAAAAAAATTAACCAAAAAATATTAAAATTTCAGAAGGAATTCAAATAAAACTGCTGTTCTAATAGACATGTGTTGACTTATGCCTTTATTTCTGATCAAAATACCCTGTATTTTTCAGTATATTGCTGGTTTTAAGAGCTGAAAATCAGAATCAGGGTTCAAACAGGTTTTGGTCGTAGTTGCAAGTGGCATAAATGTAACCGACGTGTACCGTTTTAAAATTTTAAACCGATACGTACCTAGACCTACCAGTTCGGGCCGATTTAATCTTTATTTGAATATCATAACCTTGTTTTAAAAACTGGTTAAAAATTTGGGCGTAAGCTGTTAAGCTGTTACAAATTTACAAATTGGGAAACGTACAGCGCAGCGATGTCATTTATGTAACTTTATGAAACAAAGTTTTAGCCACGCTAATTTTTGGAAATCGTTTTTTTTTTACTGGACTGCTAGAACTAGAAATAGAAGCATGCTGATGAAACCATATTATTATGATACTTCATGGCAACTAATGAAAACAAAAGTTTATTATAAGCGAACAGTATAATGTTTAATAATTGTATAATATAAAAAACGAGCTAGTGAGACAAAAACAAAATTACGCCCGATATTTATATTTGCTTTGTGTTTATGGTGATATGCAAATGAGCATTTTTTGATAAGTTTAAAACTCTTGACAGTTTAAAACTCCAAAATTTGTCTTTTCGAGATCGGAACTAAGCAAGCGAGAGCAATATTTTGCATGCACTTATGCAGAAGTATTTCTCTAGACTAATTCTGCTTGTATGCTTTTAATGTATTTTGAATGATTTTTGCAGGAAGAAAATATAAAAGCATGTCTGCCTTACGAGTACACAACAGAGGAATACCAACGGAAGGACACACAATTAATTGTGGGCTTGTCACTCAGCATTGCATTCATTGCTATTGAACTACTCACTTTCGGAACCGGACTTACCATGTTCAGCAGTTTTGCTACTGTTTTTTGTAAGTTTCAATTAGCCTCATTACTTGACCATATAGCATCATTGCCTACATTTTTATTTGACTGTGACATCTCTAAAGTCTAAAACTGACTCATGTCAAGTTCATCTTATCATAATGCTTAGAGATGTATACGCTCTCCTTAAAAAATTCTAGGTAGGGTTTATTAATTTATTTCTGGTAAATAATGCAAAAAAAATTGTGAGAGTTGTCTTTTCATATAATAATTACTCTGTCGGTTGAGAATACAGCGACTGTCGCATGTGCAGAGATAGAATCTACAATGTGTAATGTGGTTTGAAGTTTTCTGAGATAAAAAATTTACATTGTGATTGCACCTATACACTGCAATTCTACTAGTGTGTATTTGCATACAGTAATTCATGCAGTCAAAATTGCTGGAAACCTATATGACAAAAGCTCTTTTTCTTCTTCTTTTCGTTTTCGTTTTTGTTGGTGGTCACAAATAAGATAAAAATTGTTGCTCTCTCGCATAGTTTCCGTGAGGAAAAAGGGAAAAGTTGGAGTACAATTAATGTGAATGGCATATAATGGCATTAAAGTGGCGGTATTAGGAGAGCTTCATGATTTAATTATCTTGTTAATTCGAAATTGCAATTTAACTTTTAGCAATGACACAGATTTTATGTTTAACAGCAATTATGACGCACTCCGCCGGAACAGTAGCTCTCGCCTACTTTGCCACGGATATATGGGACTGCAATTTATTCTGGTGGATTTTCAGCTTCAGCGTCTGCCTTCCGCTCCTCTTGGACATTTCCACTATCCTGTTGACACTGTGTGCGTCGGATGTGAAGTACAAGTGAAGAATGGTTGAGGTGACATTCAGCGCTCAGAGACGACGACGACTCAAAAAGTCTGTTTGTTGTCATTTCTTTTATCTTCGTCAAGTCGTCAAGTCATCTTTGCAAATTGCTAATTCATTGTAGTTCTCTCTATATCTCCCTCTTAAAGTATATGAATTTATTTATGTAGGCTAAGAATTTATATTGTTTTGTATTTTGTAGTACACTCTTGAAAAGTGAGTAATTTATAAATTTTGATGCTCACCATAAAGTAAGTAGGTAGGTAGGGAACATTGTGTATATAGTATTTAGTAAAGGCATGACCAACGTTTCAAAGACTGCCCTGACGCTAAGTATATAAGTAAAAGTATGGTGCACTTAAAATGTTAAAATATTATATATCCTTTTACTTTCCGTTTATGAAAATCAAAACGATTTTCATGCTTTTCACCTGCGGGAGCGACTGCATGGCCGTGGCATCCCCATAGTCTCAATGCTCATACCAAAAATTAGGTTGTGAGAATGGATTTCATTTCAAGCGTGTTTTAAAGGTTTAAGCTAGGTATTTGACTAAATTTACTCACAGTAGTTTATTATCTATCTACACTATAGCATTAATTTATATTCGCCTCTTGTTGTGATTTTATCTCTTAACATTTTTTATTGTAGTCCCGCCTATATTATTTGCATTTTAATACTTGCCAAGAGGCACTGCAATGTTTCACTAATTTATACCCATTTATTTAAAAGTAAACGTGTGAAACATACACCCTGTACAAATTATACGAGTCTTTGCATTAAGTATATGCATGCAATTCAATGGGAAGTATGTTCGTCCCAAACTCACGCTTTTATATCACGAACGCTTTAATACTACGTAAATAACGGATACACAGTAATACACAATACACACTCTATATTTACTAAATATAATATACTATATATATGTATAAAAATAAGCATATCAATTTTTTTTACTTTAGAATGCACATGACACAAAAATGATTGGATTTGTGTGCAATTTTTTAGAATAATAAAATTGACGGACATTACTACAGCAAAAAATACACTAAAAAATGTTATTATTACTACCGCTATCATACTGCTCATCATATTTGTTACTTCAAGTCTGTTTAAATTGTATTATTTACATCTAAAATGTTATTATACATGGATAATTCCAAAGGGAAATAATTGATTTAATTAAAAATGCATCATTTCCCTACAATAATCCTCATGCATATGATCAGCTATTACAGGACAAAAAACTCCAACTTAAAAACGCAGGCATTATTGTGTACCATTGGGTTAACGTGTCTCTATACTACTGAAATTTTCAGTTGGTTCTTACGATTAGTTCTTAAGTCTTTAAGGAGCATAACATTGGCATTGGCAATAATTTCAATGGGATAATAATTATAACTGTACCTATTACAAGTATGATTTCCATGTAAATAAATTCCTTTCATTTTCATTCAATGATGAAATCCCGGGAAAATATTTTTTGCTGTGCAGCAGATAATACGATAGCGAGCACACAAACATAACACACGAACGACCAAATACCCTATGTATTGCATTGCAATTGCAAGTTGACGTGGTACGCATGTGAGAGACTATTTTTAGACTTTGAGAATTTAATACTCCTCTTATATAGCTTCCAATCTAACTGGAGGAAAAGCATATTGAAATTGAGAGCTAAGAAAGAATTGATGTCGAGTAAAAGCTATAACTTGGTTTTTGGTTATATGGTTATACTGTATTTATATCCTTATAGTACTTACTACACAGTACAGCAGATATAGTTTTTAGGGTTATTGTATAACACTCAGCACTCAGCTATATCTGCAGACAGTATGTTTTATATGGTATCTCAGAATAAAATAGGATCAGATGGAAATAGCATGGTTGTAAAAGCAGCAGTTCTCTTCTGCAGACGTGACTACATCTACCTACAGTTGAAGAATTGTTTGATAAAACGAGATAAGTGCAAGTCAGTTTTTTTTAAATGAGATTATTTTCGTTACGTATAATATTCAGCTAGATACGTTACTGCGTTGCATGAAAAAGACCAATCAGTTTAACCAAAGCAATTTTTAAAAATAGCCAAAATTTTGATTTTTTGCAAAACGGGATAAGTCCATTAAATGATTTTTTAGCAAAACAGGATAAGTCCACCTAAAACATGGATTAAAGGGTTCTGAGAGTTTTCGTAGTTTTTGGAAGACAATAAATTGCCGTGCGTAAAATGTTTTATTCAAGAGAAAGTTTAAAATTTAGAAAAAGTTTGGTTTCACTCAAAACACGATTAAAATTTCATCTCACGGACTTTTGACTCCATGTTAAATTATTGATTTTTCTGCACAACGGGTCAAGTTCACAAATTAAAATTTTTGAAAATTTTCTTAAACATTCCAGAGTCAGCCTAGATTTATGAAAATGCTTGCAATAACGCTTCGTTAGTTACAGTATCTGTAGAAAATAATTGAGTTAAAAAAAATAATCCTGTCCCCTTATGTTCATTATAGTCGTTGTTCCTGTCAAATTTGTTTTGGTGGACTTGACCCCTTTTGCCAAACAACTCTTCATATTATGTTCAAGTATAAGTATGTTATTCTGCGATCATGGAAGATGATGGAAAATGGGGAAAGGGGTACCTACGTTCCTACCTCCATACTCCATGGTATAGGCTTACTATAGTTAAAGAAAAGCTCGAACTGGAGACTGGAGATGGGTATAGAAAGACCCATAGCCAAGGCATAACATAACTAAAACAGAAAGCGAAAAGAAGAGGAGAAAAAGTGCAGCTGAATGTATATAGAATATTTGTGTATCTATATGAAGAAGATGAAACCCCACACATGGATATTTACAGATGATGTAGACATACTTAATAATGGTAGTGAAAGCGGGGTACCTAAAGGTAGACTTTACTAGGTAGGAGTAGGACCTAATATTATTCTGTGAGGAGAGTTATCCCTCTGTTCCTGACTAGGGCGTTGGATCGTCAATGGACGAAGTTGGCGCTGTAAACATTGAAGACGCGAATGCCGGAGAGCCCACATTTCAATCCCCGGAGTTTTAGTTGGAGACAAAAATTGATTTTGGAACCTCAAACCTAAAGTCTGATCTGACTGAAACTGAAGGAAGACTCGAAAGCCCTCCGCTTATAATATTATTTTCCTGCTCTTCTCTGAAACTATATTCGAAATTCTACATCTCTCCTCTGTTGCTAACAACTTCCCATTCCCACTATATCTCCGTAGCACACTACTGAACTGAACCGCTTTTCTTGTTGGTTCTTAAATGCTGGCTGGGTTGTTGGTGGATTTGGATATAAGGATCTGAGAGAGAGATTCATTCATTCCCATTCCCTACCTACGCAACTAACTCATACCCTTCCAAAGAGACTCCAAACGAGAGCTCTACATACGAAATAGAAGATAGAGAGCAAGGGGATATATAGACAGACGGACGGAGAAGATCGAGGAGCAGAAGCATTTTATTATTTGCATCGTCGTCTGACTGAATGGCCGTCAGAGTAGATACTACTCTTACTCTTCATCTGTGCTATTAGTTTATATACACTGTCAACTGTTGAGGTGACCGTGACCAGGATCATCATAATACACTTTTTTGACAATACACAAACTTTTGGATAATGGTGTTCTCCAGGATTCTCCACTAATTTGTATTCATTTCAAGTAAGTTGTTGTCCTCCTTTAATTTCTATTTTTAATTCGCCGATGACGCCACAAGCCAATAATAAGGCTCCTCCATCCTCCTCTCATGAGGCACGAAAACATCAACAAGTTATAAGCTCACTATATTATAGTCACTTAGGAGTTATAAGATTATTCTTACATCTTGGAACATTCTTGAGTTTTATTTTAGTCATTTTTGTTCCATTGTTTTGATTTGTGTCATTCATCAGTATATTTGGTTGATTAGTATACAGTTTTTCTTGTTCTATAAAAGTACATAATCCATCTATTGTTAAGCTTGTGGGATAAATCTTGGTCATCAATTAGGATGTTTAAGAATACAAAGTTTAACAATTTACAGCATTTTCAACCATTTTAATACTCAATATTATTTTACTTAGGAAGTTGTGAGCTGACAGGTCGACGTCGACAGTTCGACAAGCGTATTAATATTATCAATTATCACGGTTTTCTATTCTAATGCTTTAGTTGTTAGTTGTTAGTACATTAGTATCTTCTAAAGTTTTAGTATTAGTGAGTTCGATAGTCATTAAAAATAAAATGATTCCTGTCAATACACAGTTATGGAGATAGAATAGTGATTTGAAAAGTCGTAACAACATACAGATTATTTTGTAGAAGTTAAAATAAGTATCTAATTGAAACTTAAAATGTCATTTGACGTCGTGTTAAAAGTTTGCGCGGATTTAAATATTGAGAGTGACGTTTCAATGGGTAAATTAGTACTGCATGAATGAGTGTGATTAAGAGTCACGTAGTACTTTATTATGCATGTAAGTAGTATATATGTAATTACGTGTGCCCTATATGAATTTCACGTGTTTTTACATATACAGAGCCGTTAACAGAGAGTTAAAAAGACTTGATTATCCTTACGACTCACTCACTAGTGAGATTGCTTTGGCTTGCGATTATGGAAACATAATTAATTTTACATTTAGGCATGCCAAACTAGTTTAAGCTAGAGAGTATATTATAATGTAATCGTCTTCGTAATGGGGATACACTGGTACTGGGACTGGTGCTTGTACTGCGGTGAGCTGAATCATCTCAAGAAACGAAAGCGAAGGTGCCTATAGGTATATATTATTTGTTTGTTTATTAGGTGCGTGGCGATGTGGCGAAACAGATAAATTATCTTCAGTATTTAATACTAATACCATATAGTAATAACTTGTAAAAGGAAAGGTTTATAATCTCCATTATTATTAGTATTTCGTAACAGCCCATCCTCTAAGCTGTAAACTGTAAGGGAAGGAGACAAATATTGACAGATTTTTCTCTTCTTTGAGTATTTGTTACTTGTCAACCAATAGAAATGAAAATTTGGTCATCCATAATCAGCTGCCAACAGTCACATATAAAAGTTTTTTTTTCTCTATGATATTGTTTCAGCTTTTGTCAAGTTGGTAACTCGTTTACACGTAAAAGCATGTAGTTGAGTCATTATTATTGATACTTTTATGTAGCGTCATTCGTCATCTATTATGATGTTAATTTGACCCCAAGTACAAAACAATACTTGTTAACAAACACTATATTGACATTCTTTGCACAATAATATTCGCCTTACTCTTGCTATTGGTACAGGGTACACAGTACACATGGAGGTAAAGAGACTGGCGTAATGATATTACTAGGCAATAATAATTATTTGTCATTGACAGTGAACTTTACTTTACTTACTATTTAGACATTATTATTGGGCATGTTTGAGTTCTCCCAAAAATGTTATACTATGAGTGCATTTCACATTCATTATTGACTTGCATTGCATAGCATAGCACATAGTCACATTCATGAGAAAACCCTTTCTGAATTCAACAATCGGCCTTGGCCCTGGCCTACACGGCCTGCATGGCGATAAAGGTAAACAGTTGTTCATATCTTAAAGATTAGACACAAACAGGAAGAAATGGAACTTAACCGTCATCATTTTCCACACTTTTGTTATTACTTGAAATCCATTCGAGTTCAAATCCAAAGGCTTCCTTCCAGCAAGTCCTTAAGAATTCAGTCATTTCTGTCCATAATCCATACGGGTACATAATCTCATGTTTCTCTTGTTTCTGTGGGTCGAACTCGAGTTGGATGGACCCTTGTATTTTTGTGTATTGTGTCCCATTCCACGACCTAACTATAAAGAAATACTGATAACAGCAGACTATGCGGTTCAACAGACTACAGGCTGACAGACTGTTATGTTTAGGATGAAATTGAAAGATCTACTGTATGATTCTTCGTCTCCTGTTTTTGTTTTCATTATTGGGTTATTGGGGGCTCACATATGCCACCTGTATACACCTGAAAAGTTAATTATATCAGCTTGCATATAGGTATCTCAATTTCTACATTGGCTTAGCCTTATATAGAAGTTCCCGTGTGTAAGGTTTTCATTCTGGACTAGGCTTTAATTTTTAATAGGCAGTCCCGTAATACCGTACAAGGAAGGTGTTTCGAGGTATTGCCATTTCTAAATTCCAAAACTATGGAGAGCGACTGGCTGCACTTTATTTATTCCGTATTCAAGATGGACGATATGTACCAAAGTCTATGACGTGAGCCTCCGTATCTGACTGCTCCTGTAATCTGTGTGTATTATGATGAATATTAGATGATTTCAAAAGCGTTTTAAATTATGCTATTTTCTAATCACCAAAATAATATATTATACTCTGAGCCCCTATGATAATGCACAGATGCACTGAATATGTAAACTAGGTAGGTACCTAGGTAGGTATAGTTTCTAAAATCATTACTGCATAGTATATTATACATGTGGCAGAATATACTACTGGCGTTGCTGGTGCTACTGATAGTATAGTACACAGTTAGAAAGAAGCATCATCATGCATTTCGAATTCAAATTTTACAGAAGGAATCTTAAAGCGATTACATAGCAGCACAAATAATAATGGTCTCTCGTAGTCATCAACTTAATGGTAATTTATTTAATGTATGTACATATGTATATGGTGCCTGGGTTCCTTGATGATACAAAGAGCAATCTTAATTGGTTCGACTTAGTTCACTTTGAAGCGAGGAAGTAAGTAGGTATAGGTACATGGAAATAAATGCTATCAACTTAATACCAGGCAGGGTGTTTTCACATAGCCAAAATTAGTAATGTACCTACATACATGTATATGTAATTATTTCATAGTGGATGTTGACGCTGATCCTACTCCACCCAGCAAGTGCCATGTGCATAATGGATAGATATAAAATATACGTAATTATTTCAACACCCTATTATCAGTATGTATTCAGCATATACTTACATACACAATTGAAATCTTGCCTCACTACTTAATGCCTCTCCCTCTACTAAAACTAAAAGTTTAGAGCTTTATGCTATAGTGATACAATAGACAAGAATAATAATAGGCATCCACAAACACAAACTGGGTATAGAGTACTAGGCATACCGAGATTGAAATTGAAAGTTTCAGACTTGAGTCCAAAGTCCGAGTCTCGGAACGGTATATGTAATGTATATTGAATACAGATTTATACTGCACTGCGTCTGTGTACTGTATACTTGCGTTATTTTACTTTGAGTGTTTGGGTCTGTGCGTGTGTGTGTGTGTGTGTGCGTATAATATAATGGAGATAGAGATGCATAATACAAAGGAGAGATTGCCATAGGAATAGGAAACCAATGTCAGACATACTACTTACGCTATTTTACTACTACACACACTACACACAACACACCACCGGCACCACGCACCGCATCCCATCGCATCGGGGAAAAACCTACGCAAAAAACTTTTTGGTGGTGCGTTTCGCGTTTGTGTCATAGTCATCCCGTGAGCTACTGAAATAAATGGTTGGTGAGTTGAGGGAGTTGTTGGGAAACGTGTGTAGACTCACTGACGGTGGACCAGACATAGAGGGAACAGAAAAGTGCGTAGTAGTTTCATTTTGCTCGGGATTTCGGGAACCAAAGAATTTACCCTTGACTTTGACATTCGCCTGTGTATGTATACCAAAACTGCCGTTTGGTTCGCTCTCAGGCTTGGAGACAGAGAGAGAGAGAGAGAGACTGGATGAAAGTGCGTGTGCGTGCATTTTCTGAGACGCAATAGATTGGGTTATGCGTACAGGAGAGGAGAGCGTTGCCAGTGGAAGCATTAGCGTTTTACTCAGTACGAATTCTGTCTGAAAGTCTGTGAAACTCTCTGACTAGTGAGTTTAAGGATGTAATGCCTACCACCTACCTATACCTACCTTTAATAGTGCAGTAGGACTTTTGTATAAACTGGAGCGTTTTCTAGTTCTAGGTTTAAAATCGAGGCTGCGATCCAATTTATATCTCACATTGCTACACACACTTTTATACAGCTTTAAATTATAATATGAAACTTCTGCTTCACTTCCAACACAGCTGTAGACTTTATTACACTAGCGATCAGATGCGTTATGTTTGTTGCAGTTAGGATCTACGATTTATACATAATTACATACACAATTTTTACACATACTTTTTTACATCCCGTTGTTATGTTACTACTGTGATGGCTGGAAGTTTGTATATTTTAGTAGAAGTAGTCGGACACCTACATACATACGTGTAGAACTTTCGTTGGGCTCAAATCAGAATCAGAGAAAAATACAGACAGACTAGATACAGATAGACTACGGATGACGGAGACGGACGTACGGATAATAATAATAACAAAATTTTATGAGTGTGTGGGAATATTGTATAGGGTATATAATTTTAGAGTGTATAGACGTTATTATCATAATATATGACTTTTTCCTATCCTATATTGTTGCTTTGGGAGCATGACTGAAACAATGTGAAGTTCATCACAGCGCGACTCATCCTCCTCCTCATTCTCATTCCTCATGGAAATGTCGTGAGCGTGTCTTGATTTTGATTTCATCCCTCTGTGAACTGTATAGTTTGTGATTCAGTAAGTCAAATATATTAATATCATTTAGAGAGAGAGAGAGAGAGAGAGAGAGAGAGAGAGAGACATTGTGGATCTGAACCTGAACCAGAACCAGGATAGGAGAGATCCTCATAAATCATCCATGTAGGTACTTCAATGTGAATTTAATTTCTGATTCTGGTGCTCGTCCCGCTATATAGGCTATAGATAATCAAGATGAAAACTGCCAAATCCTTTTTATTCCGTCTTGGTCCTTTAGCTCTCATCATTTCTTAATGATCTATTATTATTTGCAAAACTAAAGTAATCAAAATTTGATTTTTAGAATGCTTCAAATAATTAGCTTGCATTTGTCTGTTTGACTTTAAGCTACAATAAAATAAATTAAGTTGAATTAACGTTTCGTTTTCGTACATCCTGAATTTAATTAGAATTATTAACAAGATTTCATTTTTGTTAATAACAACTTTTTCGTTTTTTTCATTTTGCTCACAATTTCAGCAGATATAATAATTTGTAGGTAACATTTAGAATCTATGAGAATGTTACAATGAATTTTTGAAGATTCTACGAACAGTCCCGTTGGGGTCGATAAATGACAAAAACGTATGTACCTAAGGAGGAACCTACCTATAAATACTACCTAGGTACGCGTGGAACTATATACATAGGTGTGTGTAGAAAACATTATTTTTTACTTCTGGGGGACGTGAGAGTGGGAGGGAGTGGAAGCACATTACATGCGTCTATTTTATTAGATTTTGAATCCTAATCGAAAGTACCTAGCTACCTTCCTAGCTGAGTGGATAGATAGAAAGTATATTATTCTACCTACTGGTACATTGTATACCCATATATTAACATATTTCTACTGCGTTTCGGATTTCGGATTTCGGTGTCGGTCTTTGTCCTCTGGCCTGGTCCTCTACTTTTTTTGGTAAAGTAGTAGAGGAACGCTAAAGCTACAGTATAACATCCAAGTCAAGCGCAAGTTTCGTCTTCATACATTCGCCCAAAAGGAAAATAAGCAAGACGTCAAAAGACTTCTCCTTTTTTGGCTGTATTATATCAGTAGTGTTTTGTATGACATAGCACTAACAGAGAAGGTATACTTACACTATTTTAACCCGTTGTACCTATTATCCCTTTTGCTATCACGTAAGGTATTATGTAACAACGATAGTGGTCCGGTGTGTCAGGTTAGATATATCCGTCATTCGTGCAGAAACATTTCACTAGTCAGTAGCAGACAGATCCTACAGTTTTTTCAAAGACACTGCAAAGTATGCATATAAGTTATACCACATATATATATGTATATAAAGTCGCAACACGTATAAAATTATTTTAACAAGCGGAACTAGGGGAAAAAACGATTTTTTTTGTCGATATTTAGATGGAAGTTCCATTCTAGGAAATAAATGTTCTCTATTCCTATATTTCTGTCAATTGCGAGAAACTGATAGTAAGAAGGATGCGTATAACGGGATTGTTTGGGTTTGGATTGAGGTCTGACTGAAACAGACACATATGAAACATTTTTGCTCCAAGAGTTAAAATTAGTATTCGTCCTGAGGAGAATTCTCCATATCTTATTTCTAAAAAATCCAACTCCACATGTGTTGTTACGTTCCAAAGTTGAATGGTTGCCAAAAGGTTTCACATTTTTCTAAATCTAGCAGAGAGATGCTTATGTGAAGATTGAACAATAATTTCACAAGTCTTTAGCTTGAGTAGGTATGTGAGTTATCTGTATTATAAGGAGTGATTACCAAATTTGGTTAAAGTCCACGTCCACCACGCACGTCATCAACAACTATGACTGCTTTGCATCACAGATACAATTCCACAAGTTTATTTAGTATCAATTGTAGACACATATTGATGAGTAATTTACACAATTATTTTGCAAAAATGCCAACAATAACAGTTTTTTGTTTACCTTTTTTTACATTAAATTTATTCAAAAGTATCACTTTTTTGCCAGCAAACGTAATAAGATATAGAAGATGACGTTTCCGTATATACTGGCGTTCAATATCTTTTCGTATCATATATTTAAATTACATTCTTGTTCTTCGAGCATGTTCTCTTATTCCATTTTTATTTCTGCATTCAACGATTCCACACACAATCCAAAGAAACTATAAACACACAATATAGCAATTTCTGAAGCAAATGGTTTAAAATTTACAATCTGATTACTGCACAAAACATGTTTTTTTTGTATATGTTAGATGGTCTACTATTGAATTATTTAAAGGATAATCTCTAAACCATTTTTACTTGTACTTACGGCATAGTGAAACAGTAATATGCACATGCATGCCTAACAATTCTTCTGATTCCATAATTATGCATTATTGCAGTAGAAGAAAATTCAAAACTAGTTTTCCTAGAGACTGACGCTGACGCTGACGGTAGACGTAGGTACCTACTTAGGTGCATGAGAGCGTGTTGTACAAGATCCCAAAGTGTACATTATCATAATAGTATTAAAAAAATCCTGGCGATTACCTTCATGTAATTTATTATTACTACTTTTTTTTACTACTACATTAGTTTTGAAATCCAAAAGACGGTATAGACGGTAGACATATAAATGTGGTACTGATATTATATTGAAGCTGAACGGGATTGAAGGATCTATAATTATCTACATAGATATATATGGGAATCCTTTTTGCTTGCGTTTTGTGGTCATGGTGGCATGACATACATTTAATTTTGAATGAGTGTAGAACTGTAGAATTTGGAATAAATTGGAGAGGAGAGAAAAGAATGTGTTGGGAGTTGGATGCGGAATAAAATATAAATTGATCAACTTTGTGGCTGGACATGGGAAATAGACATGTAGAGAAGAATGATCTATTTACTAAAGAACATGAGTAGTACATCTCTCAAAACAAATTCGTGCGATCCTATCTCTACTTAAGTAATTACATTCACATTGTGGGATATGATAAAAGACTATATAAGACTTACTGCCCCGCCTATCTACACTAATAGTGGTCGGCTTCGGCTTATGGTCTGGTCTGACACATAAGTTATCTTTTAAATTTATATAGTTTGGTCCGGTACGGTTTGGTCTGATAAGGTCCGGACGACAAACTGAATAAAAAAATCCTAAGGCAGGCAATAATAAACATAGGTTAAAAATTATTAAATATTGTATACAATTAAACCAAATTGTTATAATTTATCTTCGAAAAATAATGTTAACATATTTTTTAACCTTAAAAAAATTGGTATGTTGTAAACAAAATATTTTCATAATGAAACATGCGTCTAGTCTAAGAGTGTTCAAAATATTGGATCAGACCAGACCATATAGTAGTATAAAATCCGGACCGGACCGGACCGGAGCGTACCAGACCATACCGACCACTATTACACTGCACTATCTGCACAAAACAGAGGCAAAAGTGTCTTTTACATTAGGGAACAACACAACTATAAATTATTATTACTATTACAAATCTTTCCATAGCTTTTATCATTTGAGCAAAGTCAAAGTCAAAAGTAAATACTTAAAATACTACGGTTCGTACTGGTACTGACAACTGATGACAAAGCACTAGGACTAGTTGGGCCCTATCCTGTATATGTTTTCCTTAATCATGGGAGAGATACCATGTTTTTAAGTAGATAGGTAGGTAACTTCATGTGGGTAGTACGTATATGCATACACTTGTCAAGGGCATTGTTTTCGATCATCACAGTCTCACGTAGTCCCAGTCACAGAAGAGTCAGTGTCTGTCAGGCTCATCCTCAGTCAGCATCCAACAATAATATGAACAGTCTACCATGAATTTGACCATAGTATAGTTGAATATGGTTTGTATGCCAGGTTCCCTATTTTTTACCTTATGTGAATAGACGAACACTGCTCTACTGATGCTAATATCTGGCTTAAAGTGAGTGTGTATCTTACATTTTCACTCGTTAATGCAATGCACTCGAATCAAATATGCAATACATCCTGGTCTGCAGTTTTGTTCTTACTAGTTAGTATGCAATGCTACCTCACCAACCGAACCGAGTAAAGCTCACTCGCAGATTAAGGTGGAAATATGTGTTGTGGAGTGTAGTAACCATAATGTAACGTGTTCCCTACATTAAATATATTATGGACATAGTCTCAATTTTAATCTATCTTGGAGTTGGAGAAGTGTGGTATTAACGTCAGTCTCACAGAGTTAAATGTACTATATATACATTTTGAAAGTATCACGCTTCCCATTAGTTGCATCGCATCGCATCTCCTCTACGACTATGTACTTAACTGCACAGTGATTGTGTATAATAAATAATATGGCATGCAGTGTTCCCATACTCCAATATATATAATTACACAGGGATATGTATATAACTCCCATAGTATTATTTCCCTACAGCCACACACAAGTATCCAAAACCATGCATGTAAAAGAGCGTTCGACTCTGATTGTATTTACGGATATAAAATCTAGAATGCAAACAGATTTGTAAGTACACAGATTTTTTGAGCCAACTATGAGACTAGTGTGTGTATCTGTGAAGCGGCTTGGCTGAAAAGAGTCAAAATGATAATGCCTGTAATAATTCTGCCTTTGGGTATAATAGTATTCTTCTAACATACTGTGCTGCTATGCTGCTGCTTCCACGCGTGAGTCTTTCCTCCTCAAAAATGAGAAGTTCTGTTAGTGTAGGTAGGTAGGTACTTATCTACATTGTTGCGTTTATATGGTGGTTAATGTTAAATAGGTGTGTGTCTGTATGTCTGTGAGTCTGTGTGCATTTCCCAAAGTGGAAGTCAGTGTGTTTTCAAGTCCAAGGCCAAAAGGAAAGGAAGGGGAATGAAATGTCGTTGTGGAAATTTAGTTAGCTCCACCGACGTAAGTACGCGGAGTAATAGGAGTAAAGAGTAAAAACTATATTGCCTTATAGATTTATCTTGGGCATTGGGCTCTTCTTCTGACTCCTTGGACTCGAGTGTAAGTACAATCTTAGGATGCCATCATCCATTAAACTTGAAGCTGGTGCTGGGCGCTGGGCTGGTACTTCATTGGTACCATAGTAACTACATAATATGTAAGTACCGAGACAAAATAGGTTATAATATGTATATACTACATACCACACATGCTTTATTATCATATCAGAGAAGAAACTTGCTGCCCTGCGTCCGGTAAAAGATCATTTCTTCTTCCACGAGAGAAGGGAAAATGATGCTCGCCAGAGTCTAAAGTCAACGTGCTGAGCTTGTCCTTTTCCTTTTAGTCTAGACCATATACCATACAAATAAGATTAATATAAGAATAATAGACTTTTCTTCTACATGGAACTTAGTTTGTATTATCATTATCAGTCTCATCAAATGTAATTGACATAAATCGTGAGGGACTCACTAGTCAGGAAAGACTCCCTTTTAATATTCTGAATTCATACAGGTCAAAATGCAATCCTGGATCGGCCTAGCGCTGACTAGTGACTATGATTCGGCATTATAAATTTGTTTGTATTTTGCATATATATGTACCTAGGTAGTAATATTTTTAATGATCACATTGCGTATATTCCAAATAAAGATGTTTTTTTCTTGCGTTGAAAACCTCTCTTCTGTATTATAATATCCAGTCAGAATAATTAACTAGCTATCTACATAGGCACCTAAAAAACATACTATATATATCTAAATCCAAACTTACTTATTTTTTCCGTTCGTTCCGTCGTCAAAAAATCTGATTCTACGCAACAGATAAAAAAAAGCATAATATTAAAGTATTCACAGCAAACTTTGCTCTGCTGCAGCTCAAAAAAAGCCATAGTCAGCCAGATCGAGAGTAGAGTCGATCTAGCAGACAGATACGCACTT